>OX246737.1:90201101-90630489 GCA_945910005.1 Isoperla grammatica | reverse complement strand
TCAAAAACTCTCCACCTCCACAAAAAACACACGAGATGTGCTGCCACCTATCACCAGTTTTCTAAACTACCAGTACTTCCAAAACCCGCGAATAACTTATAACTTGTAAATCTTACAAATTATCGAACTACTTGACCGATCTCATTTTGGAGCTGGAGCTTTTTTCACACGCGTCAAGATGTCTTCTGCCAGCGCGACGAGTACCGACCCTGCAACCCTAAAAGCCCCCAAAAACGTGAAGGAGTTGTCTGCGTACTGCATTTCATTGGACGGAGCCATAACGAAGCGCCTAGACGAACTGCAAGCCTCAACCACTGCACAACTAGCGCAAATGCATGAGACGTTCAAGAAGTCAATGAAAGAAGGTGCCGGCCTTTCTCACGTTACCGATACCCACGTCTCCGCCGCTATCCGCGAACTTCAGACCAAGTTTGGAGACCCAGATCGCCGCTGTGAAGGAAGGGGTCGCCAAAGATCTGGGACGCCTTGCGCATGGACATCGAGGACATAAGGGACGTGACAGTGGAACAGAAGGACATGATCGACGCCGCCGAGCAGTATAGTCGGCGAAACTGTATCTTACTTCACGGCGTGCCGGAGGCCCCTGGCGAGGACATTGTAGACACGGTCTTACGGTTTGCGCACAGCAAACTGAATGTCCAGCTACGTGTGGAGGACCTCGACCGATGTCATCGCCTCGGGCCTGCCAGACACAACACGGCGCAGGTGGTTGCGGCGGGCCGCCCGGAGGCCAATCATTGTCAAATTGGTCCGATATTACGTCAGGGCTGAAATGTGGGGGCGGAAACGGCACCTCGCGAAGACCGGCTTCTTGCTGACGGAGTCGCTCACGCGAGTTCGAGCAAAAACTGCTCAGCGAAGTGAAGGGCATCGTCGGAATTCGCAATGTATGGACCCAGGATGGTCAAATTATTGTTCTGGGCCCAAACAATCGCCGAGCCTACATCAGCTGTGAACGCGATATGGCACAACTTAAAAACTATCTGCCCCCTGCCTAAACATCCGCATGTTGGCAATGTTTTCAAAAGATCCCCATTTGGATACACGGAAGTTTCCACGTCATGGACGAAAGAGTTCATGTGTTGTCATTAATTTGTATTTTAGTGTTAGTGTTAGTTTTTGTGTTTATTTATATTTTAACAGTGTTACTCTTAATCGTGTGGCTTATGCGTGATTGTGTGTATGTGTGTGTAAACAAGGAAAGAATACGACATTTCATATGGTGAGTTTGAAAACTTTCATTACCTTGTAAATGATATCGTTATTGTTTTTGTGCATCCCTAAAATTATGTCTAGTGTTATTCTGCATAAATGGCTCAAAAAGCTAAATTGGCAAACATGGGCATTCCAAGTGGACCCCCCACCACATCCCACCCTGACCGACTTTACGACAGCCCTCTCAGCACTCCCAGATGTTTTCAATGACTCCTGTCTCTCACCCCCCCTCTCTCCGACGAACCATCCCTCAACTGCAAATATTCTAAAGAACGAACTCATCGGACATCCATCGCGCGCTACAGGTCGTTCACCTAAATGCCTCATCTGTCATGTCTCATTGCCTTGAACTTCAAACCCATTTTTGACGAAAATAAAGTACACGTCATTCTCATCAGTGAGTCGTGGTTGAAACCATCATTAAACTCGAGTTTAGTAGAAATAGACGGATACCGTCTTGTTAGAAATGATCGGACTAAACGCCGAGGGGGTGGTGTGTGCGCGTATATTCGCAAGGACCTAAAAAGTAAAGTTTTATGTAAATCTCCAAGTGCGTATTCCTCTAGGCCAGAGTACATTTTATTCGAAATTAAAATCTCTAATCAGTCAGTTCTCCTAGCGGTCGTCTACCGACCCCCAAAAATTGGCTTTCTAACTGAATTCGAGACCTCTTCTTTTAACCTACATTCCACACTATGAACATGTTATAGTCATGGGCGATTTTAACACTAATTTATTATCAACTAATCACACGGACACAAAGCAACTTAATACTATTTTTGAATCCTGCAACTTAGCAGTACTTCCATTACAGCCCACCCTCACACTAGTTCATCGCACACCTGGATTGACTTGATGATGACATCAAATGTTGCTAGAGTCCTTAATCACGGTCAGCTGTCTGTACCAGGAATCTCTGCGCACGACCTAGTTTACCTCCAATACTCGATCCGCGTACCGAAGCAAAAACAAAAATTAATAACTAGACGCAACATTAAATTAATTGATCCTGCACAATTTAAGATAGATTCTATTTCGCTACCCCTGGTCCAACCTCGAAAATCTCCCGACACTTGATGACAAACTATCCGAATTTAACCGTCTAGTGTTAGACCTATACGACAAACATGCACCCTTGAGAACGGTGAGAGTGACTAAACCGCCCTCCCCCGTGGATGACAGTTCAAATAAAAGATCTCATGGCCAGGAGAGATGGGGCGTTCAATCAATATAAAACAAACCCTACTAATGAAAATAAAGAAAAATACAGAGGACTTCGAAACAAAACAAACCAAATTATACGGACAGAAAAAAGACGACATACTTATAATTTACTAGACCCAAAAATACCGGCACGAAAAATGTGGCAACACCTCACGCAAATGGGTATAGGAAAACAAAAAACAGATGACACGCCAATAGAAATACCTCTTGACACCCTAAACACTCACTTTACAACGCTTTCTCAAAATGCAAACCCCACACACAAAAACACAAATTTGGAACATCTAAAAGCTAACTATATCCAACCTACCCACGGCAAATTTTACTTTTCTCATGTAACACCAAAGTTCACCCTTCACGCGATCAGACGAATAAAAACGAGTGCTCAAGGAGTTGACCTTATCTCGATAAAGCTCATTCAACACATGATACAACTTTCGCCTATTCTAATCGAGCCAATAACTTACCTCTTCAACTTCTCTTTGACAACTCAACAATATCCAACCACGTGGAAGCATTCACTTGTTCGCCCTCTACCAAAAAATACTAAGCCAGACTCAGCCAGCGATTATCGACCCATAAGCATTCTTCCCGCTCTTTCAAAAGCTCTAGAATTCATCGTTCATAAACAAATGTCTCAATATCTGAAAGATAATGACTTATTAGATAAGCATCAATCCGGTTTCAGAACTAATCATAGCACATGCACAGCATTAATTAAAGTTACAGATGACATTAGGACAAACATGGACAACCGACAACTCACACTTTTGACACTACTCGATTTTAGCAAAGCATTTGACAACGTTGACTTTGACATATTACTCAGTAAACTTAAATCTATGCATTTTTCTGACTCAACACTTGAGTGGATGAATTCTTATCTCCGTGGTAGACAGCAATGCACAATATCAGGTGACAACCAATCATCGTGGCTGGCGGTAAATGCTGGGGTACCGCAAGGCAGTGTACTTGGGCCCTTATTATTTTCTATTTATATAAATGACATTTCATCTTCTCTTACCCATTGCAGTTATCACTTATACGCCGACGACCTACAAATCTATCTACGCGCCTCGCCTTCATCAATTAACCATGCAATATTCTTGATGAACGAGGACTTAAAAGGTCTTTCAAACTGGGCTGCTGAGAATTTTTTGAGTATAAATCCAAATAAATCACAAACAATTATCTTCGGCTATCACAAATTACTTAAAAAACTAGATTATACAGCACTGCAACGCGTCACTTTAAATGGCGTCGTCATACCCTTACAAAAAACTGTTAAAAACTTGGGACTCTACATGACGGACAACCTCTCTTGGTCAGACCACATTCAACACGTGTGCCAAAAGACTTACGCAGCATTACACTCACTCAACAGACTTAAAAACTTTTTACCTACCAAACTGAAGACAATGCTTGTCCAATGCCTCATACTCCCACATTTTGACTACTGTGACGTTGTTTATAATGACTTGACCGAAGACTTGGCAATCCGCTTACAGAGGGCTCAAAATTCATGTATACGTTTTATTTTAGGAATCAAGAAATCCGATCATATCACCCCTGGTTTCAAACATCTTTCATGGCTCCGTCTGAACGAAAGACGTAACCTTCACTCAGTCTGTATGGTTCACCGAATACTATCCACTTCTTTACCCGCATACCTTACTGACAATTTTCAATACCTCCACTCAAGCCATCTCTTTAACACAAGGTCGAGATCAGGCACACAACTTACTTTTCCATTACACAGGACAACTTTACTTGACAACTCATTTACAATCAACGCCATTAGAACTTGGAATGCCCTTCCTTCAGAGATCAGGGATGTGCACATCAATAATTTTTACATTTTCAAGAGTAAAACTCACAATCTATATTTCGAGCAATGTCATCACAAGGCCGAAATATAGCTATAATAACGTAAAAACCAAATCCACCAAATAGCTATCTATATATTATTGTCTAAAATTTCGTATAACTTTCTTGTTGCCGTATGAATGGGGTGTGCATGAATGATAAGCCTGTTTCCTGTTTTCCTGTTTTTTTGTTTTGTTTGTTTCTTTTGTTAAATTGCTATGTATGAATGATCGTAGACACTGATTAAATAATTACTGCGTTATTATTATATTTTAATATGTTAACGCTAACTTCAAATTAAACTCTAATGTAGTTTTCGAATGAATGGTTAACCTTATTTGCAATTAATTTTTTGTTTTTCATTATGAGTTTGTATTTTAGTATATGTATTGAATAGTTAATTATCATTGTACTACTGTCTATTGTTTATTGTCTGTATCAAAATGTATTATTTGTTAAAAGGTTGGATGGAAGATAAGGCCTAGCTGGCCTTAATCCCGCCTTCAATAAAGACCATTATCTATCTATCTATCTATCTTTCTCTCTCTCGACCGGAATATATTATATTTGAAATAAAACTTGCAAACCAGTCTGTCCTCATGTCAGTTGTCTATCGGCCCCCAAAAATCGGGTATCTTACAGATTTTGAAACTTCAATATTAAAATTCATTCCCCACTACGAGCACGTAATCGTTATGGGCGACAATTTAGACAATTTAGAACAGACTGTCTTTCTCTCCCCTGGCAAAACTTAATTCACCTCTCTACGCTCGATGAGAAATTACTAGAATTTAACACCTTACTTTTACAACTTTATGAAAAACACGCACCTTTAAAAGTTGTCCGTGTGACGAACCTGCCTTCCCCCTGGATGACCGCAGAAATTAAAAATCTTATGGCAAGGAGGGACGCTGCCTTCAATAAATATAAAACCACTCCTGACACACAAAACAGCGACAACTACAAAAGACTTAAAAATAAAACTAATCAGGCAATTAGGACAGAAAAGAGACGTCATACTTACAATTTGTTAGGTCACAATTTACCAATTAAAAAAATGTGGCAAAGCCTCTCTGATATGGGTATAGGCAGGAACAAGGGTGAAAACGTACCTATAGAAATACCCCTCGATGACCTAAACCGCCACTTCACCTCGCCCCCCCTAGTCAACGACCCTGCGCAAAAAAATGAACAAATACGAAATATTAAACTTTTTCTTAAAGCGGCCAACGAACAATTCTTTTTTCACATATCACACCAAAGTTCGTCGTTCATGCAATCAGACGTATTAAATCTAATGCACAGGGAGTGGATCTCATTCCAATATCACTCATAGAAAACATGATCAAAATCTGTCCCATTTCAATTGAGCCTATAACATATCTTTTCAATTTTTCTCTGACAAATCAGTCATACCCAACGATTTGGAAACAGGCACTAGTCCGACCACTGCCCAAAAGCACTAAGCCGGAGACTGCGAACGATTTTAGACCGATAAGCATTTTACCCGCCCTTTCAAAGGCACTTGAATTTATAGTTCACTCACAAATCTCAGACTTTCTCAAGAAAAATGACATTTTAGACGAATTCCAATCCGGCTTCAGAACCTATCATAGTACTTGCACAGCTTTAATTAAAATTACCGAAGACATTAGGGTTAAAATGGACAGTCGACAACTTACGCTCCTAACTCTACTTGACTTCAGCAAAGCCTTCGACTCAGTTGATATTGACATACTTATAGCTAAACTCGAATCCATAAATTTTTCTCATTCCACGCTTCAATGGATGAATTCATATCTCCGCGACAGACATCAATCCATCATAGCAGATGACAAACAATCGGCGTGGTATCCTGTTTCTACCGGGGTGCCCCAAGGCAGTGTACTCACTAACGTATTGCCATCATCATTTATACGCTGACGATCTACAAATTTACTTACATGCATCTCCTTCTTCCCTTAACCAAGCAATCGACATGATGAACAAGGACTTTGAATCTTTAGCCAAATGGGCAACCAAAAACCGTTTACTTATCAACCCAATTAAATCACAATCAATTATTTTAGGATACCACAAACTACTTGCCAAAATCGACAAAACAACACTTGTCAACGTGACTCTGAACGACATGACAATACCATTTCAACACAGTGTTAAAAACTTAGGACTCTACATGACTGACAACCTTTCATGGACCGAACACGTTAAACACGTATGTAAAAAGACTTATGCTGCACTTCATTCGTTAAACAGACTAAAAAACTTTCTTCCTCATAAACTTAAAACTATGCTTGTTCAATCACTTATTATGCCTCATTTCGACTACTGCGACGTTGTATACAATGACTTGACAGAAGAACTTTCCATCCGACTTCAGAGGGCCCAAAACGCATGCGTACGTTTTATATTGGGTATAAGAAAAACCGACCACATAACCCCCGGCTTTAAACAACTCTCATGGCTCCGTCTAAGCGACCGCCGTAATCTCCACTCTGTTTGTCTTGTACACCGTCTTCTTTCAACTTCATCACCCTCATATTTAGCCTCTAATTTCAAATTTCTCCACTCAAACCATAGTTTCGACACTAGGTCCAGGTCTGGCACCCAGCTTGCCTTCCCGGTACACAGGACAAATTTAGTCGACAAATCTTTCGTAATCAACGCCATACGAACTTGGAATGCTCTCCCTGCTCACATACGGGATGTATATATCAGCAAATACAATATTTTCAAGACCGAAATTAATAAACTTTATCTTCTCCAAAGCCTTGCCAATGCCTGATTTCAATTCATACACATGATGTTACTAGTATATAACTGTGTTTCTTTCTCCTTTCTCTCTCTCTCCCCCCCCCCCCCCCCCGTTTTCATTTTATTATTTACTTATTGAATAAAACGTTTTACTACAAGAATGAATGAGATGCATGAATGTGAATAATTGTATGAAATCACTATCGTTATTTTAAATTTACATTATCAGCACTATATCTTTTGACTAATCGTTGTGTGTTACTTTAGTTTTACTATTATTCTTAATGATTACCAATATTGATTCAAATATATTTCATTTTGTGACAGTGACATTAATTTGTATTCTGTGTTTAGTATTCTGTATTTGGTAACTTTGCACTCCGTATTTGTATGTGAATTTTTATTCGTATGCAACATTTCACATACCAGCTGCTACTTATATACTTATTTTTAGTTTATTCCTTACATTAAGGTAATAATGATTGCAACATTGTTGCATTAACCCCACTGAAAGTACGTTTGTTTAGTTTTACCATTATTATGAATCTATTATTGTTATTAATAACGCAAGGGAATGGATAAATAATCAATATCGATTCATTTAATAAATTTGCATTTTGTGTTTAGTTTTTAGTATCTTTTATTTTGCATTTGTATTGTATTTTATTTTCATATTTAGTGTATTTTCTGTTGTACTTTACACTTTGTATTTGTATTTATATTTTTTATTTGGTATTTTTATATTCTGTATTTATGTGATGGTTGGATGGAAGAGAAGGTCTAGCTGACCTTAATCCCGCCATTTAATAAAAGTCGTCAATCAATCAATCAATCAATCAATCTCTCTCTCTCTCGTGGGTGTACGGGTGAAGCTTAGTTTTCCTATGATCGTGCATTCTTGTGTATGGTGTGTAACGGTGTGTCTTGTACTGTGTCTGTTATCATAGCTATATTATTTATTGACAATTATTTTCTTTATTGTAAATTAAAGATAGTGGGTTTGTTTGTATGTGAAAATACCTTTCAAGACTTAAGTAGAGAGTACATGCGATTCAAGTTCTCCAAAAATAGTGGTAACTTCATCGAACCTAAAGCGTATGTAATTAAAGATGTTTTTGAGCCCAAAACAGTAGACGGTCGCGTGGTGATGGTTCCCACACCATTTCTTGGGCAGATGATTCTCATGCGATCGGTTTTAAAACAAATTTTTGAGCTACCTGGAACAGTTCATATAACACTGACGCACATGGAATACTTAAAGGGGTTCTCACCCGCTACACCAAAAAAATATGTTTAACTAAGGCTGATTAGCTATGAAATTAGCGACTAAATGAAAAGAAATCGGGTTCACCATAACCCGGTGAAAAAATATCAAAGTTAGTGATTTTCGAGCTAGGTCCCATCGGCGAAAATCTCCCATAAGAAGTAGCATTGGGACGACCTGTATGCCTTGGGACCTTGGAGGATTCTGCTCCAAAAAAAAATGATGTTATACTTTTCGCTGCGTCTTTCTTTTCTGCGTATTTCGTATATTTTGGTTTTGTAATCGGAGCTTCCGTTCAGGTACAAAATAAAGATGTGTAATCGGGTGCTCCATTTCGTTTTGAGCGTTGCTGTGCGTTGCTGTGCACGTCGAGTCGGCGGGTGTCGACTGTCGAGTTGGTGTCAAGTAAGCCAAGCGAGAGAGAGAGAGAGAGTGAGAGAGAGAGAGAGTAGTAGTATTGGGAGGGGAAATAGTCAACGCATGCACAATGAACGCGGTCTGCTATGCGGTGTCGAATGGAGTACACCAAGGCCGTCTAGATATATCGCTTCGAGTACACTCGCACCAAAAGCCGGCTGACACCAACAGTCGCCGCGGCAGTTAACCAGAAATTTCATTAATTAATAACAATTCACAGGTTTCAACTTACGATGTTTAATGGTTCATTATCGATTGGTGTGGTGCAGTAGATCATACGGTAAAAAATAAATCTAGCGGGTGAGAACCCCTTTAAACAAAAACAAAGCAATTTTATTAGAAAACATAATTCAGGGAAAACTATGGCTTCACAAGGTATCTCAAACAAAATTTAAAGGAAAAACCGTTTTGCCACTTATTTTGTATTTCGATGATTATGAAATCAACAATCCTCTTGGAGGTCATGCAGGTGTTCATAAAATGGGAGCAGTGTATTTAACTTTACCAAGCATTCCGAAGCACTTGATGTCAAAATTACAAAACATTTTTCGTGGTTTGCTTTTTCATTCATCCGACAGAATTTTTCAAAATGGAAATCGGCTAGTTTTTCAACCAGTCCTCGAAGAATTATTTTTCTAGAAAATGAAGGCATTTCGATACACTCTCCTAGCGGTTATGCTAAACAATTATACTTTGTTGTTTCTGTAATAATTGGCGATAATTTAGGCCTATTCTCGGGTTCACTGAAAGCTTTTCTGCTACATATTCTTGCAGATTCTGCAAAGTACCTAAAAAAGTAATGTACCATTAGTTTGTTGAAGATCAAATATTACGTAGTTCTCTGGTATCTCACGAACAAGATATACAAACTTATAACGTGAAAGAGACAGGAGTCGTTTAATCTTGTATTTGGAATGATATTCCCAGCTTTCACGTTACAGAAAATGTTGTGTGTGACATCATCTTTTTGAATGTGTTTGTCGTTATGACAATATGTCGCATATTATTTTGTATTATTGCGACAAAAAGATCTTCAGCTTTGAAACAATAAAAAACAAAATTGAAGGATTTAATTATTGTCACACTGAAATTAACAATAAGCCCCCTTCTATCCAGCGTGACAAATTGTTGAATAGAACTCTAGGGTTTCAGCATCTGAAATGCTATTCTTTGTCAGATACTTTGGGCTCATTTTAGGTGACTTGATTCCTGAAGGCGACCCTGTATGGGAATTGTATTTAAATCTCTGCCAAATAGTAGGCCTAATTACCATGAAATCATTTCAAACAAGGTTGTGTAACTCTTCTAAAAACTATAATTACAGAGCACAATGAAATGAACATAACATTGTTCAAGGATACTTTGAAACCTAAACACCATCTGCTACTTCATTATCCATACATTATTTCACAGGTTGGTCCTCTTGTTGTTTGTGTATGAGATTTGAGGCCAAACATAAAGATTTTAAAATAGCTGCACATGTTGTTACATCTAGACGAAACATACCTTATACATTATGTGTAAAACACCAACTGAAGCTAAGTTAGGTAGGCGTTAAGTGGGAGACGTGACGATGTCTGCGACTTGCAGGAAGTCGGCGACAATATCCCCCCCAAAGGTCTACCGCATTTACAACTCGAGCTCACCACTTGTAGACAAGAGCCAAACGAAGAAGTCAGGAATTACGCACAGAGAATAGAGAAAGTCTGATCGACGCGTCAATTGAAGGCAAATGAAATGACTCCGCATTATTCATACAATCTCTCCTCCGGCGACAAGCGTTAAATGTTTTTCAAGAGGGATTACAGCAACCGCTAAAAATACTCGTAAAGTCGAAAAGTATCAGAGCACTTGAGGGATGCCGAAGCTATAGCGGTATTAGAGGAATGCGCTCTAGTAAGCGACAAGAAGGGCAAAAGATATTTATGGTTACAAACATAAAAACGACAAAGCAAATTCAAACCAAAATAATAAATCAAAGAAATGCTTCAATTGTGGCAAAACGGGCCACATTAGTAGTGAATGTCTTTCAAAGCGCACATCCTTTGGCGGGGACGCGGTAATAATGTGCAACCGCAAGTAAAAAGTGAAGTTAACGCAGTAAATGCCACACGCAATTACTGTAAGAAAGCGGGGCACGTGATACGGTTAAAAAAGCATTTTGCTTCAGTCTATGACCATATGATCATTCGCTGATTAAGATGCCCGAATACATTGGCGAACTTGACATTGGCGATAACGTCAGTGTACATGAAATTCGAACGTGTACCAAGATAGTGGTTTTCCTCAGTGTTGCACGGGCACAGTGCGCACCTGGCTGCGGGAGCAAGAGTTCGGAGACTATGACGGGCTTAAAGTCTCTTTCCTCAACAAGTACTGGGACCCACACGAACAGGCGCGATTATTGCGTCAAATATAAAGCGGTCGGTATAGCCACGACCGCGTCAAGAATAATTCGCCAAGAAATACGATCCCAAGTTTACGACTGCTCCACCTATCCAACAGTGGAACAAATATCCTCTGGAAATGAGGACTTGATTCCAACCGCTCTACAACACTTTCTGAAAGTTGTTCTTCAAACCCGGAAACTATTCGATGAAGACACTGCAACGAAAAGAAAAGCCACAACCAGCGCTCATTCGATAGTTACTGCTCCACGACCACGTTCGTTCGTTTCTCCATAACAACTTGGAGTAGGAATCACCCTTCATCGAAGATATGGCTCGAGGCTGTTACTTGATTTGCTTTCCAGACTTGGTGTATGTGCGTCGTACTCGGAAACGATTCTTTTTGTTTCTTATCCATATAAGAATAAACGGTTTCATCTCCTGCACTCCCCATCCTCCATGGAGCCTCAAATGGGACGCGGAACTGCCGACGCCAGGGATACGCAAGAGATATAGCTGGAGCGCTTACCCAATATATGCAACGTGAGTTGATACTTGCCGATTGATAAAGGTCGGGCTGAACCTTTACCACCCGTCTAGATGAAGCAGGGGCCAAAGATGCGTGTTGGTCCATGCAACCCGCAGGTTACACTTCCCTCAGCAGCCAGGATCCCCCTTTCCACCAACACGGGTCGCACCGCACGGAAAACACGCCGGAGGGCGTTTGGATCACAAAGGGGGCCAGCATGTATGGAGGAGACAGATATGAAAATAGGAAAGGGTGATATAATGGGTGATAAGCGTGAGACGAATAACAGAAGAGAGGAAGAATGCATGAGAGCCCCTTTTGTGGGCACCGGTCACTACGTGGAAGGACCCCCTTCAACCGGATTCGTGCAAAAGGGGCAGTCCATTCAATTGTTGGAGACAATTTTGGAAGCCATACAATTGGAGGATTTGTTGAAAGTTTTAGTACTTCACCACACTCTTGCCGTACATGTACAATCACTAAAAATGCATTCAATTCAGGCGAAAACTATGGTGAACTTCGCACCGTAGATTCATATAGTAAGGTTGTTCAATTGCTTAACACTGAACAGGACCGATCATGCATTGATGGTATCAAATCAAATTCTGTTTAACAATCTCTCTTGTTTCCATGTAACTGATGGTTTAACGCCATGCCTTGGCCATGATATGTTCGAGGGTGTTTTCCGGTATGATATCCCTCTTGCACTGCAACGTTGTTTGAAGAAAGGCTGGCTAGCTGAAGAAGTACTTAACAGAAGAATTGGCAAATTTAAATTCTCCACACATGATTCCAAAGAGAAACCATGCTCAGTGAACATAAAAAAGGGTTAAGCGGGCATGCATGCCAAACGTGGACACTTCGATTTCTGCCCCTCATAATTGGTGATCTAATCCAGGACAAGCAATGCCCATGATTGATTTTTGGATTTTGGGCGCTTTTAACGTCGAGGGTCATTCGCGCAAGCAATGCCCAGAATGGCACTTTGTTATGTTAATGATAAAACTCACCCAAACAGTTTGCTCCCCTACAGCTTCTGTAGGAGTGATTTCGCTTATGTTGCAAGCAATAAATGAGTATAAAGAGGAACGTAGAACCTTGTTTCCAGAAACACCATTAAGGCCGAAGCACCATTACCTAATCCATTATGCTAGGTTGACATCAGTGTATGGTCCTCTACTCAGGTTGTGGCCCATGCCTTTTGAGTCGAAGCACAGCTGCTTAAAGAATGCCTACGATCTTCAAAAAACTCCATCAGTGTCACAAAAACACTGGTCATTCAAACATCAATATCTACAAGCTGCTTTGAGGACTATGCCATGAAAGAATTTCATTGGAAAATGGTAACGAGTACGCCTCTGAGCAATATACCCATTCAGTAAACAAAGTCATTCAGGAGACAGTCGATCTGGAAACTCTACCAAATATGTTGATCGGAACCAAATGTGTCTACAAAGGTCTCATTTATTCTAAAAATCGTATTCTGGTGGTCAAGTGTGATGCTGTCCTTGTTATCAACCGTAACAAGATGTTCATTATAAGCAAACCTGACCGAATGGCTGCAGGTCTCGAGTATATTCAAGATTTTGCACAAAGGCGAAATGTGCTCAATCTCAATTTAATCAACCTCTTTGCCTACATACGACGGTACTGGTTAACCCGTGTAGGAACTGCACGGCTTTCGGTGTTCAACCAGCGCCGCCGTACAAACAACCATTTGGAAAGCTTTCATATCATAAATGGCTTCTAAATACCATCGGGAGGGCACATGGCAACATATACGTGTTTACCGGTATGTACTACAACATCTTATAATACACTCCACACATCCACTCAAACTGACGCATAATAAACTCCCAAGCGTGTGTTAACGGGGGGGGGGGGGGGGGGGACTATCCCAAATAGGAATTTTGTCTTTTTTGTCATTTTTATTTCTTTGACATTTGGTAACACTTAGAAGAAATACATATCATAAATATTAAATATATTCCTGTAAAAATGGTAGTTTCCGTCATCCTTCTTTCTTTCCTTCTCTAGCTGACACTGCCTTTTCATAATTTTTAGCACTGGGAAGGGGGGGGGGGGGGGGTTCGCATAGCCCCCTCCCCTTACAATTGGATAATATGCCACTACAGACAGGACTCAATTTGCGATAAAAAGAAACTGGACCACATATTTTGTTTATCATCTCTCGTACTTATTTTTGTATTAAAAAACCTACGTTTCTTGTGGTCATTTTCAGAGATAGCGAATAAAGAACAATACGTATGCTGGGATAACATGCAAGCAGTGCATTTGTTTTTATATCTATATATTTTTTAGATTCTTTGTTTTGCTGCGCTCGGTTTGGTATTCTATATTTTGTTTTATAAATCAATTATTTTGAGAAATGCTAGACTATATTTTATCATGCACATATAGACTGAAGAGGGCACTGTTCGCTTTACAGGAGCTTTCCCTATCTGTGTTATAGCTAGTGTAAAAAAACATAATAATCTCTGATTATCTAGTTTTTCCAAGGTTGTAGGGTTATAAAAAATAAGTTATCAATAACTGATGTTTTCTTATTTGGATTCCAGAAGTTATACAAAAAACATAGGCAAATACACGACTCTTGTACCAGCGGAAAGTGGCTGGAGCGGAGCTGGTTCAACGTTGAGGGTGCCATTAAGTGGCGCAAGACATCCGCATCAGAAATGCTGGTGTCAACCTCATGACTGGTATCTACACTGTAGGAGAGTTTCTACGAGCTACCAGTGATGCGGTCAAGAACCTCGCCCATGGGATACAGAGAATGGCGGATGCCCAGGCTAATCAGCCTGAGGCCAAGATGTTCCATCCCGGAATGAATGTTGAACCAAATGTTAACAAGGATGCGAATGTTGGGGTGAACGAGGACGAGGATGTGAATGTTGGGGTTCCGGGCTTTGATCGCAGCTGTACATTCTTCATTCCACCACGGGACAGGTTGGCGACGCTGTTTACCAGAGGTCGTAGGTATTGCAGCAGAAGCGGCCTTTAGTACACACCCACATAGACTACGTCGTTTAAAAGCAGGTTTGGGTCATAACAACTAGTACAATCTAATTTGAGTAAGCTGGACTCACTCAGTGCCTGATATAATCCCCAATATAATCCGCCGCTCTGCGTTATACTTATCTACGAAAGATTCACATGTAAGTTTGAGCGATGATGTAAATTATAATATATACACAACTCATGAAATAATACTTGAAATACCGTAATTATGATTTACAATATCAAAGTTTTATTTAAATTAAGCACTACAACTACATATTATGTTAACATTTTCTTTACTGGTTATTCCCTTTATTTTAATTTATAAGGGGAGGGTGGGCCTTTGCATCCAAGTGGAAGCATTTATTGTTGACTTTGTTCAGTTAAGAATTTATTGGTTTCAGCTAATTTTTAATTCTATTAATTTATGCATGTGATTAGATTAAATTATAAGCATTTTTAAAGAATGGTATTTTTGAGATTTCAGTTTGTGAGCGGGCTTATCAATTTTGTTAAAGTTATTTTATCGTTATTATTAATTGTTTAATTTTAAAAATTTTAATAGCGTTAAAGCATTTAATGTGAACCATTTTATTTGTTTACCGTCAGTGTAATTAGTAAACTGACAATGACATTTAACTTTATTTATAGTAAATGATTCTTAATATTGATTGAAGTATCGAATTGCTCTCAATTGTTTTAGATGGAGGTCCGAAGGGAAAAAAATCATCCATCTAGATGAAACATGGTATGTTACCCGCGATTTAGTATCAAAAGAATGGGTGGTCAAGAACAGTCACTCCTACTCTCTCGACATGCCGAAAGCAAGAAGGAAGCGCGTCATAATGCTGCACGCTGGCAGCGAGGAAGGTCGGGTGCCAGCCAGGGTGTTCACTCTTGTCAGATAAAAAAAGCCGCGTGTAGAGCCGATTATCACGAGGATATGACGGCAGCCTTGTTCGAGAAATGGTTTGAGGAGCAGTTATTACCGAATATACCGGAAGATTCAGTAATCGTAATGGACAACGCGAGTTAGCACTCACGACCTGTAACTCGGTCTCCAAGGACTTCTACAAGGAAAGACGACCTATTGGCGTTTATGCGCGAACATCAAATCGCAATATCAGACCCCATTCACACGCCGAAGAGGGGGTAAAATTTCCCCCTATTTGGACTAATATTTTACTGTCCTCGACCGTACACACACTATTAACCAGCGTGTCAGCAAAGAGTAATCTTTGGTGTCAGGCGCCAACGCGTTCAAGGGACTTGCACTCAAAAACCCCACTTCCATACTACTTTCTTGTCAGACGCGCATAGTGTAATGAATGGTAAGCTAGGCATTGCAAGGGCCTGTTTATATTCATGAATACAACATCACATAAAGTGAGTTTTTTCACAACACATTTTGTTAAATGTATTTCCTGAATAAAACAATCACACAGTGGTATTAAGGTTGCTCAAGCTATATCCTTTACCCATTCAAAAAACATCGATTGTCAATTCTTAAAAGTAGGCGTATGTTTCTTGATAAGAAAAAATTGCTATTGACAGAACACTATAGCTGCTATAACGATTTACGTTTTTTTAAATTTAGGTTTTTTCTCTTTCTAGATAAACTAATCTCTTACTCAATGGTTGAAAGAAATGAGCTGCAAATCATCAACGCAGGTGGCATAATACAACCTAGGCGTAAGTCCAAGTACATGGCACAAGACAATGCAATTGCACATGCATTCACACTTCTGGCCAGACAGCATATAACGCCGCTGCAATTACAAATCCAGTCAGTGTTCACTGTTCAGTGATCTATCCAAGAGAGAAGACCCTGACCACAGGGGCGTTTTAACGCATAGGCCCGGTAGGCCCGGGCCTAGGGCGCCGGATCGTCAGGGGGCGCCGCACGGCGCCCCCTGACCCCTGATTAATTTACTACAATATTCAAAACGGTGGGAAATTTTAAAATTTATTTTATTTTATTATTTTTTTGCCGCGATTCGATTCTATGATACGCATACATTATGATTATGTAGTTATTATGACATGATAGTATATAATTTATTTTCCTTGGCTACAATTCAGAGGGGGTCAGACCGTCGAGTCAGGAGGAGATCAATGTCAGGGATAAGTCAGAAGACGGACACGATGGGGGGTATAGTCGGCGAGTCGCCAGTCTGGTCGGGCTAATTAGAGCTGACCTGTCCTGTCTTGTCCTGTCCACTCCACTCCCATTCCACATATAAAGGAAATGCACCAAATTATTTGATTAGAGAAATAAAAAGGTGTGATGTGAAAAACTTGCATTATACAAGATCAACAGTGAACAATAAAATCCAAATTGATAGAAGTTATACCAAGTTTGGGGATAATATAATCTTTAGTAAAGGAGTAAAAATTTACAATAGAATTCCATCTGAAATAAGAAATTACAATTGTCCTAATAGATTTAGAAGAGCTTGTTGCAAGTTAGTAAAAGAAAAGAAAATTATCCCACTTCCCCATGAAAATCAAGGTTTCTGGGATAATTAAATTAAATAATATGTTTTTGTGTAGAATAAATAGACTAGGCTTACAGTTTGTATATTAATATAAGTCATACTATGTATTGTGAATGAAATGGTTGTGATGTGTGTATTGTGTATTTTATAAACATATTGTATTGTGTAAATAGCAAAACTGCTAAACTAAAGATTATACTACTACTACTACTTCCGCCCTTTGCTAAAGACAGAGATTTGTCCATTTTTCCAAGTTTTTTTTAGTTTACAAGTGATGCCAGTCGAGCATTCATGGTTCTGTCTTGTGTGTTGTGTCCGTGTATTACTATTGGATAGGGGATGGTGTATACTTTTCTGACTGTGCTAGTGCTATAACTAAACTTGACTAACCTGTGAGTGTGACATGAATCTCACGTATATATAGGCTAGTGAGTTGCAAAAGTGTGTATAGTATAGTAATAATAATTTAATATGTAGGTACAAACAATAATTCACAAATATAATAATGAATACGTTACCAAAAAAGAAATAGAGCGGTGCAGAAGTGAGAAAGCGAGCAAAAGAAAAGAGTGAACAATCTGATGTTTTGCTTAAAATAAATCCAAAAATAAGTTCATTCTTTTTAAGTCCACCTTCGACTTCAAGTTCAGTGACTGAAGATAGTAAGCATGATAAAAACGATAATGTGTTAGAAGATTTCCTTTGACCGTATCATAAAGGAGTTTGCGGAAAAAAACTCGCAAGAAGCCTTTATAAAAAATACCAACGCCGAGAGTCGACTTTGATGCAATTCTTGGTGATTGGGTGAGTAATATTATCGTTATCGTATACAAAATTAATTAGAGGTCCTTGGCAGATTGATATGATTTAAATCCTATGCAAACCACTATTTAATGCTATCATGGTGGGGGTATGGTGAGCGGGGGGGGGGGGGGGCGCCGTAGAAGCTTGGGCCTATGGGCGCCAAACTTGTTAAAACGCCCCTGCCTGACCAGTCGAAATGGAAGACGATAGTGCTTTTGTGCATACTAAGTTCATCGGCGACAGCATGATAATAAGATTTCTAAATCATGTGTGGAAAAAAGAATCACCACGCGATCGTGTCAATATAATTTATTAATGAGAGTAGACGTATGCATAGATCTTTCACTTTTCTTGAATCCAGGGGTTGAAATTAACGCTCGCTCAAGGATACTAGCGTATTGTCGTCTGTGGTTAGGCCTATAGCACAATTATGTATTTTTATTTTGCCATCATACTTGGCGACTACGTTATTTCTCAACGTATGAGTTGCGCTTCAGTTCAATTTTCGCACTGCCAACAATTACAAAGGGCTACATCGTATCGATCACCAATGTATTCTGTGTTACAACTTGTTTATGAATATGTAGTATTATGTTGCATTAGTGGGACATTTTAGCCTTGTCAATAAAGATTTAATGATACAAAATAAAATAAGCACTAATCTGTACAAAACTATTTAAAGCAAGCTTTAAAGTTTGTAGTGCGAATTGAACCGAATCATTGTGTATCCAATCCCAAGGCATTGGATACACAATGGCCGAACACTTCTTCACATATTATAAAGACACAGGCCCACCATTTTTACGATTCAAAATTTAATTCTTTTGTTATCACGCTTCGCCAGAAAAGCGAACAAATATATTTTTTTTTATCTTATGCCGAAAGTTTGATCTTTCAATCATTTTTCTTCCTAGCTATCCACTAAATATGTGCTTCCTTCTCTGGCCCGCTCAGGTTATTTGGCAGGGCGTCAATGTCAGATTTAAGTGCGGCACAGCTGAGGAGATGTGCTCTGTCCTGAAAACCTAATGTACATCATTTGCAAGTTGCTGGTTCCTTTGATATTTGAAATCGACTCAAGTGGTGCTGCAGGACATCGTGTCCTGTGGCCAGCCGAAACTGCGCTGTTGCCACTTTTCTTGACCATGCATGATTTGTCCGGCCCTTTGAGCACCTCGTCTCGCCACAGTTTGTGGTTCGTTTTCGACTCTTGAAGTCTATCATATGATGTCTTGAGGCCCTCCTTAGCAAGGTTTTTGGCAGAGTTGAAGGAAATACTCGCCGTGTCGGGTGCCGACTTCTTCGAGCCCAGTTTGGCTAGTGCGTCGGCTTTTTCGTTGCCCAGGATGTTACAGTGGCTTGGCACCCACTGGATTTTTAGCACTTTGCCATGCATCACATTTCTGATTAGACTTTTTTGAAGTGACAGGGAGGCTTCTTCACATTTTTCAATGTGACAGATGTTCTTGATGGCGGCCTCGCTGTCTGAGATAATAACAAATTTTGTTTTCCTGAGTGAAAATGTTGGCGTTTCTGCGATTTTTTCTGCTGCTCTTGAAATGGCTCTTATTTCGGCATCAAAAATGCTCGAGCCTGGTGCCATAGGGTGGGCCTCTTCAAAGAAGATGCAGTGGAAGCCGAAGCCAGTATTCCTTCCCGTGCTGTCTTGGGAGCCGTCTGTGAAGACATGAATCCATTCGGATTTAGGGTAGTGCTTCTTCAGGTGTGCCTCAGTAAGCACTTTCAGCTCAGTCTGGCTTTTTTCTTCCCTTTTGCCCACACCTTTCATTTAGCGAACAAATATAATAAATGTGAATCATAAGTACAGCTTTTTTGTATTGAGGTCTTTAATTTCAACCCGTGGCTGAAATCCATATTGTCAATTATATGCGTGCATCCTGTCTTTTAGGTCAAGGCAAGGCAAGAATCGGCTTGTCCGTCTCGGGGCAAACGCTATAGTGAAGGTTGTGAGGAAGCTGGTGCGACTGCAGAAACAAAACGTAGTCCCTACCAAAGAAAGAGCGATTGTCATGTTGGGAACTAACGACATGCTGGTAAGTAATATAGTAGTATTAGCCTACTAGTGGATTTACTCGTTTGGAGAATTAATTAATAATAAGTAATTACAATGTAATGTAAATTAAATCGTGTTACTCGTTACATTTCTGGCGTTTTCCCTTTAAACAGAGAAAGAAACCTGTAGCAGTATAAAGACCCTGTGCCGCCAAATACAGAGGATTGTAAATATTTTAAAATGCACAGTTAAGGAATGATAGTGTGTACAATTCCCCCAATTCTTAACTTGAAACAGGGAAAAGAAGAAACGTTGTGGTGATATAATTTTCACAAAAGGAAGATGGAACAATAGGCATTTCTTCATCTATACAGTTCAGTTATAGCCCTATACATACATTTACTTACGCCGTCCACGGTGGCGCATACGATTTAGGCGCAGGTATGACACGTATGACTCGCATGGAGGTGGGTTCTAATCCCGCATAAGGCATGCATTTTTGGGATTCTTCTTCACCCCTCATCTATCACTACGTCTACATCATATCGGTTAGTGCTGGTTCAACAGTAATCATCACATTTATGTATACGCCATTGACATGAGCAGTCTTACGTATAAGTTACTTGCATTTGAAAGTAACTTACACACATGTCTTGTATTGAAAATGTAAGTTTATGATATTTTAGTATACTACTATACAAAGCTTGTTATTAACTGTATAATAATAAGATACACTCATAACTCTCTAGAGTTGTATTATAGCAAGATGTCCATGTTATAATGATTGAACGTGAAGAAATACAACTTTGGAGAATTCGCTATTTGCGACATATAAAACAAGCTAGAAGCGAGGGAAAGACAACTTATTTTAAAGACGAAACGTGGGTAAATGCTGGGCATACCTTGTCACGATGTTGGGTGGACACAACTGTGCTAAGATGCATATTTAAAGGGTCTCTCAACAGGCCTTAAAAATCCCACTGGCAAGGCAAAGCGTCTGGTAATCGGCCACATCGGTAGTGACGACGGGTTTGTGGAGGGCGCGGAACTTGTATTTGAAGCGAAGAAGGGAAGTGGAGACTACCATGATGAGATGGACGGGCCTCGCTTCGAAGCTTGGTGGGCGCGTATACTCCCAAAACTTGCACCGACCTCCGTTATCGTTATAGACAATGCGCCGTATCACAATGTGCAGGTAGTATCCTCCCCCACTAAATCTTGGAAGAGTTGCTTGGCTCAACAATGGCTGGAAAGGAAGATTGATTGATTTATGGGGCTACGATTAAAAACGCTACGATTAAAAACGCTACTTCTTCGTTTCAACAATCTACTTCTCTGAAAACGGCGATAAGCGTTTGAGAAACTCCAGGACGGCTCGCTGGGTAATACTGGTATTGAAGGCGAAGTTCCCGAATCTGGGCTGTGGCGTGACTGTGTTAGACTTGTGCTAAAAGAACAAGATGTCATGTGGGAGCTCGACGGAATCACGCACGGATCGATCACGTCGATGATTCTTCTTAGAGTTGTGTTTAAGTTCAACCACGGTTAAACTAATATTAAACATATTTTGTATTAATGTAATTGGCAAAGCGAATAAGTGGCGAGAGAGCCAATAACATTATTTACTCAGATCTGCGTGGGTTCTCGTACAATGCGGATAAAAAGACGCCTACAAGAATAAGTTCGAGGTGTGTAAAAAAAAAGGAATGATAAATGTCCGGGTCGCGCTTCCATGACAGAAATCATAAGATTTACTCGCGAGCACAATAATCTACCGAACCAAGAGAGTCTGAAGCTCTTTAAATATTAAATTGATTGTTGTAAATTCACCAATACGCATTATATGTATTTCTTCGCCAAGATGATCCTGCACGTAGGGACTAATGATGTGCCTTCGCGACAACCGGTGGATGTAAGCTCATTTTATCTACATTTAACACAAGCATTGATTGGATTTCCTATGCATAGGCCTACTTGGCCAATACTCTTCCCTTGTTGCGTGGCTGTTGATATTCGTATACAAATGCCTACCGTTTGAGGAACGTTTGCTGCTTGCATTAAATATGTAGCTTTTTCTATTTACTGGAAAACTGTTTTGAATATTGCAGATTTTTCATACAAAAAGAAACTTGCACACTTTGTGTGTTTGTTTGTTTGATAGCTGGGCCACAACGTTGGCTGAAACTTTCACGTCAGATGTCGAGTCCTATAAGTCTATTTGGTTGTAACAGATACTAGTGTCCCAATACAAAAGTGACAGCAATACTGCGAGAAAATCCAGACTTCGAGTTGGTTGTCTCTGGCGTACTTCCTCGCTTCACAAACTGGTGGAAGGAATACGACCAAGCCAATGTCCTTAGTTGGTCTAACATCAAAGCTAATCGACTCAATGGTAAGTGTTATTATTTTGTTTTTAATTCATAATGTTTTTATTATGCACTATTTTCCTAGGCATACCACATTGTCAAGTACTGCACATCATGGTACACTACACACAAAGCGCAAATCAACTCTCTGATGCGATCTCATCCTCAAAACACAACTTCAATTGAAGGACGAACATACTCATTCCAGGAACTTCAAGGTGACCTATTCAACGCGTCAAAAGACACAGCTCTTGCACATTGTGTGGGTGGAGATTTTAAAATGAGTCAAGTAATAGCCCTCCAATTCAGGAAAAGATTCGGTAACGAAGGGTTTCTTAAAAGCTAAAAGAAGGGGAAAGGAAAAGTAGCTTACCTTAGAACCCCGCACCGTTATGTCTACTATCTGGTCACAAAGGACCATTCAACAGATAAGCCATTCTTTGGTAATCTAGTACGATCTCTCCACCATTTAAAGCAATATTGCCAAATCCACGAAGTAAAGAAACTGGCCATTCCGAGACTAGGATGTGGACTCGACCAGCTTGAATGGGCACAAGTTAGAAACGCCATCAAAACCACTAATATCCAAATAACTGCCTATGAGTTTAATCTAGATCATCCTCATATACAAGAGAAGGAAAACGAAGAGGAAACAAACACAATTAAGGTTGATTGATGATTGATTGATTAATGGGGCTTAACGTCTCATATTTATGCAAAGATGGCTAATCGAGACGATGAGCGGGTGATAATGAAGATGAGAAAGATGATAATGAAGAATAAAGCCTCATCCGAATCAGATCCATTGTTCGTTGCGTTAGTCGTCATACGGGAGTCCAGCAAGGGAGGGCAGGGCCAAGTGGGAGGAGAAATATTCAATGGGACAGTGGGGGGGAAAGGGGATTGGGGTGTGGACTGCACTTCGTCTGACTTCTCCTCCTCGACCTGTCCAGCTAGGGTGGCCCTACCAGAAGCATACGCGTCCGCCGGCATAGCTCTCGGGATCAACAAAGCACGCAAACCTGCCCACCACGATAAGGTGGCAGTCCCTGGGCAGGCAACAATTAAGGTTGAAAAACATGTTCGATCCAACAAGGCAATCCATTTTATGGATGTCTATCAGTACCTGTAGTTGCCACTATAGATTTGGTTTACGAGCCGTGACTGGTCACTGGGTTCCAAAACCGTTCGGTGAACGCTTCTCGAAATTGTGAGTATGACATGAAGCTATTTTCGAATGTCCACGCCATGGCACCGCACCGCACCGAGTGTCCATCTCGTAGCCATCTGCCCAAAATTGGTGAAACAAGGGAAGAAATAAACGCATTGACCCAACCAGAGTGGTTCGATCCCGCCTGCTGTTAACCACCGACGGCAAGCAATGTATTTGTGTGCTGCACGGACTAGTAAGCTTGCGGTATAATTTACATTCGCCGCCACCGGCGACACCAGTGCCCCAAGAGCGCACCAGCACCATCACAACCACCAGATACACTACCATCAGCCAACCATCGACCCCAAACATACCTTCCCCTTCACCGTCTCCTCCCCCTCGCTACCTTTCGATGCCCACTAGTCCCAAATTACCTTCCTCTTCCCATCACCCGCGCCGTCAACGTACATTTATCCGTAGAGGCCCCTTGTTCCCTTTACCAAAACCTCTCAAGCTATTCCCATGCCACAACCAACCCCTGCCGAGGAATATGGTGAAACCTGAATTGGTTAGTACCATCGACTATCGCTGAGCTAGTTCTATATAATATTTAAAATATTTCAATTAATTACAATAATTAGGGGTGTTGGATAGCGGTTAAGTTTCGTAGGCGCATGTAAGTATACATAAGTAACAACTTCTAATCAAAAAAATTCTGTATCAATTAGTTCCGGATCAAACTATTCGTTGAAGCCATGTGACAACAGTAACCAGTAACCAATGAGAAAATGAAAAATACTTGAAATAATTTAGGGCCAGCATACTTGAGGTTTATTTTACCCACCCACTTTTCGCCAAAGTGTGTACTTCACCCCTTACTGAGATCTCGTGACTATCCCTTCACAAGCGAAGCGAAGAACTGCCATTGTTGGGAAAGTTCTATCTTTAATTTAATTTTTAATAGTGGTGTTCATAGTTCGACTAGTTGTTCCACATATATCGTTATTTATCGATTTTGAAACGTGTTTTGCTGCATTCTACAGTGTTTATGTGCATTCTAAAGAAATAAGTAGGTTAAAAAACACCTCACATCTTCGCCAAGTCTCGCGGTCCCCAACGCGTTCTATGTTTTTTTTTTTTAAACTATTGAACTCATGAATTTTGTAATGTTTTCTAATGAAATGTTTCTGTCTTTCTTTCTTTCTTTACGCTGACTCCACACAAAAGAAAAGTAAAAATGCCTGTGAAGCGACGCAGCCGACGGATTGCGCTGCCATTCCAAGGCGCAGCGCCAGGATTGCGGCAAAAGCAGAATCGCGCCTGGTGAAAGGTATGTCAGGACTTCGGAAAAATTAATCCCTTAATACGGGTCTGTGGAAAACGCGGCCTGTGAACTCGCGTCCTGCGGAAAGTGAAGCACAGGTGTAGAATATGAGGCCTGCGCAAACCATGTTATTCAAAGTCGTGAAACCGCCAGAGATTGGAAGTTCAATGATGATGATTGGTAGTGCATCAGCCGAAGTGGCATCAATATTGAACACTGATGGTAAGTCCTAAACGTCTAAAGGCATGTATTAATGGGGCTGAACGTCTCATATTTGTGCAACAATAGCTTATCGCGACGATGAGTGGGTGATAATGAAGATGACGAAGAATAAAGCCACCCTCGCATAAAGAGAGTGACTACTAAAACATGATTTATGATTCTCTTAATTGGCGACTTAGCGATACCGCTACATTATCGCCAACACCTGAGCATGATAATCAGCTCCCGGATATCAGTGTTACCACCCATTCCTGCAAGCCTGATCCATTTAGGGCAAGAGCTTGGAAGGGAAGAAAATGTCAGATTTGGGTTTACCGAAGGAGCCCAAAGGCAACCTTTCTTCCGCTGAGTGTTGCACGGGAATGCCTTGGAATGAACGACGATTGTTTTTACCTCTCCCCGGATGCTACATCGTTTGGAGTAAGCAACAGACATACACTTGGATGTCACTTTATGGCATTGAGTATTTATAGCTTGGTTTCTATTTATGTATTAGTGGGTAAGATTGACTAACTCATACCTGATCGGTGGCTTGTGCTTCACGTTCATATGTATACATAACATATTTGTCAACTCGCAAAACTATGATGACGTGATTCCGGGTATTTTTTTAATTGCACCACCAGTCCGTTTGAATTGTTTTGGACGCTCTGGAAACCAATTCAATCATAAGTGAGTGACGTAAAGGGTATCTCTTTAAAATTGTGAAACTACAAAATTCAAAGTTAATATGTGTCAACATAATATAGAAATAGGTAATAAATTACACATTCACGTACCCAATTTTGAAGGGCTTGTTTTACTACACACGCGCATTTTCATATCTTCCATTTATTTACAGCTATCATTGAACGACATCCAAACGCCTGCGGCCCAAAACGCTTTAAACACGCTTTGTGCATATGTGCGGCGTTATTGGATCGGCGTAGTTGGAGTACAACGACTGTCCGCGCACAACCTGCCGTATCGCACGAACAACAACATGGAGACATTCCACAGGCAACTGCTGCGAAGTTTCGGCTTGAGTCCGTTTCTCAAATACAACAAGAAATCATCGAGATGATTGGCCAAAAAATTCAAGACGACATAATTAAAGAAATTAAGGAATATCCATTTTATTCAATAACTATGGACACTACTCAAGATGTCTCAAAGGTGGATCGGTTGAGTCAAATTGTACGGTATGTAACCGTAACAGAAAACTCAATTATCATCAAGGAATCATTCCTCTGATTCTACAATGTTGATGATCACTCGGGAGCTGGGTTAGATTGATTGGTTAATGGGGCTTAACGTCTCATATTTTCGCAACTATTGCCAATCGAGACGATGAGCGGGTGATTATGAAGATGAGAAAGATGATGATGAAGAATAAAGCCAGATCCGAATCAGATCCATTGTACGTCGCGTGGGTCGTCATACGGGAGTCCAGCAAGGGAGGGGCAGGGCCATGTGGGAGGAGAAATCTTCTGTGGGACAGTGGGGGGGGGGAGGGCCAGGGTCTCCTTTTGTCGCCTCTTACGACTAGCAGAGTCACTCTGGGCCTATTCTACCCCGGGCCGAGACGGGTCTCCTTTTGTCGCCTCTTACGACTAGCAGAGTCACTCTGGGCCTATTCTTCCCCGGGCCCAGACGGGCAGCTGGGCTAGAAACCGAGATTGTTAAACTTATCGAAGACAAGGGGCTCTCGCTGTCTAAGTGCCGAGGGCAAGGCTATGACGGAGCAGCTAATATGAATGGGGTTATCTCGCGTTTCTATTAGTTTGTGTATGTGTTACTTGTATTAGTGTGTGAAGATTCGATCTAGGGCTGGTTGAACGAATGAACGATCATCGTTTTTCATTTTGATTATACTACATTAGGTCTATAGGGACAAAGCGCTAAATAGAAACAGCATTAAAATTCATATTCTATGAACCATTTCAATGATAATACTTGGCTAAACAATTTGCATGTAACCGCTCGGCAAGCGGGAGACCGGGTTCGACTCCCAGCGAAGCCGGGCTTTTACCTTCTTTAATAATTCTTCTACAATAATTTATATATGTTTCAGACTTTGGCCGTGGCATATGTTCTTATGTCACGGAGAACAAAAGAGGCGTACGACCTAGTTTTTCAAACACTGAAAGACATTGCAGTAGGGTTGATGGCCCCCGTCAACATAATATCTGACTTTGAGAGGTCTTTACAAACATCTCTCATTGAGGCCTTTCCAAACGCAAATGTAACTGGATGTTTCTTCCACTTTGCACAGGTACCCACATTTTGTTACCACTCCATAGGAGGCTTATACCAATCTGTAGTTTGTTAGTGATTTGGGCTTAACGTCTCATATTTATGTAACGAGGCTAATCGAGACAATGAGTGGGTGATATATGAAGATGAGAAAGATGATAATGAAGAATAAAGCCACATCCGAATTAGATCCATTGTACATCGCGTGAGTCGTCATACGGGAGTTTAGCAAGGGAGGGCGGGCCAAGTGGGAGGAGAAATATTCAATGGGACAGTGGGGGGAAAGGGGATTAGGGTGTGGACAGACCTTCGTCTGACTTCTCCTCCTTGACCAGTCCGGCTTGGGTGGCCCTACCAGAAGCTTACGCTTCCGCCGGCATAGCTCTCGGGATCAACAAAGCACGCAACCCTGCCCACCACGATAAGGTGGCAGTCCCTGGGCAGGATACCAATCTGTAAACATTTCCGAAATATATTTCCATTCCACATATTTCCATAAAAATGATGATATTATTGTTAAATTTGGATCTAAGCTGTTTTTAAAGCATGGAAGCGAGAAACACTTACATAATTTCATTGCACAGAAAATGAGAGAACTAGGTCGATTGCTCCTCCAGGCTAGCGACTTCAAGGCAACAGTCACTCAACTCTCAGATTTGATTGACCGTGACCCAATGAACTATGAAGTGTTCTTAACAGGAGTAAAACATGTAGCAAAATTTGTTAAGTCTACCCATGAGTATGGAATCCCGTAACTTGCTCTGAAACTAGGAGCGTCGATAAAGCAATGTGCTGGTATTCTCAAGTGCAAAAGTATTATCATGGGAGATTAAGTACTTCGGAAGAAGGTCGACGACTTTTTGCATCTGCTAGATATAAACTGGAGTTGTTCTATTTCGATGCATGCATTGGCGACATCATACAAACGTAACTGGAACAAAGCAGATTCAATACCGCTAGCGTCCGATATTCAAAAGCTTATTGAGTATCTGAAATGTCAGGCAGAACTTCAAAGTTTAATATTCAATAACACCAATCAGTAGAAGGATGGTTCGAGCTATGTGAAACAACTTGGCCCGGGAAAATTGAGCGTGTGAATGTTGAAACATACCAAAATCGTATTGTGACACCGGTGCAAGAAGATGTGGAGAAGACCCTCTCTGAGTTAGAAAAACAATTGGCAAATAACCTAACTAGATTCGAGATAAGAGGGAAAACGAGAAGAAAAGTCCCAGTACTACTAAACCTAATTCATCTTCTTACATAAAGTCTTCAGATGTGATGAGAAGGTAGCAGCCGAATGTGGAGCAGCAAAACCTAATCTTCGTACTTCCGCTAAGTTGCGTAAGCATGTAGCGACTGTGTCCCAGCTTCTTAAAATAAAAGACAACGAGCTCGACCAATTTGCTGCCTTTATGGGTCACGACTATCGCATTCACCGTGAATTTTATCGTTGTCACATATCAACCAAGGTGTATCAATGACAACCTGGAAGGTCCAGAATAATTTCATATGCAAACTAGGAAATAAGAGTATAAAGGTGTATGCTAATTAAGTAATGTGTTTTGTAACAACGAGGATGCTGACACGGTCATAATCAATGAAGACGACGAACTATTTGTAATAAGTTGTCGTTAATATTGGATAGTTAGCTGCCAAATACAGTTGGAGCACACTGGATGTCAGGCGCCAGTGATCTGCGATTTCATAACGCTTCAACGGTAGCAGGAGACACAAGTCTGAGCATCAATAACACCTGAGCGGGCAACGAGGTCACAGATATGAATCAATATCAACGAGAACATGGTCAAGCGAGGGAGGGAGGTTCTTGGAATCAGGTGTACGGTATGATCGGGCTAAGCGTGAAACATCTGACCATGACGTCACTTCGACATGGAAGACATCGGTGCTGAGGGGGTGGTGTTACTACGAGGAGGGTCTAGCAAAGAAGAGTGCATGATGGGTAAGACCACGTGACATTGTCCAGGTCCGGCGAAGACGGGTAGCAAACCGAGGAGTCGAATGAACGGAGGCAACATCCCTGCCACGTTCTCGCGATGAAGTCCGCGCCGTGAACGTAGAGATTACCACAGAGCCTCGAGTGGCAATCGCCGACGGGTTGTAGTCACCTTGTTCGCGTCTTCAATTGCGACGTCACCGTATCAAGTTAAATATTGTCAAAGTTAATCGTCAGAGTGACAGCGTCATCGTATAAAATCATATGTATTAAAAGTTAATCGTCAGTGTCAGCGTCATCGTATAAAATCAAATGTGTTAAAAGTTAATTGTCAGTGTGTCAGCGTCAGCGTATGAAATCAAATGTGTTAAAAGTCAATTGCCAGTGTGTCAGCGTCATCGTATAAAATCAAATGTGTTAAAAGTCAATTGTCAGTTCGTCAGTGTCATCATGCAAATTTAAAGGTGTTAAGATCTAAATCAATGTCTGGTCCACGTCCATGACCACTTCAATAAACCAGAATTAACCAAGTAGTAACAATAGTCAAATCTACCACAAGTTAATTCGTCTTCATCATCATCCATAATCACTTCTGCTAGATCTTCAATCCGTGTTCACCCAGACCAAGGATTACTCAAATTCACGTTACGTTATAAAAAATTAAGATTTAATTTAATATTTTGGAGATTGTGTTAGAAGGATAGTTTTTAAGTGGATTTAGAATGTAAAGTACTTTGGGCCCAAGTAGGTAGGTGTTTTGACATGTGGAAATGTGTTTTACAATATACATATAATGGAAACTATCTAAGTGTATGATTGTGTGAGTATCCTGCACGCATGTCCTGTCATTCGACCATTTAATTTGAGTGTTATGTAATACCAACGTGAGCTAGCAAATTAAGTATATTCTTAGGTCCTTCGACCCTCTCGGGCATTGTGGGGATAGTCGAATGTGACAATTTGGCGCCAAACTTTAGGGCCTCGAATATTAACTGCAACCCGAGATAACTTTCATAAGCTAAAAATTTGTATTGTTTAATTCGTAATTGTATTGTGTTGTGTTGATTTTCAATGTGTCATTAATTTAATCGAATAGTTCAGGTAGAGATGTCTCAAACAACTAGTGATAACGGAGGTAAGATGAGTGAGGAAGTAATATATAGCGAGGAGATTTAGGAGAGGAGAGTATCTGGACCTGAGGATACGACTTTGTTTAATAATGAGATTTCACGAATCGCTAAAGAAGACCAAAACGAGACAATGTTACAAGATGCTACTGCGGGCTTATTGCATGATGATTCGTGGGGGAAAGCGGGGATATCGGCGAGTAGTTCGATGGTTGTAGATAACGCTGAGGAAAGTAGTAAACAAGTAAAAGAGGAAAACACTAACAATATGAGTATGTTCCAGACATTGATGGAAAATATGGCTAAACAATCTCAAAATATCAAGGCTGATATGGATAAACAATCGCAGGATATTGCTAAACAATCTCAGGATATTGCCAAACTATCCCAGAATATCAAGGCCGATATGGCAACAAAGTCTGATATGGATAAACAATCTCAGGATATGGCTAGACAATTTCAGGATATGAAAGACAAAAGTAATCAACACTCACTAGAAATTCAGGCTGTTAAAGAGTTAGTGGAAGAACAGAGACAAGAAGTCAACAAAAAGATAGACATCTTAGATAAACGGATTGATATTGTAGAAGAAAACATGGACAGACAAATGAAATCATTACGCCAGGTTGGAGTACAAAGGGATAGTGAGCGTGACAATAAAATCCAAGAGATAAAAGAACATATCAATCAGATAGACGAAAAACTAGAAAACACGGACAAACAGGGTATCATTGTGACAAGTCAAATTGAGGGATTAGCAAAGGTAAACCGACTTAAGAACCGATTACACTAATCGGGCAGGAAAAAATAAAGTAATTGACAAGCAAGTCAAGGATATTAAGGAAGAAATAGTGGGGGTTGAATAGACCATCAGGGGAAGTATCAATGGGGAAATTAAAAAGGAAATGGAAATCTCGATTGAAAAGATCAAAAGCATTGAGCTGCCGGAAATGGAACGGTTGATTAATGGGGCTTAACGTCTCATATTTATGCAACGATGGCTAATCGAGACGATGAGCGGGTGATAATGAAGATGAGAAAGATGATAATGAAGAATAAAGCCACATCCGAATCAGATCCATTGTACGTCGCGTGAGTCGTCATACGGGAGTCCAGCAAGGGAGGGCAGGGCCAAGTGGGAGGAGAAATATTCAATGGGACAGTGGGGGGGAAAGGGGATTGGGGTGTGGACTGCACTTCGTCTGACTTCTCCTCCTCGACCAGTCCGGCTTGGGTGGCCCTACCAGAAGCATACGCTTCCGCCGGCATAGTGGTCCGGAGTCTATACATTAATTTGAGCCCAAACCCAGGACAAATTGCAACAGAAGCGAATTTGGTATTGCTGGATTCGGAAAAAATCCCTTTATAATACACAACAAGTTCTCCGAAATTTGCATAGGGTGGGTGGGTGGGTCTTATTACCCGATTAATAGGAAACAAATTAATTTTAATTTGAAAATTTTATATTTTTAAAACATATCATGTATGGTATGCAATGAAAGCTTATAACTTGTAAATTTCAGAAAAAGATGTCTTATATAAAAAAAATGTACTGTACGGTCATCAGAGGTCATGAAAGGTCAAACTATGTTTCTCATAGAACTCTTCAAATTAAATGCTGTAGGCATTTGTGTATTTTTGAACATATTATGGCTATCGTACAATTAGCGCATAGCTGTCAACCATAATTGCATGCACAATCTAATTAAATAAGTCAAACTTAAGGGGTCAAAGGTCAATCAAAGGACAAAACAGTAAATATTTTAAACGGTTAATTATTAGATCACAATTTGACAGTATAAGTATGACTGTGACATTGATAACAATCAAATCATAGGTAGATTTACATCTTTCAATAGTAGTCGTGACAAACAATACACAACTATTAACTCTGAAAAATGTAAACCCTTCTTTCATTGCATCCTACTACAAGGAACGCCAAATGGAAAATCCATAGAATGTTAGGGTGGTTTGACAAGAGGACGTGGGATGACGGAAATGCAGAGAAATGTCTGGACAGCGGCAATGCCGAGTTGTTCTGAGGTTCACGAGTCAATGCAAAACCTGACTAGATTGGTGTACACAACTTCGGATCAACACAAGGAGTCGTCCCCAGCCAGACAAGAAAGGGACAGAAAGGACACTCAAATACTCTTGTCATTTTTAACTGACATGAATCCATTTGAAGGGGATAAATCTCTGCGTAGCATATCTTCCGGTGTTGTGGCCCATGACAAGGTCAATGTTGACAAGGCAAAGGTAATCGGCTTGGCAATAATGCAATCAATGACAAATGTTGACGCTCTGACATATACTTTCCTAAAGAAGGATCAAGCTGTTACTCTGACGTCAAAATCCAACCTGAAGATTGATGGTAAACGTATCAATGTTGACTCCCAACTATTGTTTCAACGTTTTGTTCTCGCTGCTAAAACATGACAAGGTAACATATCTGAAGCATTCCAGTTTGAGCTGTGCAGCCAGCCATCTTCTTTGTATGAGTCGTCCGGACTTCCACTAGAAGCAAACATGCCGAATATTGCTGAAGCCATGTGGAAACTAGCTCAACAGTGCACCACACTTGCAAGTGAACAGGGATATGTTTATGTTCTTGATGGTGGTGCTTTGCTGCATCGTGTGGTCTGGCAAGCACAAACAACGTATAGCGCCATTCTCCAGTCGTTTGTGTCGTATGTCAAGAATAATTATGGCAATGCAACTGTGGTATTTGATGCATATGATGAGACCCAAAGACGTGACCCATTCGAGAAGATCGAAATGCGTTGGTGCGACGATTCGTTTCGAAGAAGAAATGAACATTCCACTTCCAAGATGATGATTGATTGATTTATGGGGCTTAACGTCTCATATTTATGCAACAATGGCTAATCGAGACGATGAGCGGGTGATAGTGAAGATGAGGAAGATGATGATGAAGAAAAAAGCCACATCCGAATCAGAGCCATTGTACGTCGCGTGCGTCGTCATATGGGAGGCCAGCAAGGGAGGGCAGGGCCAAGAGGGAGGAGCGACCTACAGTGGGACAGTGAGGGGGAAAGGGACAGGGTCTCCTTTTGTCGCCTCTTACGACTAGCAGAGTCACTCTGGGCCTATTCTACCCCGGGCCGAGACGGGTCATTTCCACTTCCAAAATCACAGTTTCTGACAAACTCGTCAAATAAACAACGTTTGATAACAATGCTCTCTTCCAAACTATCTACGAATGGTTGCAATGTATTTCATGCACAGGGTGACGCTGATCTACTTATAGTTCAGAAAACCATAGAATCAGCACAGACTCATAGAACTGTGCCATCACATCAAATCAACAAATAAAGAAGTCATCTTTAGATCCGAGGTGAAACGGACCATGAAGAAAATGCCTAGAGTATGGACTATCAAGACCACTGTTGAAACTCTCGGTCCCCGCATCATAAACAACCTTCTGTTTGCACATGCATTTCTAGGATGTGACACAACATCTAGAGTGTATGGTTTTGGAAAAGGCTCCATTATCAACAAAATGAAAACATGCGATTCTTTCATTAAAGAGGCAGCAGTCTTTAGCCAAGAGCAGATCGCAACTCATCAGATGATTGCAGAAGCAGGAGAGAATGCATTACTGAGTCTCTATAACAGTCGGAATGGTGAAAATCTTGACGCTCTTCGGTATAGACTCTTTTGTGAAAAAACCGCTAGTAGCAGCTCGCACGTACGCCCTGAACAGCTTCCCCCTACTCAGTCAGCAGCGAAATATCATTCGTATCGGGTATACCACCAAGTGTGTGCCTGGAGGAACATTCAACTAGATGCCCAGAACTGGGGATGGACTTTGAAGAAAGGATGACTTCTACCGATCACGACTGACAGACCTCCAGCACCGCAACATCTCCTCGATGCCATACGATGCAACTGCAAGACCGACTGTCACACCATGAGATGTCCGTGCAGGAAGCAAGGTCTGGACTGTTCAACTGCCTGCAGACAGTGCCAAGAACTCGGCTGTTCGAACAAACCTAGTCTAGAGGTGGATTACAACGAAGACGAGGACGACGATAATGCAGTTGATCCCCAGTAAACAAGTAATTTATACAGAACAATAATTAGTTGTTGTTAATTAATCAATTGTATTTTTAAATTTGGCCATGCCAATCTGATTTAGTGTTTAGAAACTTGAGATATTTGAATCTAAAATAAGTATTTAATATTTAGTGATTTGAATGACCTTTGACCTATGACCATTGACACATTATATTACTTTTACATATATAATAGGCAACACGCGTACGATTTATTTTGTTAAACCAAACACTAAGTTTAATAGTATCAGATACAAAAAGTATATTAATGCAAGTCCTAAGTAAAAAAGAAATTTTTAAATAGGTTTAATGTGGTCGCATTTATTGAAGTTTAAACTCGGGGATCTGAAACGCGTACAGGTGGCGGTGACGCAATGATTCTGTAGACGTGGCGTAACAGACCAATCGCTGAGGCGGTGAGCATACCAAGAACAAAACCATGACGTCAAATCCACTCTACATGGCGGCGGCTCGTTTTTCGCGCCCTTTTATTTATCGTTACCAAACCAATTATTTTGAGGCATAGACTGATCCGTTTTTCAAAATTCAAACACACAAAATTATTAAATGAGAGACAAGGTATTTAAAAATCGATTGAAATTTTCATACGCGTGTTCCCTATTAGGTATAGTATGAATTTGCTCATGTATGATAACCCTATACGCAAACACATATGAATATATCAAGAATACTATTAAAACATAATTTGGCCTTTTATGACCTGTGATGACCTTAAAGTACATTTTTTTAAATTAACTTATTTTTTTCTGAAAAGTTGATTGTTTAAGCTTTCATTACATACCATACATGGAATATTAAAAAAATAAAAATAAAATTAATTAAAATTAATTACTGTTTCATTAATTACGTAATAAGACCCAACCACCCTATGCTAATTTTGGAGAGCTTTTAGTATGTTATAAAAGGTTTTTTTATGAATTCAGTGATACTAAATTCGCTTCTGTTGCAATTTGTCCTGGGTCATCAAAGATAGACTCCGGACCATAGCTCTCGGGATCAACAAAGCACGCAAACCTGCCCACCACCATAAGGTGGCAGTCCCTGGGCAGGCGGAAATGGAACGGAAAAGGTTGTGCAAAGAAGGAAAGATAATCAAGAATAGAATAACTAAGATACAAAATCGATTGTTTGATGGTAAAGAATGTATGTTTCGAGCTAGTTTGAAAAGGAGAAGGAAGTGTAAAAGAAAAATTTTGGAAAGGAAAGGGAAAGGTAAAAGGACATTAATAAAGAAAACAATTAAAATCAAGAAAGTAGGAGCAAAAGGAAGTTGGCGATGGATAATAGTAAACTCTATCAAGAAAAAGAAAAAAAATGAGGCAGGAGACGGATTCGGTAAAGGAAGTTTACATAAGAGGTGTGTGAAGTCAAAGTTCGAGCCATTGACTTTTAAGGGGGGTACTTAAATAATAATTGTAATCTGGAGTATTGAGGAATTGTTGATGATTATCCGAGCTTGCGTTAAGAGTTGTTAAGTTATTTTTAAATCATCCGTAATTATTCACTATATTATTAATGGATTAAATTGTCATCTTGCTTATGTGCTTTTAGAATATTTATGTCGATTTGATTTATACGATTTTGCTTGATTGATTGTATGTGCGAACGCGAGAGGCATTTACTTGAGTGGAACATTAATGAGTTAATGAATGAGTTAGGAAATGCTGGGGATGTTACGAATTAATAACAATTTTGGATGTGGTTGTCGTTGGAATTTTCAAGTGAATTGAGATTGATTAATGGGGCTTAACGTCTCATATTTATGCAACGATGGCTAATCGAGACGATGAGCGGGTGATATATGAAGATGAGAAAGATGATAATGAAGATTAAAGCCACATCCGAATCAGATCCATTGTACGTCGCGTGAGTCGTCATACGGGAGTCCAGCAAGGGAGGGCAGGGCCAAGTGGGAGGAGAAATATTCATTGGGACAGTGGGGGGGAAAGGGGATTGGGGTGTGGACTGCACTTCGTCTGACTTCTCCTCCTCGACCAGTCCGGCTTGGGTGGCCCTACCAGAAGCATACGCTTCCGCCGGCATAGCTCTCGGGATCAACAAAGCACGCAAACCTGCCCACCACGATAAGGTGGCAGTCTCTGGGCAGGTAAAACACACATTAAACCATAAATCAAATAAAGGTGTAGAGTTAAACAAAAATATCCACCAACATAACACGAGACAAAAAGATGATTTCCATATCCCCCGCAGCAACACAACACGGTGCCAGAGAGGTTCTCACATTACAGGACTCATCCTTTTTAACAGTCTACCAGAATATATAAGAAAAATAGAAAAAAAAAAACAGCTCATTAACCAGATCCATAAGTACATGCTGTTGCATGCATTTTATTCAATCGCAGCATTTAAAGAAGGACCATTATAATGAAAATAGTATGTAGTCACAACAGTAATAACAGTTGTTCTTAAAGCTAGCTCTAAAAAGAGAATGACATGTATTCTTCTTAAGTTCTTATTATACCTTGTATTAGTAATTGCCATGTGAAAACACTTGAAATGACTGTACACATATTGTATTATACCTATTGTATTGTACCTAGTATTAGTAAATTAATGACATGTAATATATCCCGATCACATTGTGGGAGGGGTCAACATTACGCAATAAATCTAATCTAATCTAATCGATTTTAGCCCCGTAAAATGCTATAATAACATGAAATATTGATAAATAATGTATCAAAACGCGTTTAATCCTGAATTTGGATAGCCTAAAGTGACCCGAAAGGGCTTAAATCGAGGTTAGGGTTGGTGGTAAATAGGCGCCAAAACACGCAAAACGCGCGCATTTCAAACGTGCCAGAATAGAAAAATAACATTTTCGTAATTTTATGTTAGTAATCGAAGCCTAAGAGGCCAATAAAATTATTTATATTATGCCTATAGTACTAAGGAAATGTTTTATATACCACAAAGTGTTTTGCCCTTTTTATCCCCCATCCCCCCCATTAATGTGATTATATTTATTTATGATTGTATTTAAAATATATGCCAACAACCCATCAGAATAACAAAAAATAGTTGTAGACCTCATAGTCATGTCAATTTAAGAAGGCATAATTAATTAAAATTAAATATCTTTAATTTAAATTTATTAGTCTAGTCCTTTGCCCAACGTGACACCACCTTAAAGGCAGAGGAAGGTACACTCTGCCGAATCGATAATGAGTACGCTGCCATAGAGTCTGGCATGTCCCAAGCAAAGGCATGCCAGCTCTATGGCATTCCAACGTCCACCTTCTCCGACAAGAAGCTCCTCAAGACAGCCATCGGCTGTAAACTGGGGAATGACCCAGTTTTCAACCGCGAGGAGGAAGATTTATTGAAAAAATATATTGACTAAATGGCGAGCCGGGGCTTCCCTATAAAAATAGAGGATCTCTGCGATTCGGTTCAGGAAATTGTTGAATCGGATCGCAGAAATACTCCATTTGCCGAGGGACTAAAGGGGTAAGGGGTAAGTCTTGGAAAAGGGGTTTTTTAAAACGCAACCCGGAGATACGCCAGAGAGTGTTGGACAGCGTGAGTAAGGGGCGGGCTGCTGTATCGAAAGAGAGTCTGGAGAGGTGGTTTTTGAAACTCAAAGACTACCTCTCCGGAATAGGCGAGTCGGCTATCCTCGAGCAACCGGAGAGGATGTTTAACACGGACGAGTCTGGTGTGCTCTTCCACACCAACTCTGGTCGCTTCCTTTGCATGGGCAATAGGACGCCCTTTGCTACTGCCCTTGCTAAGGAAAAAGAGCAGATCACCGTGTTGTGCACGTTTTCTGCAGCGGGTACAATAGCGCCGACCATGATCGTGTACAAAGGTATACGCAAAAGTGTAAAGATGCACGAGTCTGTGCCACCTGGCTTCTTGGTCAGCAAGACGGAAAGTGGATGGATGCGAGGGGAAACGTTCCTCGAGTATTGCGAAGCTTTCCACGCCTGGTTAGTGGAAAGCAAAATCCAGCTTCCGATTCTCTTGCTGCTTGATGGGCTTAGACCTCACTTGAACCTGGAGGTCAGTAAGTTCTGTGCTAGTCACGGCATAATATTGTACTGTCTGTACCCTAATGCTACCCACATATTGCAGCCAGCTGATGTGGGTATCTTTCGACCTCTCAAGAGGGCATGGGCAGATTTAATACATTATTATCGGACCAAGCACCAGATGGCAGTGACGAAGTTCATGTTTTCCCATTTGTTTGCCTTGACCATGGCCACCACTATTCGTCCCGAGATTATCAGGAATGCGTTCCGGAAGTGTGGACTCTTTCCATTCAACCCTCAGGCTGTTGAATTTTCGAAGTGCTTAGTTAGCAACTTTACGGGGGAAGAGGAAGAGCCCACACCTCCGAAGCACCTGAGACAATGATCATTAGATGGACTTTCGAGATGGAGATTATATGGAACAACATGGAATGTTTGGTAATGATGATAAAAGTCTGCAAATAATTATTTATTATGATGACATCGAACTAGTAAATCCCCTTGGTCCCAGAACTAAGACTCACAAAGTTGCAATATTCTATGTCTACATGTGTATTAGGGCTGCCCAACGATATCGATAATTCGATACGATATCGATAATGGAAAAATAATTTGATATCGCTTAGTGGCAACAAACAATGGTAGATTGCGAGGTGAGAAAGGACTGAAAGCATTTGTTAAAGACAGATTGGAGGCCAGGAAAGTTAGTTTCTTTGACTCTCTTCGAAACTTAAATCTAAGAACATATGCAAGCTTGAAGACCTTATTGAAGATCTCTTTGTGTTTTGTACGGAAGCAGGATATAACGTTTGATTGGACGCTTTTTGGTCAATAAGTAACCATTGGCCAAGCAAGACACGTAGACATGAAACTTGAAAGATGATCAAACACGAATTGTCAATTGTTGCTTTATTCACTTGCCCATATGGATGGTTCGGTACGAAGGTCTAGAAATAAGGCCAATCTTATGAAAGAGCTGGAAAAAGGATGCGAAATATACCAAAAGTAACCACCATCACCACTTCTTACTAGCTTGATAATTGACGGTAGGGCCATGCTCCAAATTCTGCTGGAACATTAATTTTGGTGAGCTTGCGACACCAGTAATAAACTGGGTGTTAAGAAAAAACTATACTTGTAGACTAGTAGTAGGCTCCGTCGTAAAATATTAGCTTGTTTCCATCATGTATAAACACACTTCTGTACAAACGTTTAGAAAAGTGTAAACGTTATAGCCATTCCCACGATGGTATAGACATACTTCTTTATGTTCCCTATTTGCTGAAAATTGGTATTATTAATCGGCTTAAAAGTATCTAAGGACATCAACCCAGCGAGGAAATGTATGGTGTGCGTTACGGTAAGATGATTGCTGACGGAGACAGTAGTGTTTACTCTGAAATTCTGGAAGTAAGGCCTTACATTGACATAACCGTCGAAAAGATCGAATGTAGGAATCATCTACCTCAAAACGTTTGCCACAAACTTCGCGGCATCGCAATGGACTCGTCCCTAAAAAATACCTTTCTTCGACAAGCCCTTCAGGCAAAAGTGTTAAAATTGCGCAGAGCCGTCACAAGCGCAGTAAAACATTATAACAGTCGCGATGAACTCACAATTTGTAATAAAATAAAAGAGATTAGGAAGGACATTGCCAAAAACCCGTTTCATGTGTTCGGAGATCATGAAATATGTTCACTACTTTTTGTACTGGCCGAAAGAAGACGAGATAAACAGAATTCCAGCTTTACGTCGCTGCAGTTTAATGGATAAGATCATAACAGTGACTCACCGACTTGTTGATAACGCAGAGAGCTTGTTGAAAGACGTCGACAATAATCCCGGTAAACATTTCAATTCAGTGGTGTCCAAAAAAGTGGGTAGCAAAAGGGTTAATTTTAGCCTGAAAGGAGGCTACTCAACAAAAAGCTACGCTTCCGTTGTTTTTCACAACACGCATACTCCTATCTACCGACTTCACAAGACAGTGTTTGGAAGCAGTCCGGGTGCAAACAGTAAAAGAATGGAGCAGCCTCTGTAATTCCAGTCGTCGGCAGATTTCGAAGAGTAGGTGAGTAATTCATGAACTAATCATTTGTATTTAAATACTAATAACTTACCATGGTGTTGATGTTGGTAATTTGAGGGGGGGGGGGGGGGGGCGACCATCTAATCTGTGCCTATGTACTCAACCTTAGCTAATCCGGCCCTGTACAACATCATCTTATAATACACTCCACACCTCCACCCGAACTGACGCATAGTAACTCCCAAGTGTGTATTAACGGGGGGGGGGGGGGGGGGGAGGGGTTTAACTAAGCCAAATAAGATGTGTTTCTTGTCTTTCTTTCGTTCGTCAAACAAGTGGAGAGTTGACCACGTAAGAAAAAAAAGAGTTCAGCTAGCCAGACACACACTTGAAACAACATGCAACTAAAAGAAAAGATCGGTATGGAACCGTTAAGTTTATGCCAAGTGTTGAGACTTTAATCTGGAGAGCATAGATCCAATGGGAGAGGGAATCTTCACGGGTGCAGACAAACAGTTATCTGATAAGGCGTCGCCTCTTTATCGGATGCAAATCATGCACAAAGATAACACACCGTGATATGAAGACGAAAAACAAATTGCCCTTTCAATGTATTACAAGTCACCCGCGTTTTATCATTTCATAAGGGAAACTAATATGGGTTTCAAAATTACATCAAAATCAACGATAGAGGGGTGGTTGCAAGTCTTCAAGCTCCAGTAAATAGAAAAACTTAAAATAAAAATTGCCAGCATGTCTTTGGAGGAGAGACAGTGTTTTACTATTTGACGAGATGTCACCATGCTGCAACATCCGATACCGAGTCGGAGATTCTTTGTTTAGACTGATAGTTCGGGATACGGTTTAGGCGCCGTATTATTCCAGAAGGACGATGCAGGCATGGATTGCGAGATATCCTATTCCTACGCAAGTCGCATTCTTCGTGGGCCGGGATTAAACTATAGGACCACGGAGAGGGAGGCGTCGGCGGTCGTCTGGGCTTTGGAGAGGTAACGGCTCTACCTTGTAGAGTTTAGATGTATTGTGACGGAGCATCGTATTTTGTGTATATATAAACATATAACATTACGTAGGGTTGTGAATATGTTTTGAAGCTACGATACATTTACGCTACGCGCATACAAAACACGTACCCAAAAAACCAGCCAGCCAGCGTGCGTGGCAGGTCGGGCCACGTCCGGTCCGCGTGGGCCGAGAGGGCGTGGGCCAGCATCGCTTCGGGCTGGCCCTTCCAACCGCCGCACGCCAGGGGACAGTCGTAGTCTGGGCGGGGAGGACCGCGCCGTGTTGCCAGCAAAAGTGTATCTGTGACACCTCATGTCATAACGTACTCAATATGAACCGTGTTACAAGAAGATCTATATAGGGCACAGAAGCCCTAATACCTTTTAAAAAGTAATATGACCTGAATTGCATGAAGTGTGTATGTATACTAATTCATAATTCATTAACAGTTTACCTCCAACTGTTACTTTTAATATGAGCTATAAATAATATATTAATATAATTATTTATATCGATACTGTTTATTCATGTAAGGTAGGGTTAGGTAGCTATGTGATTTATAAAGAATAATATTTCATAATGGCGGCAAGACAAATTAGGGGCGAGCGAGCCAATACCACCATTTACTCCAATTTGGGTGGTTTCTCCTACACCGCCGATAAAGAGACCCTCAACAATAAGTTTGAAGTGTATGAAAAAATACAATGATAAATGTCCGGGTCGCGCCTCCATGACAGTTCGTGGTGAAATAATAATAATAAATAATGAAATATGAACGCTATCAAGAAAAGAGTAAATGATTGATTGGTGGTGTTTAACGAAGTACTTGACAGCTAAGGTCATATGACGTCTTACGAATCAGGTCCATCTATATCGCGGGAGTTGAACAAGGAAGGGCAGGGCCATGTGCCATCATTTCATGGCTATTGTTCAGGCTTATCCACGCTGTGTCTTCGTTCGTTCCGTGTTTCAGTGATTTGAGGAATGTACCGAGTATAAAATGTATGGTTAGGTTACTTTAAGAGCCAGGGAATGTCACAGCAATGGCTGAGACTGTGACAGAGGGCGCTGTTGGCCCATCCCAGTTAGAATAGTGTAATTAGTTATAAGTATAAAGCAAGGTGTTTGAAGGAAGAGGGCTTCTCCAGACACTGGACAGGGCGAGAAGAATGAAGGTCACCAGTCAGTCAGTACCTGTTAGTTTAGTATGTTGTTAGTTGGTAACAATAAACGATATTCTGCATTCATATATGTCTGTTAAGTCTTCATCCCAGTTTATCCCCACGTACTTGTTTCCCGTTACAAATTGGGGGCTCGTCCGGGATTCCGTTAGTGGGACAGTATAGCGGATGCAACTACGGTGGGGACGCGTTAAACATAATACCAATTCAAAAACAGATATGGCAGAAACTAAGGTATCGACTAAATTATTGTGTGAGCTTCTGGGCGTAGATGTACAGGCCGCAGAAAACAAGGAGAGAGTAGAAGAACTGATCACGGAGGGCCTTTGCAATCTAAATCTACAATAGGAGAACAAAAATCATGGACCGCTAGATTACCTTTACCGAGCTTCGAAGGGCACTCGGATCTCAAAACACCGAAAAAGTTCATCGGCACATTATATTCTTTTTCAGAATATTTTTAGTTGCACGTACGTGCACGCACGTAGACGAAAAGGGAAAATGAGATTTCCAATTGTATACAGACAGATACACTAAAGCTATTATAATAAATACGTTTGTGAATGATGATTTATAATCCATGCATTTTTCAGACAAACTCGTCGTCTTTGACGGGTTAGAAACTCGAGAGACGCTACTGGCCGCCAGGGGAGCGGAAATAAGAGGGCGTACTAAACCAAAGTACCTCTTGGTGGACCGCGCCATTCGGGGGCTCACGCGAGACTGACAGCTGGTAGGTATAACGCCCACCAATTCGTCAACGCCATGTCTCACACCTACGACAACCACTTCGGTGACCTGGAGCGCCGGTCTAGAGCCGAAAACAGGCTAGTTCTGGACGTGGCAGTGCCTGATGTGCCAGGACAACCTGCAGCACTAGGACAACCAGGACAACACGCAGCAGGACAACACGCAGCAGGACAACACGCAGCAGGACAACCCGCAGCAGGACAACCCGCAGCAGGACAACACGCAGCAAGACAACACGCAGTAGGACAACCTGCAGCAGGACAACCTGCAGCAGGACAACACGCAGCAGCACAACACGCAGCTGGACAACACGCAGCAGGACAACACGCAGCTGGACAACCAGGACAACACGCAGCAGGACAACCAGGACAACACGCAGCAGGACAACCAGGACAACACGCAGCAGGACAACACGCAGCAGGACAACACGCAGCTGGAAAACACGCAGCAGGACAACACGCAGCTGGACAACACGCAGCTGGACAACCAGGACAACACGCAGCTGGACAACACGCAGCAAGACAACACGCAGCAGGACAACACGCAGCTGGACAACACGCAGCAGGACAACACGCAGCTGGACAACACGCAGCAGGACAACACGCAGCTGGACAACACGCAGCTGGACAACCCGCAGCAGGACAACCAGGACAACCAGGACAACCCGCAGCTGGACAACACGCAGCAGGACAACACGCAGCTGGACAACACGCAGCTGGACAGCAGGACAACACGCAGCTGGACAGCAGGACAACACGCAGCTGGACAGCAGGACAACCCGCAGCTGGACAACCAGGACAACACGCAGCAGGACAACCAGGACAACACGCAGCAGGACAACACGCAGCAGGACAACACGCAGCAGGACAACACGCAGCTGGAAAACACGCAGCAGGACAACACGCAGCTGGACAACACGCAGCTGGACAACCAGGACAACACGCAGCTGGACAACCAGGACAACACGCAGCTGGACAACACGCAGCAAGACAACACGCAGCAGGACAACACGCAGCTGGACAACACGCAGCAGGACAACACGCAGCTGGACAACACGCAGCTGGACATCACGCAGCTGGACAACCAGGACAACACGCAGCAGGACAACACGCAGCTGGACAACACGCAGCAGGACAACCAGAACAACACGCAGCAGGACAACACGCAGCTGGACAACACGCAGCTGGACAGCAGGACAACACGCAGCAGGACAACACGCAGCAAGACAACACGCAGCTGGACAACACGCAGCAGGACAACACGCAGCTCGACAACACGCAGCTGGACAACACGCAGCAGGACAACACGCAGCTGGACAACACGCAGCTGGACAGCAGGACAACACGCAGCAGGACAACACGCAGCTGGACAGCAGGACAACACGCAGCTGGACAACACGCAGCTGGACAACACGCAGCAGGACAACACGCAGCTGGACAACACGCAGCTGGACAGCAGGACAACACGCAGCAGGACAACACGCAGCTGGACAGCAGGACAACACGCAGCTGGACAACACGCAGCTGGACAACACGCAGCAGGACAACACGCAGCAGGACAACACGCAGCAGGACAACACGCAGCAGGACAACACGCAGCAGGACAACACGCAGCAGGACAACACGCAGCAGAACCAGCAGCAGGACAACACGCAACAGGACAACACGCAGCAGGACAACACGCAGCTGGACAACACGCAGCAGGACAACACGCAGCAGGTCAACACGCAGCAGGACAACACGCAGCAGGACAACACGCAGCAGGACAACACGCAGCAGGACAACACGCAGCAGGACAACACGCAGCAGGTCAACACGCAGCAGGACAACACGCAGCAGGACAACACGCAGCAGAACCAGCAGCAGGACAACACGCAACAGGACAACACGCAGCAGGACAACACGCAGCAGAACCAGCAGCAGGACAACACGCAACAGGACAACACGCAGCAGGACAACACGCAGCAGGTCAACACGCAGCAGGACAACACGCAGCAGGACAACACGCAGCAGGTCAACACGCAGCAGGACAACACGCAGCAGGACAACACGCAGCAGAACAACACGCAGCAGGACAACACGCAGCAGGACAACACGCAGCAGGACAACACGCAGCAGAACCAGCAGCAGGACAACACGCAACAGGACAACACGCAGCAGGACAACACGCAGCTGGACAACACGCAGCAGGACAACACGCAGCTGGACAACACGCAGCAGAACAACACGCAGCAGGACAACACGCAGCAGGACAACACGCAGCAGGACAAGCCGCAGCAACACAAGCCGCAGCAGGGCAAGCCGCAGCAGGACAACCCGCAGCAGGACCACCTGCGGCATTTAAAGAATGTCATGCCACAGCAGAGTTATGTTGCATGTTTGATCGGCTTTTTGATTTACTAAATTGCAACAATCGGCTGGCAAAGGGCTTCAAGTCTGTTATGCGTGAGTCGAATAAAGACCAGTGGGAGCCTTTCCTCAATAAAATTGCAACCTACTTAAAGGGGCTGAAAAATGCATTTCGAAAACCGATTATTGACACACCTAAGAAGACGCCAATCCTTAGATTCTTGTGACCCAATTTTCTCTAAAATGTGGAAACACTTGGGTAAAAGCGATAACACTAAAAATAAATATCGTTTTTACGCCAAGTGGATTCGTGGTTGCCCTGTTATCGTACCTCTCGTGGAAATGTTAATGAACAGTGAGCCCTCAGGTTTTCTACTTGCAGGTTTAGTTTAGTTTATTGGGTTTAAGGGCGCTTCAATCAGGTCATTTTGCGCCACCAAGATAATGTAACGCGTAACTTATTGTTTTATTGCATGATTGATTCATGGAGCTTAACGTCTCATATTTATGCAACGATGGCTAATCGAGACGATGAGCGGGTGATAATGAAGATGAGAAAGATGATAATGAAGAATAAAGCCACATCCGAATCAGATCCATTGTACGTCGCGTGAGTCGTCATACGGGAGTCCAGCAAGGGAGGGCAGGGCCCAATGATTGATTAATGGGGCTTAACGTCTCATATTTATGCAACGATGGCTAATCGAGACGATGAGCGGGTGATAATGATGATTGATTGATTAATGGGGCTTAACGTCTCATATTTTTGCAACAATGGCTAATCGAGACGATGAGCGGGTGATAATGAAGATGAGAAAGATGATGCATATGAGCGCATCATTAATATAACTAAATTTACTAATTAAAAACACGTAGGTACACTTCTAGCCTTGACAAGAACAGTGCCTGCCACCTGATTTTCAGCGGTCCAAAACTCTTTCAAAAAGGAAGGTACAAACAAGCTGTAACTTTCTTTGAGTAGCCTCTGGCTTCCTTCGTGACTAAAATACTTTAAAACTACACTCATCTCGAATTTTTTAAACAAATTTAAACATTTTCTCTAAGCGTGCTCCCGTAACAATAGCATGGGATCCATCGTTTTCTCAAGAATGTTTCCTCACTTCTCGCGCGCCATCTCTGGAGCGCGCGGGAAACTAAAATAAGCTCCTCCCATCGCAAGTCGTCAATTATGAATTAAATGTGGGAACACATGTTGACAAATTAATGGATTTTGAATGGGAATAAATTATAACAGCACTGAGAATAGCGATATTTTGGTGACAATTGTGGGGATGTTTGCGGAAGCATTGTTTCCCCCTCAGTGCAAGCCTCTGATACCACGGATAGAGTTAACTATAGCTAGCTTTTTTCATACCTTAATCACCGTTCAACTTCTTTGAGCCATCTTTTCCTCGCTCCCTTCACATCCATAACAGATTGATTACGCATTTTACGTGTTTTTCCTTTTTTTTTTAAGCCAAAACGCAAAAGAAAGCGGCGCGGCGCCGCCAACGATGGCGGCGCGGGCTTTCCCGCCGTCGAGGACGAAGGCCGTCGTGGCGACCAGGGCGGTCGCATTGACCGCCAGGAACAGTACCAGGACCAGGACCAGGAACAGGACCAGGACCAGGGCCAGGGCCAGGGCGGCGTGGTGGCCTTGTACGCATACATGCCCACACTGGAGGAAGTAACGTGCAACGTGCAGCGGTGGATGCAACAACACGGGATCGACATCGGGTCGGAAGGCGTCGGGGAGGACGAAGGGGTTGGCTGGAAGGAAGGGGTTGGAATATACGCATAGCACTCCTTAACCACAAAATGTAGTTGTAAATTCAAAATCACAGAGCCTGAGCACCTGTTTGGAGTTAAAACTTATAGAGGAGATAAATTAATTAAGTACACTACACTAATACCCTCATTCTTCGCATAGGCCTATCTAAACTAAATGGTAGATGTAGATGTAGATGTAGTTATGTGTATTGTGGTACTAATATTGCAATACACTATTCAAATACAAGGTGTAGACTTAAGAGCAATAGTAATATGCGTTTCTATATTATTCTTTGCAGGAATGACATTCTATCGCTGGATGAGTTGTCAGTAACTGACATAAAATGTGTCTGGGCTGAGAAAAAAGCTCTAAGGCTGCAAAACTTTGCACCAACACAACTGTCAAAATTCTGTCACGTCCAGAATAAGGCAATCACAAAAGTGTCTGATCAGTTCAGGGAACGAACCATTTTATTGTTGGAATCTGCGGCTCCCGAGTCGGCAATTGCAAAACACAGGTAAGTACCATTAAGAGATTGCATTGTAAATTAACAAAGCCACTATGTACTTACTAAGATAATTAACAATGTCTACGTAGCTACTAATGATTTATGAACCATCAATACAAGCATATACGTGTTGTCCGCACTGTTAGTTATAGGTATCCTACTACTGTAGTCAAAATCATTACAACAAACATCTATAATTTATAGGGCATACTAGGAAAAAAGTTAAAGAAAAAGTATTATAAATACAAATTTACAAATGTATCTCATCAGTGTCTGATGCCAGAGTGGTTTTAGTCATATACCGAAAGGCAAAAGACGGACGTGACATAAAGCTTCAAAATAACCTACGAATCAACGAAGAACATAATAAAATGTCTAGCACTGAATGTTATCTTTCGATAGGGTAAGGACGTGCTATTCATCAAAGAAACTATATGCCTCATAAACCAATTCTTGGATGTAGCACATCTCACTTGCATGGAGAGCAAATTACGTAACCGAATATTTTATGCTAAGCAGGGTTTCTGTACAAGTTTCAACCATCCATTTATTTTTACAGACTTGGTCGATTGTTTTTGCAAGAAAAAGAAACTGATTTCGAGGTTAACCACACTGTAATACAGTCCATATTTGATGAACGTGAACATAATTATGTACTGGAAAGTTTGCCTCGGGAAGATCCAGCTCTCTTGCAACCATGTTGCAAGAGCATTAATGCTCGACTACAAGTAGATGGGCAAACATGTGCCGCGCTGTGTAAGGATACGTTAATTTCCAAACAAAGCACGTCAGTACAGAATAACCGGAAGCCGTTGCTATGCCATATATACTTCTGGCATGCGGAAGGTAGTGGATTGGAAGCAGAAGGCTAGCAAATATTTTTGCCCCAAACCAGTATCTTCAAAAGCCATCAAACATGGTTTGAAATATGAGAGTGATGCTAGGAAAGCCTATGTAGCGTTGACTCACAATATTGTGGAAGATGTATTTACTGACACATGTTTATATTTATGAACAGCTTGTAATCAAACATAAGTATAAAGTATAGCACATGGTTTACAGTTAATTTTATAAACTTATCAGGCCTTAGAGGGAGATGCAGTTAAAATGCAAGGACAAACATTACAGCATAGTCCTATACCCTATACATAAACTTCCATAAATAAAATTACTTTTAATTTTGGTTCGGTTCACTTTTCTAAAAAAAAAAAGAGAGAACATTGTTTCGATTGGTGGGGACTTGTCAAAATGCAATTTTTACACTGTTCCTACTCCATACTATTCCACTTACACATATTACTTGCCCATGCAAAAAAGATTAGGCCCCAGTTAAAAAAAAAAAAAAAATAATAAGAAATACACTGAACATAATAATACAGTCCAACTTGTTATAGTCTGCATTTTACATACATTTTATTTTTTATTGCATAGCTTAGCTCTAATTAGTAATTGTTTTACTTTTCATTTTCATTTTGTGTTGTAGTTTATTTTGTATTTGCACATGCACTATCCACATAATGTTTGTTTGTCAGCTGGTATTGCTGCATACTTTAAACGCAAGTTCGGGGGGATCGACTACCTCAAGTCGTAGAACGCCGAGGTAGGTAGGGTGGCCTACCTTCATCAGAATGGTAAGCTTATCTGTAACCTGATAACAAATCTTAGGTCCCATCATAAACCAACACTTAAGGCACTGCAACAATCCCTAGTAGCCCTAAGAAGGTAGTGCAAGTTCTACAAGATAACGCACCTGGCCATGCCTAGACTTGGATGTGGTCTGGACCGCCTTAAAAGACCCCAAGTTAACAACTGATTGTTGAAAGCTTCTTATGCTCCCTGAAGTACAAGATCACAACTACACAGAACGTGGCTTGTGGGAGCACAGTGCCCGTTAATAGTCCCCGGCCTGCGTGGAATGCTGTAAGAAATACTTCAGCGAAGTCGGTCACCCTAGCCCCGCCCCAGCACAAGCTTGACAATGGTACTGGGCTTATCCACGCGGAACCATCCAGAGATTCTCCGTCACGCCCGGCCGATCCTCTGCCGAGCCCAGCTGTCGCCGTCGCCGTGGTCTCCTCATCAGAAGCCGAAAACCAGATCTTACGAGCGCAGCATAAAGACCAAACGTACCCGGCACGTCCTTAAGACACTAGCCCCATGCATAATTCAACTGTCCCACTTGTTTTCTCCTGTGACCCAATCAACACACGCTCGAAGCGCCCGAACTCCACTATCAACATAACCCACAATTTAACAAACTCCACAGATTCTCAAATTGCCACAGCTCTATCCCCCCCCTAACACATGCCACTAGATGATTGATTCATGGGGCTTAACGTCTCATATTTATGCAACGATGGCTAATCGAGACGATGAGCGGGTGATAATGAAGATGAGAAAGATGATAATGAAGAATAAAGCCACATCCGAATCAGATCCATTGCACGTCGCGTGAGTCGTCATACGGGAGTCCAGCAAAGGAGGGCAGGGCCAAGTGGGAGGAGAAATATTCAATGGGTCAGTGGGGGGGAAAGGGGACTGGGGTGTGGACTGCACTTCGTCTGACTTCTCCTCCTCGACCAGTCCGGCAAGGGTGGCCCTACCAGAAGCATACGCTTCCGCCGGCATAGCTCTCGGCCACTAGCAACCCTCCCATTCGCCTCAACCACAAACTGCCTTCCTCAACATCTGCTCCATTCGCAACAAAATTGAAGAACTTGAACTTGAACTCTACAAAAATGTAGCACTCGAAATTCTCTGCCTGGCCGAGCACTGGCTCACCCCAGATAAATAATCTCTTTTTGCACTAGGAACCACATTCTGAAAAATTACTGTAATAAGGTAACTGATCTCACACAACAACCAAAGACAGGATATCCCGTACCGATACGAAATAACATTCAATCGCAACTGATGCGCCTTCGGGAAGCAGTGACTTAAGCTATTAAATATCGAGCTGGCCAGACAAACCTTCACCTTCATGAAAGAATAAGCCAGTTAACCAGGGATTTTTGTTTGGCATGGGGGGGGGCTAGCCCCGTAACCCCCCCCCCCTACCCCCTTGGATTCGCAACACAAAACAATAAAACATTTTAATTTTCATAAACAAAATATTTTTCAGGTCGTTATAGTCGGTGCCCGAACAAGGAAGATCTTGTATTTATGCGTAAAAAACAAATATTGTTATACGTGCGCTCGGCTAAAGAACTCGGATCCAAACGCAACCCCCAAAAAACACAACTGTTACATTAATTACTCCGGACCATCCACTGGTATGGAACAACAAGGCATTGTTGACGGCTTCAACGCTAGTCGAGAGCAACATGGTCTAATCTACAAGTGGATGGTAGGTGACGGAGACAGCAGTGTGTTTGCTCGAGTACGGGAATAGGTGTCGTACGGCCGATACGTACAAAAACAAGAGTGCGCAAATCATGTCGTCAGATGTTATAAGGAAAATCTACATAAAATATGGACTAACACCAAAGCATACCCTCTCAGAGAGCGCAAAATGTTGAAACCTCTTATTGATCGGATTTGCAAAGGGGCAAGACAAGCCATCCGACATAATGAAGGTAATGTCGATATGCTCAGACGGTAGGAACCAAGCAGAATACTTCAGAAACCGAAAATGGTACTTCTCTTTAAACGATCAGACTATTTGCTGCAATGCCAATTTGAAAATACTTGACATAGTTGCAAGCTGGCCTGGATCTACCCACGATACATCTATTGTTAACTGATCTGCCATTAAAGCAAGATTTAAAAATGGTGAAATGGGTGACAGTGTGCTAGTTGGTGACAGTGGGTATCCAATTCTTCCTTATTTAATAACTTCTTTTGCGTGAGCCGGAAGGGGTTGCAGAAAATCGTTTTAATAAGGCTCAAATAAGGACAAGAAACCCAGTGATTTTTTAGGGAAAACTCAATCCCAACTATTGCTTTAGTTTCAAAAGCGATGAATAACGAACCCAGATCTACCGAATATGTCGCAATCAACTTCCTTTCAACCATCTTTCACAAAATAAGTAGCTGCAGGGTTTTTCCCTACAGTTCACTTCTGGTCGCTAGGATGGCACAACATATTCAGGTCCAGCCAATCGTTCTGGCAGCCGAGTACTTTTCTACGACGGATATTATTATGTACTAAAAAGTAGTCGTGGGGAAAAAAAAATATTTTCAGTGTCATGATCGTAATTTAAAAGTAGTGACCCTCGACAGCTAAGGTCATAGGACGTCTTCCGAATCAGGTCTATCTGAATCGAAGGAGTCGTCATAGGGGGAGTCCAGCAAGGAAGGGCAGGGCCATGTATGAGGAGAAATCTTCAGTGGGACAGTGGGGGGGGGGGGGGGGGGGTCTCCTTTTGTCGCCTCTTACGACTAGCAGAGTCACTCTGGGCCTATTCTACCCCACGCTCCGCGGGGCTGGGTTTGACCTCGGAACTTTCCACACTTGGCAGCGTGAAGATAGACGATTCTCCGAATACGATGTCCAAATGGAGCTCCGCAAACATAATTCCTACATAACATCACGAATTCAAGACTAACAGCAAAGACAACAACGACCGACTTTATTATTCCAGAGCCCTTCAATATCTAAACGCCGAAAAACCTACACACCAATACCAGCAGCAACATCAGCACAAACCGGTCAGAATCATGATTCATAAAAGTGACATGTGTGCATGGGAGGGAGGAGACAGTATGACAAGTAAAGTGCGCTGTGAGCGATGACGTTTAGTTTACCAATTATCCTATTATCCTCATAACCACCCACTCATCGTCTCGATTAGCCTCCTTGCAAAAATATGGGACGTTAAACCCCAAAAATCATCATCCAAATCGTATAAGCCAGTACACACAGACAGTAATTTAGATTATAGATATACTTCAGCACTTAAAACTAAATTAGTAATGTGTTAAGTAATTAATATAACATTCAGCTGAAGAATAATAAAAAACAAGTGAAACCTAGTACAATGGTTGATTGAAAAACACAGTCTACCACACTCCTTGCGTGCGGGTAAGGTTAAGCCGTCTCACAGCCATCTTTATTTCACGGAAGGTGCCCAAAGGCAAAGCAAAAAAAAAAACGTAAAGATGGCCATGGTCCTACCACTGCTGCCTGTGCGACAGATCGTAGAGGGACTTAATGAGATACGTGCCAGGAATGCAGAGCACGATCTCGAAGACGAATTGGCTGCATTCTGTAATTATATCCAACAATACTGGTTTGCAGTAGTTGGAGTGAATCGCCTTTCTGCCAACAAAAGAAGGAAAAGGACCAACAACAATTTGGAATCCTTCCATAGACGTTTAATGGACAAGTGCGGAGGAGCCCACCAGATGTTCTGGATGTTTCTCGGTAAGTTGGTAAAGAAGGGTGCACACGATCTGATCTAAGTTGGCCAACTTATTACCAAGTAGCATTGAAAGATAGGCCTATGTTTAGCAGGTTTGCCAATTTTTATAGAATATCTAAAACAAACCCACTTTGGTGAAAAGTTCAGTGGCGTATAGAAGGGGGAGCTGGGGGGGGGGGTATGGGATTCCAATCCCCCATGCCAAAAAACATGCACAGAGAGAATGAAGAAAGGGAGGAGGAAACTTCATTTATTTTTGTATTTAATTGATAATTTTAACTATATAAAAATAATATTAACTGTATTTAATTGTATTTGTGATCATTCTTACATTCTCTTGAACCTACTTCATGACAAAAAAAAATTGGCCTGCGGCGGCTGGAATTTTCGGCCCAGATCCTTACGTGTGTGGGATGTTCCACTCCACCCATTGTGAATTTCTGGATACGCCACTGCCAATGGACAATTTGATTTGTTTTGTTACATAAACCACCACTTCAGATCATAAGATCCCACCATCAAGATTAATTAGATAATATACCATGTTTAAATATTTAGGCAACATAAAATATGGCAATTGATAAAACTCCAAACAATACTCCAAAAGTGAGGTTATGTGACCGCATAGCTCGTATTTTTATGACATACCTACCCAACAATTATTCCGTCGTTCGGCGAGTGAGGTCATTCCGGCCTCAGCATAAAGGCTGAGGACAGGGCTCGTCCGAAATGCACCTAGCGCCAGACGGAGACCACTATGATGAACAGTGTCAAGAAGACGCATGACTGAGTCGCGAGCCGATGAGTACACGAAACAACCGTAGTCTATAGCGGAGCGAACCATTGAGCCGTAAATACGCAGCAGACTGTCCTGTCTGCACCCCACGATGTGTTACTGAGAACCTTCAAGATGTTCAATTTCAGCATACAACGTTTTCGTAATTCCCGAACATGGTGGCTCCAGTTGAATTTAGTATCGAAATCCAAACCGAGAACACGAACGTGTGGTCGGAATGCTAGTTGGACATTATTTAATTAAGGTAAGGCGGGGGTTGTCGTGGGCCTTCCGTAGTCGGCAAAAGTGGATGCACTGAGTTTTATCAATAGAGAATTTAGTGCCACGCTCGCGTGCCCAATCACCTATGTGGTTCAGTGCAACCTGCAAATGGCGTTCAGCGATTGAAATGTTGACTGACCTAAAGAAAATCGCTAGGTCTTCGACGAACAGAGCCGCCAGTATGGCTTTCGGAATTCTTGACAAGACACTATTGATGGCAACATTCAAGAAGCAATCCGCAGATCTGGCTTGTTAAACAACGCAGCATCATTGCGCGTAGGTCACATTATAACATTTCGAAACACGTGTATAACGCTGGCGCATGCGTTATTGTACGGAAAGAAGACATGTGTTTGGAAGTTGGACTTATAAGAGTAATTGCCAAAAAGGAGAGTTTGATATACTTTGTCATGCAAATAGCACATGCTGTGGTGAGGATGCACACGCAAAGATTAGGAGTTGAAATAAGAGAAAAACTGCAAGTGAAAAATGTGTTAGATTTAGCAGAGTTTTCAAGTTTCGTCATGATTCAAACGTTAAACGCCCACTTACTGGTCAACATCGCCAAGACATTCAAAAGAACCTTCAATTCTAAACCGTTCAGGAATATCGCCTCGAAAGGGCAAATATCGATATGCAATTTGGGGAAAAGGAGCCAGCAGATTTGCCAAATCAGCGTGTTCTACTACAAGCTCGTTATGAATCAGAAAAAATAAAACATTTACATTCAAAACATTTCAATTCTTTATGATGTTGTAATGGGAACACCCGTCATGTCTGTGCTGTATGCACACGCAGACCACTCTTCGCACATCTCGTCAGAGATTTAGACTTTGTACAATTACCATGTATGTATGTCTTGAAGAATAAATATCTTTATCTTTATCTTTATATGACTCATAGGAATAAAATGAAAAAAAATGAAAAATACAAATACAATTTTATTCTCTGATCGCACAACCTTGTAAATGGCCCTAACTATATGCCTAAAAACATAAGAAAATATTTAAGATAAGATGTATTCTTCACCAGACAAAAAATGAAATTTAAATAAGTCCTTATCTGTAAGGAGATGTGCGAGGGTTTGAAGAGACATACTTGATTTAATTATAATTGTTTTCTTCACAGACGATTGGCGAACTACAGCCAGCTTTGGACACGCGTAAAAAGAAGCTGCTGGATTTGAAGCTGACTGCCCAGGCTCTAACGGTCATAGTAGGGGTGACACTCGCCACCATCACGGCATCTTATGTATGCATCGATGACGTAAAATACAAGGTAGAATCACCCCTGAAAGCCATTGATGCATGCTTTAAGGCTTTCCATGCATTCCATGCCACGTATCCAGAAGAGGACAAGTTAGTATGGCTCTTCCTACAATAACAAGTCTATGGGATAAACACTGCTTGGGATGGCAAGTTTGCCGCACTCAACACAGTAATTAATGATTTAAAACAGTATTAACTCGAGTCATAGCACATTCTTACACTATACAACACGAACTGGTCTCTCTAACTAACCTAGTATAACTAACCTAACATGACCAATTAAAATAACTTTGTTAAACCATGAATTTTTGTAATAGGCCTACCTACTTTTAACTTTTTTCTTTTAATTTTAACTTCAAATCAAGCATAATACTGCATTGCTTCCTTTGCCGCAGTCACTTCACAAATATAAAAACATTGTGTTTTCATTTGCGTTTAACACATAGCGTAGATTCCTACAGGTGTATAGAAGGACAATGCAACCGAGTTTTCAAAACTCTAAATTCTTTCCGAAAACACTTGCGAAACAAACATTTATGCTTAGAGCAGGCTCCCATTCAACATGGTACTGGTAATGATGAATTAGGCCTACATATTAATGCATTAGAAGCTGCTCCACATGATTTGCTAAATGAAAATGTGTTTAATGATGTAGTTGATATACCTGGGCAGCCACTTCAGCAGCACCAATACTCCTTTTCCGACATTTTACATAAGCAGTCGTTAGGGTTTGTATCCAAACTCTACTCGAGTAATGCTGTTCCAAGGAGTCTTATGCAATCTATAATTTCAGACATGTCAGATTTTTTTAGTAGCGAATTGCTTACACTACTAGAAGATAAAATTGTAAACATGCTGTACGTTCATAATGTAGAAAAGGCTGATATTGATAGCATCAAAGTAATGTTTGCTCAGTTGTCTACTCCCTTTCAAAATCTAGATACCGAACACAAACGCTTCACTTAGCTTACATCTTCAGGATGCTACATTCCCCCAGTTTCATCTTATTGGTTCAAGGACTCAGGATAAAAAAGATAGAGAGGGTAATGTATCTTAAGAAACATATGATGTACAAATCCAGATGGTGACTTTAAGGCTAGTTCTAAAAAAAATCTTGAAATGGAGAATGTGCTTGATAAACTTATGTTGTATATGCAGAATTTGTATCTCGAGGAAAATGTTTTATGTAATTTTATTCAGGGAGATCTGTGGAAGTCTTAAATATCTCAATTTCATGAAAATGATATTGTCATTCCTCTGTTTGTTTACTTTGACGATTACGAGACGGCAAATGTTTTAGGCTAACATTCTGGCATACACAAGCTAGGTGCCGTTTATGTCAGTATACCATGCTTGCCAGAGGAATGTGTGTCCACACTAGACAACATTTGCCTTTTTGAACTGTTTCATAGTGCAGACAGAACAGAATTCAAAAATTCAGCCACATTCAAACCAATTATAGATGAATTAAATTTGGGCATTGTCAAGGTATCATTGTAAGTTCCAGTAATGGACATAGACGTGTGTTTTTTGTTGTGGGATTATTACTTGGAGATAATCTAGGGCTGAATGATATCCTTGGCTTCACATGCAGTTTTTCTTCTAACCATTATTGTCGGTTTTGTCGAACTCAGAAAATTGTTATGCAGACACAATGCCTGGAGGATAAGGCCTCTTTAAGAACAAAAGAAAATTATGCATTAGATGTTGCCACATTTAATGTCACAGAAACTGGGATTACTTGAGAGTGTGTCTGGCATCGATTGCAAGGATTCCATTCAACTGAAAATTTATGTGTAGATATTATGCATGATCTTTTTGAGGGTGTTTGCAAATATGACATGGTACAGATCTTGAGATATTTTATTTTGGAAGCTAAGTTATTCACTATTGCTTCACTCAACTTCAAAATGCAGATGTCTTCAGGAAGATTGTGATCAGGAAACTAATGCATGTACTGCTGTCAACAGTGAAGTCGGCTTGCCGATCGCGCAGTCTACTGCGATTGAGTCTTCCCCACTGTCACCACCTTTGCCTATACATCATTCGTCATTTCTGCTACCTGTGCAAAGTTCCAGCAATACCTCAACTGGTCAACTACCTGGTACCCACTCTCACAGCGAGTAAACACAAACAGCATGTTTACACAACTGACATTTGAAATTGCTAAATTGGGGAAACAATTTGTTAATTTGGAAAACCAAGTTGATCCGATTGGATATCAAGATCGACAACCTATTTAGCGAGTTACGTAGTAGGCAGACCGACATGATTATATGTTGTTATTGCGGCTTAACGTCTCATATTTATGCAACGATGGCTAATCGAGACGATAAGCGGGTGATAATGAAGATGAGAAAGATGATAATGAAGAATAAAGCCACATCCGAATCAGATCCATTGTACGTCGCGTGAGTTGTCATACGGGAGTCCAGCAAGGGAGGGCAGGGCCAAGTGGGAGGAGAAGAAATTCAATGGGACAGTGGGGGGGAAAGGGGATTGGGGTGTGGACTGCACTTCGTCTGACTTCTCCTCCTCGACCAGTCCGGATTGGGTGGCCCTACCAGAAGCATAAGCTTCCGCCGGCATAGCTCTCGGGATCAACAAAGCACGCAAACCTGCCCACCACGATATGGTGGCAGTCCCTGGGCAGGGACATGATTATAGTAAAATCACAGATAAACGAGTATAAGCAGTCAAATGAGCAGCGTATTGCAGACTTACACAGCGACGTTAAAATACTAAAAGATAAACAAACTGTATCCATTGACAACATTAAAAAAGATTGTTATGACAATCTCAACAGACCTTACGAAAACGTGAAAGATCAATTCAACGATAGCTTAAATACGTTACAAGCAATCCTCCCGTTAACAATTAACCCCAGAAGCTACACCTAAAACCGTTCCGAAATCCTCCCCATAGCCAAATACCCACCCCAGCCGCTCCCCGCAACCCACGACTGGACCCCCGCGTTACTTTCAACACTCCACACCCACCCCAGCCGCTCCCCGCAACCCACGACTGGACCCCCGCGTTACTTTCAACACCCAAATCCCACGCAAGCCGCTCACTCCTGCATCCCACTGACTGTGTTTATTTCCACTTGCAGCTCTAGCTCTCGCAGCGCGGTTGAAAAACTTAGAAAGTCATATGAATCAGAGCGCATTAGGCATAATGCACTTTCCGAAGTAATTTCTATTTCTAGTGAATCGAAATACTCCCTGTCGTCGTCTGTGCGCTCTAAAAGGACGTCCGCGCGCGCGGACAGCGAGGACAGTTGTAGCTCCACTCAAAATAGTTACTACGAATCCATTCATTCGATACGTTTACAACCTTCAACTCCGGTAACTCCGCGTGAGGCAAAAGCCTCCTTAACTGAAAATAAGTCAACGAGACCTGTCACATCTCCTGATATGTTTGCAAGCGCCGAAAGTTCTTTGAGTCTCGAGTCTGACGTATCTGTAATTGAGTCTAGCCTGGTTGCTAGCAACACCAACAACACTCTTGCATACCAACACTCACTTCGTAGCAGGAACGAACAAACGGATACAGTAGACTCCGCTAGCAAGTCACATCACGAAACGATGTTACCCATGAATGCAACGGGATCAGTTGGCATCACAGGTACACACAATTCAAATGTGGGAAGTGATTTTAAATTCTCCGTTAGCTTAGACCCGCTATTTGATTCAAAAACTTAATTTCATCATATTTAGACATGATTCTCACCAAATTTAGAAGCTTTCAACTACAATGTGATATACACTTCCGCAGCCGTAGACTGAACAAGAATCGTACAGCAGTTATCTACGCGCAATGTTGCTACAGCAACTGCAAGCGCTACAAGTTTAACCACGACTGTCGCACTGCAATCGGTAACGAGGTGTTCGTGTATGTGACCAGTAGTAGAGTTTTTAATCATGACGGCGAAAACCAAACCAGGCACTTGAGAGGAGAGGAACGGAATCGCGAATGGTCGAAACTGCTTAATCATTAGCCGTTTATGTATAAGTCTGAAATGATTAGAAAAAGTGACACAGATGCTCTAGTTGTAAAGAACTATAAAGGTATTCACTCAGACGAGGTTATTCGTAAGACACGGTCGAGGCTCTTGCTGCACAAGACCGCGACAAAGACGATGTTATTGATGACAGTAAAATGTACATTGAAGGCAAATCAACTGCTAATCAGTACATTCAGTCAGTTGGGTGTCCGTTCTCTGCCCACTGCTTCAGTAGCAGTCAGTTGTAAGTAGCCATCGCTACCCGCAAACAGGAGGGTGGGCTCACCCTACACCTCGATGCTACCGGAGCCGTTATTAGAAACCCTCTGCACGACCAGAGGAGTCTTCTATTACGCCGGCGTGATATCGAGTACAGGGGGCGTACTTCCTGTTTTAAAAATGATAAGTGCGAAACATGACGCGGAAACAATATCAGCGTGGCAAGGCCATTCTCTAATGTTTTCTAGAAAGGACCACGTTGTCTGAACGTTGTTCAATCGCATCGTCACTGACTACAGTTTTGCAATGATCAATGCAGTCCCGAAGTCTTGGAATCTCCAGACTATGTTAGACTATTTAGAATACGCGTACACATTCGTAAAGTGAACGTTGAAAATGGGTACAAAACACGTTAATATTGCACGTGTTGTGCTTATTTCATGCGGATTGTGGCGTATGTCGCGGATGAGTGTGTACCTTGCAAACGTAAACGCATGTTCACCAGGTTTTTGATCGAGACGGTTGCTATAATGGTCATGGCTGAAAGTTTAGACGTATTATCAATATTTATTCAAACTTCTATGTAGTTCTTATATGACCAACTCACACTGATCGTCTGAGAGACTCATTGGCTACGAATATTCCACAGATGAACACATGCCTCTATGGTTGAGCTTTAACTATTCTTATTGTTAATAGGTAGTTCTTAAATTTATCATATTAAACTCAGAGTGTACATACTTTTGTCAAGTATATTATAACATCTATTATTATATTTAAGTTAATTACTGTACATATCGTCCAGGGTAACTTTAGGTTTAACTTATGACACGTCCTTGTTAATGCTCGGAAGATCTGTATGTAAATAATTTTAACGACGAAATAACTAAATTACATATAGATGACATGACATGTTTATGCTGTTTACATTTTATTTGGAATATAATATTATTATTATTATTATTATTTTAATTATTATTATTATTGTGTTTTTAAGGCACAAAACATCTGGGTTATCAGTGCCTATAACCAAGCCGAGGACAGCCAATTCAAACAATACCTCGAGCAGCTGGTATAAAAAATGATACGGGAAGTTGTATTGCAGTTGCCAGGGACCAACGTAATGATGATCGATCTACAAATGTTGCTGCTACCAGATTTTTCACTGCATTTGCAAGTATTGATGAGCAAACTATTACTACTAATAACTCTACTAGGATAGTACCACGTTATCCACTTGACTTTTTCAGGAGGATTATTGGTAACACTAGCATAGCTTAGCGAATGTCAGGAGTAGCCACCACATCCACCTTCCATCCCCAAACACCTAGGTGACCAGCAGATGCACAAAATATTGTTTTTCTCAATGCTTAAGGAGAAAGAAAATTCCAAATGCCACTAAAATGGACAATCTAGGTGGTACTTATTGAATGCTTGGGTTGAACGTGAGTTGTCCTTATCTTGTGTTTATCGATTTTTTTATATTGTTTTCCCCTAGACATTGATGCACAATGAAATGAATACAAAATTGTGTAGTTCTGATTGATTTTGTGATTTGAATGTTGTATAAAGTTAAGTTAGTTGCACGTTCCGCAAAGTATTTGTGTGCTTCACGGACTAGTAAGCTTGCGGTATAATTTAAATTTGCCGCCACCGGCGACACCAGTGCCCCAAGAGCGCACCAGCACGATCACAACGACCAGGACCACCAACATCAGAAAACCATCGACCCCAAACATACCTTCCCCTCACCGTCTCCTGCCCCTCGCTACCTTTCGATGCCCACTAGTCCCAAATTACCTTTCTCTTCCCATCACCCCCGCCGTCCCCGTACATTTTCCCGTAGGGGGCTTCTTGTTCCCTATACCAAAACCTCTCAAGCTATTCCTATGCCACAACCAACCACTGCCGCCTCCTACACCAGCAATCCTCCCGTTAACAACTCACCCCTTTCCTCAATAAAATTGAAAACTACTTAAAAGGGGCTGAAAAATGCATTTGGAAAACCGATTATTGACACGCCTAAGAAGACGCCAATTCTTGGATTCTTGTGACCCAATTTTCTCCAAAATATGTTAACAATTGGGTAAAAGCGATAACTCTAAAAATAAATATCGTTTTTACGTCAAGTGGATTCGTGGTGGCCCTGGTATCGTACCTCTCGTGGAAATGTTAATGAACAGTGAGCCCTCAGGTCCCTCTACTTGCGCTCTAGCTATCGCAGCGCGGCTGAAAAACTCCGAAAGTCATATGAATCGGAACGCATTAGGTCTAATGCACTTTCCGAAGTAATTTCTATTTCTAGTGAATCGAAATACTCACTGTCGTCGTCAGTGCGCTCCAAAAGGACGTCCGCGCGCGCGAACAGCGAGGACAGTTGTAACTTCACTCGAAATAGTTACAACGATAACATTCATTCGATACGTTTATTAGCTTCGACTCCGTAAACTCCGTGTGAGCCAAAAGCCTCCTTACTGAAAATAAGACAACGAGACCTGTACCATCTCCTGACATGTTTGCAAGCGCCGAAAGTTCTTTGAGTCTCTAATCTGACGTATCTGTAATTGAGTCTAGCCTGGTTGCTAGCAACACCAACAACACTATTGCACACCAACACTCACTTCGTAGTAGGAACGAACAAACGGATACAGTAGACTCCGCTAAAATTTGGCTACACAGCTAACAACTTTGATAAAATTTGTAGTAAGGTATTGTACGATATTGAATATGAAGATTGGAACAAAGATCTAAAGGTAAAATTGGACGAAAATAAAACTTTGCATTGTCCTGATATCATTCCGTTGATTCTTAGGAAATATATGCCTTTTCTTCCTTTTTGGTCAGGCTTGGTGGATGGTATTAGTGTTAACTCTGAAGAAAATGTAATAAATAACAAAGTTAACATGGGTTGTGATATTCTCGTTAACAAGGAAGTATCCTTAGAAAAAACAATATTTGAACAAAAGGTCCATGACACACAAGCTAATAGACCCACTAAACCAGTTACAGTACTTGAAATGTCTTCCATAGAAGATAAGTGTAATGCAACTTGTTCACTCAACGTTGTAGATGATAGGATTAGTAGGGAGGGAGATACAATCAACAACCCAGAACAGAATAAAAAACCAACGTTCCCAAATGGTTTAGAAGTCTTTGGGTTCTTTGGTTGTAGCTTTTGTTACTACCCAGGGACAACTGTTAATAGAACAGATACCCGATCGACGAACGCGACTTCCACGACCGTACAAACGAAGAAGTGCGGGACAACATGCGTGACACGGAAACTACGATTGGCAAAGTAAACGGTTTTAAAGGAGAGACGCCATTGATTACACTTCCAACGATAACCTGGAATGGGGATTTTCCCACGATTATATGCATAGTGTATTACAAGGTGTAATAAGGCAACTATTCGACTTATGGACAAATACGCCTCAAATGTCTTACTACTTAGCGTAGCCAAGGGTAAAAAAATAATTTATAACCGATTGAAGACAATCCTTCCTCCAAATCGAGTTCATCGTACTCCACGCGGGCAGAAGGAAATACCGCATTGGAAGGCCACATAATGGCGTATGTTTCTTACCCACCACTGCCTTCCAACCCTGACAGGAGTACTACCGATTAGATATTTAAAGCACTTGGCCCGCTTAGTTTAAAGCATCTCTATACTGACTGCGACCTTTTTATCTGACACATCCATAAAGAGAGCAGAAGAACTTTTATGCAGGCTTGTTGGGGAAATGCAGATATTGTATGGTGACGAGGCGATGACTTTTAACGTCCGTTTAATGGTTGTTCGATCCAGCGAGAAGAAAGGGACGATCACTGAAGCTACAACTGAACTGGGAGGGACCCTACAAGGTTGTGGCGCGGATTACTAATGTAGTTTACCGCATACAGAGGAGCGCCCGTCCCAAAGCGTAGGTAGTGCACCTGGACCGACTGACTTCCTACCATGGTGATGCGTCTGTGGAACGTTAAGGAGGGGGCAGTGTTGTGAAGATATGTGGTGCCCCAGGACACTTGTTGACATTGTTTGTTGTGGTTCGCCCGAGAAGGCTGTGCTACCAGGGAGCGTTGACGAGGTGTGTGCTTGCCGCGCTCTACGCCTACGCGCCTTCTTCTACCACCAACCCAAATGACACAAATCAGAAGACACTTTCGAGTTGAACAGAGCGTCATTTTTACAACTCCCAACCCTACGATCGCCAGCTCAAAAGACACAATCAGACGACACATCCGAGTTGGACAGCTAAGAAGCAAGATGGGAAAAAAGTGCTACCAATGCAGCGCCGCATTACATACCGGCAAACCTTGCCCAACAAGCAGACCTCCAAAAACCAAGGTGACACGGCAGCAGAGGTTGGAATACCTCTTCGGACGGTCCCTCTGTCACATTCTACCTCAGCGGAGCCAGCGCCGTCGACCACATGGACATTAACACCACTCGGTGGTGCCCCAGGTGAGGAACGCGTCCACGTGTGCGGTCTCTTACATTAAAGGGACCCAAGGAGGATCATACCTCCCGTAAGACCGCCAGGGACGAGGAGCTTCAACACATATTCAAACTTTACGCCATGCCGGAGATGGTCTCGCCCATACCAGAAGTAGAGTTACCTCCTCCACAGGAATTACCTGCTGCATCCGCGCCAACAGAGTCGGAGATGAGGAAGGACCTCAGAACATTGGAAAAACACATCCTCCAGCGAGCCCGACTTCGCCAGCTACACCTCACTACAACGAACGACGTCCTCCCCCCAACACCCCAAGATGCGACCGCAAAGTCTACGTTCCAGCGACGTCGTGACCGTTTCAATAAAATTTTCTTTTACAAACCTAAAGGCGCGTCTCCACTGCGTCGGCAAAAGCCGCTCGGCCTGGCCGCGCGGCTTTTGCCAACGCAGTGGAGACGTGTCCGTCGGCCAGACCGAGCGGCCTAAAAAGCCGATCGGCAGGCCAAATCGTTTCTCGACTAATGTCGGTAAATATTAAAGGAAAACGTGCCGAATGCCTGGTCGAGCTCAAGGAACCAATCAGGGTGGTATGGTGGCAGGCGTGGATTTAAACGCGCGCAACTTAAAATATAAACCCAACATTGCCATATGTGGGTCCAACTGCCACCCCCAGTGCATGTAGGGTCATTGACTGGCTCAGTGAAGTTGACTGGATGACATAGGGATGATACATGCACACCTACAGTCCAGATAGAAAACTGTAAGTGCTGTTAATCACCCTTTACACAAGTTTTTCGCAGAATTTTGAGATGCGCTCGATGGACGGTGTAAATACTTCTATTTTGGTTAATTCTCGTATAGTAGCACGTACAGTTTCATTTGTGCCTCGTCATGGAGTGGACCCAAAAACAAGTGCTTCGCTTGGTAGAAATGTATCGTGCTCGTCCTGTCCTGTGGGATTGTACTGACAAGAAATACAAGTTACGAAATAAAAGACATGACGCGTTTATGGAGATTGCCGTTTCCTTAACAGCCTCGCAAGGAAGACGAAAATAATGTGTCCTGTTTCCCGATTTTAGGTCCAATCGAATCCAATAAATGTTGAAAATTGCAACTTTACATTCTAAAAAAGTTTCTTAAACCCCCATTACATCTATACTCGCGGTTCAACAAACCAACATCGTCAGAAATTGTCGTTTATCAGATCATTTCCACTGTATCTGTCCCTACTGCGGATCATTGCCTGTATTGTGGCAAATGCAAAGTTACTATACGTGCAACTTGGATTCGATGTGATGTGTGCAACCGATGGATCCACTACGCTCCGTGCTTGTCAGATATCACGAATGTTGATTGAAATTGTGAAAAGGTGGAACAGTAAAACTGCTAAACATGGTCTAGTTAAATAGCTAGTTTAACTACTGTAAAGTGCACACACACACACACACATATGGAGGTGATGGCTGTAGAAACACGCACGCACCCCAACTTTATATGTCCCTACCGCGGTGAAACATATCCACACCAGACGCCTATATACGTAAAGGTGTGGTAAAAAGTGTTCCACGGGGGCCCATTGAAACATTTAAGATTTATACGTAAAAGTGGGCGTAAGTGAAATTCGTGTCCTTCTTATATGTTTCAGGATATAAACTATTGTATGCGCATGAAACGAGGGCTATTCGTGTACCCACTCCATTAGGGCGTTTCCGGCATCCAAACCTCTAGCGCGACGAACGTGTCGCACTTGCAACAAGAAAGGGCACATTCAGGACAATTGTTCAGAGCCCCATCCCTACTTCCGCACGGATGCACAGAGCCTCCGGGAACAGGAACGGCGGGAAATCCTAGAGCTTCTTCCGCTTATCAAATCCCTATTTGATAAACGACCTAAAGCTGGCACGTGCCAGGGCCAGCCTCCCACAGCGAGGCAATTGTATCAATTTTATAGTAAATAGAGTCATGCCTACTACCTTCGTTATGGTATCTCAGTAGAGGCACGGGTGGCCACGCCAGCACAAGAACAACAGCCCTCGACCCACGATAGCCAACTGACCCTCGGTACTGCACCAACTCGGTGAGACAGTTATAGTCAAAATTAGAGCTAGCTCAGATCCACTAATACCAAGAACACTGGCCGCATTCGGCAGATTAATTGGTTCGTCAGAGTGGATTCACCGTTTTGGCGAAACCCTACAGCTAGGGTACTTAGCGGTACCGCTGAATTATCGCCAACACCTGAGCATGATGATCAGCTCCCGGATATCAGCGTTGCCACCCATCCATGCAACCCTGCTCCATTTAGGGCAAGAGCTTGGAAGGGAAGAAAATGTCCGATTTGGGTTCACCAAAAGTGCCAAAAGGCAACCTTTCTTCCACCGAGTGTTGCACGGGAATGCCTTGGAAGGTCCTACATCGTTTGGAGGAAGCAACAGAAAACACTTGGATGTCACATTTAAGGCATTGATTAATCATAACTTAGTTTCTATTACATGTATTATTTGGGTAAGATGGACTAACTCAGACCTACTCGATGGCTTGTGCTTTATGTTCATATGTATGCATAACATATCTGTCAACTCGCAAAACTATGATGAAATAATTCTGGGTATTTTGGTAATTGCACCACCAGTCCATCTGAATATGTTTCGACGCTCTGGGAGACCAAAGTGAGTGACGTAATGAGTATCGCTTTTAATTTGTGAAACAACAAAGCTCAAAGTTAATATCTACCACCATAATATAGAAATAAGAAATAAATTACACATTCACGTAAGCAATTTTGAAGGGCTTGTTTTACTACACACATGCATTTTCATATCTTCCATTTATTCACAGCTATCATTGAATGACATCCAAACGCCTGCGGCCCAAAACGCTTTAAACACGCTTTGTGCATATGTGCGGCGTTATTAGATCGGCGTGATTGGAGTAAAACGAATATCCATCCGTGCACAACCTGCCGTATCGCACGAACAACATAATGGAGACATTCCACAGGCAACTGCTGCGAAGTTTTGGCTTGAGTCCCAACGTTTGGGTTTTTATAGGTAAGGGAAATATAATGTAATGTGTAGTGTAATGTGGTTGGAACAGGGGGCAAAGGCGTTCCAGTACTTACTATCATAACGTAACACGGTTCGGCAGTAATTGTAGCCAACCAGCTTCAACCTTTTGATTTATTTTGCCACAAACGTTCCGATATCCGAATCTAATTTCTGTTGCGATTTGAAGCGCAATCGAACAAATATGTGACAGGAAAATTGCACTTGATTGATTGATTGATTAATGGGGCTTAACGTCTCATATTTTCGCAACTATGGCCAATCGAGACGATGAGCGGGTGATAATGCAGATAAGAAAGATGATGATGAAGAATAAAGCCACATCCGAATCAGATCCATTGTACGACGCGTGAGTCGTCATACGGGAGTCCAGCAAGGGAGGGCAGGGCCATGTGGGAGGAGAAATATTCAGTGGGACGGTGTGCGGGGGAGGGGCAGGGTCTCCTTTTGTCGCCTCTTACGACTAGCAGAGTCACTCTGGACCTATTCTACCCCGGGCCGAGACGGGTCTCCTTTTGTCGCCTCTTACGACTAGCAGAGTCACTCCCATCCCAGGTGACAGTTATAAGTGACTCGTCTGACGATGATGATTTCGAACCGGTACGACGACGACGAGTCGCTAATAACGATGATGACATGTCAGATATGTTGATAAATTATAACGAGAGTACTTGACAAATAGTAACTCGTCAACATTATTAAATATTTATTTCTGTTATAACTAATATAAATTACTAACGAACAATTTCGACTCTCGTAAACTTAAGAAGAAATTGATGGGATGGGTGCGATGCCTACTCTATCCCAACACCAGCAGGTTCTGGTGCCACTACCTACTCAAATAATAAACAAAATCAGTTTCATTTTAATACTCCATGAAAATACCAATAAAGCTTTAAAAGATATTTCTATAACAATAATGTATACACTCTTTCCTGATGGGAACTGCATCCCAAATCTTTACGTTATTAATCCTTTCAGTGGCTATTACGAAGTCCGTGCGCCATTTCCAGCGCAGATCCACAAGACGCTTGCCAGTGCCTACTATTATATCAATGGTAATAGCATGTGCAATTTCATTTTTCAATCCGGTTTCCACAAGTATTTTTGATTTATATTTATGATACTCATGTTTTTGGTTGCAGCTCCCGAAGAGGACCTGTCATTTGTGCAACAGGAAAACATATGCATAATTTGTGTTGCTAGGAAGCGAAGGGTCCAGTTCCTACCATGCGGGCATGATGTGTTTTGCGCAAGTTGCGGGTCAGCATTCCAAGTATCGAAAACATGTCCTTTGTGCAGAGATAAAAAGAAAAAAGATACGCTCTGGATTAATGACTACATATATTTATAAATGTATGATGTGTGGAAGTGAGCGTCGTGTCACTTCTGAAGAACCAGGCAAGGAAGGAGATGTCAACAACGCACTTGTGTGGGGCGCCACAACAGGTGGATTCGGTCAATTTCATGATTGATTGATTAATGGGGCTTAACGTCTCATATTTTTGCAACAATGGCTAGTCGAGACGATGAGCGGGTGATAATGAAGATGAGAAAGATGATGATGAAGAATAAAGCCACACCCGAATCAGATCCATTGTACGTCGCGTGGGTCGTGATACGGGAGTCCAGCAAGGGAGTGACGGCAGGGCCAAGTGGGAGGAAAACTATTCAGAGGGACAGGGGGGGGGGGGGAGGGACATTATCTGGATTCAATTCTATTACTTCTTGGCTTAGATATAAGTAAACGGTGACTTTGGAGCCGTCCTAGCAACGAAGCACTCAATAAATTCAAAGTTGTTCTGAATCGGCCTTGTTGATTCTGGCATTTGTCCGCAGGTGTTCGCACTGTCCAATCACTGATTCATATGTTTCGTATTTGAAATATCGATCTTGGATTGGTTATCGCTCACTCGTCGATGGTGTTCGAAGCCTGCAGGGTTGGTTCAGTCACTTTCAATTAAAGTCCCCCACTGCAAATCAGTTTAGTTACTGAGTGGGTAGACTCTAAATGTGAATTTATTTATTTATTTTTATTTATCTTCTTTTGTCGCCTATTACGACTAGCAGAGTCACTCTGGGCCTATGATTCCCTGGGCCTAGACGGGTATTCTATATTTGCGTTCCAAAATATTTGCGTTCCAAGATCAAATTGACGTAGTAAATATTACAGGCGGTGTATTCTAGGCGGAATAGCGTGTCAGCCGTCACTTTTGAGGTTATAATCACGATTAACAGTGGAACACTATGGAAAAGAAAACGAAAAGAGGTGCTAGCTATGGCGAAGAGGAGAAAATGTTATTGTTAAGTATAGTAGAAAAGTTCGCTTCGATAATCGAGAATAAAAAAACCGACCAAGTGACTTGGAAAGAAAAGGAGAAGGCGTGGGAGCTAGTAGCCATCGACTTTAATGCCACAGGTGGGCATTGTAGAGCGGGTTCCCTTAGGACGTGCTACGAAAATATTAAAAAACAAACAAGAAAGAAGGCATCCGACAACCAGGTGGCCATCTTCAAGACGGGTAAGTTAATCATGGAACCTGGAAAGCAAGGACCAAGTCCTAGCCTAGCGAGGTCTAGCTAGTCTAGTCACCTGAAATCCAAACAAATGCAAAATCAATCGAGGCCATTTAGGCTTAGGTAGGGCCACGTTACGTTACGTTACGCTGACTGCCAACGAACGTGCTCGGCTATGGCTTCTGGCGCCAACTCTCATTCCGCCTCCGTCATTGAAGATGACAGCTCCAGTGTAGCCTGAACTTCCAGTCAACTTACAGTAGACATACTAATGGATTGATTGATTGATTAGTGGGGCTTAACGTTTCATATTTGTGCAACAATGGCTAATCGAGACGATGAGCCGAGAAAGATGGTGATGAGAAGGATGATATAAAGCCACATCCGAGTCAGATCCATTGTACGTCGCGTGGGTCATCATACGGGAGTCCAGCAAGGGAGGGCAGGGCCACGTGGGAGGAGAAATATTTAGTGGGATAGTGTGGGGGGGGGGGGGGAGATAAAAAGATACACGAGTTTTTAGGGAAAACTCAATCCCAACTATAGCTTTAGTTTCAACTGCGATAAATAATTACCCAGATCTGCCGAATATGTCGCAATCAACTTCCTTTCGACCATCTTTCACAAAATAAGTAGCTGCACGGTTATTTCCCCACAGTTCACTTCTGGTCGCTAGGATGGCACAACATATTCAGGTCCAGCCAATCGTTCTGGTGGCCGAGTACTTTTCTACGACGGATATTATTATGTAGGCTACTAAAAAGTAGTCGTGGGGAAAAAAAATATTTTCAGTGTCATGATCAAAGTGAATATAATTGTAAGGCACGGGCGAGTTGTGTGGGCGATGGTAATAATTTTACTCTCCGTGTTAAGCAAACACACATCCCCGATGACATTCGTCTTAAAGACGAAATCCTGAACACCATGAAGAGGAGGTGTCGGGATTCTTAAATGTTTGCAAATGCATATCCAACTCCCAGATTGGTCGGCCGTCCAGCAAAAGTTAATAGAATTGGGAGTCGAGGAGAAAGACCACCTGGAATTGTGTGACTTTACAGTAACCTTTTTTCACTCACAACGAAACCTCCTACAAATATGTTTATCAGGGTACAATACTACATAAAACACATTTTGTGTGAAGAAAAAGTTTTCAATATTAGGGCCCCTTTTTTCTATAGATAAATAGAAAGGCCTCCTCACTTCTTCTATTGGAATTTTCATTCCGTCCAAGTATTGTTTTCGAAAATGCCCCTGTCGTTTATGTAATCTGACAAATTCGATGTCCTCAATTCCTTCCTTTTCAAAAATAAGTTGCGGGAGGGGTCAGTTTACTGTCGAATTTCTTGGGCTGAACATCACCATTTATAAAATGCGGGAGATACTGGGAACGCGTGTAGGTACCGTTTTATTTTATGAAAACAAACAATTGTACAAGTGCAATGGATCTAGTGCAACGGTGAAATACCTAATGTGCCGCATAGAAACGTGTCCGGCGCGCGGGCGATACAGTGACGGCGTGTATACGTTATCTCAAGAACATACTAACCACTCATCACAGAAGAAAGACAAGAAGACATTGGTGCTTAAGGATGACATGGGAATTATGTACAGAGAAAAACCTTAAAAGCAGATGGACAAGTTCATAAACATAGGATTCGCGTGGTCAATTGTACGTGGCATCGTCTTCGCTATTCAGGCACTAGAGCGATTGAGCATCGAAGAAAGAAAGATACACCTCTCTGTGTTCGTAAACTGCAGAGAGATACCATCAACGGTCCGAGCCATGTCTTTGGTGATCACTCCCACTGCGCCGAGAGAGCAAGATACACTGTATGCCTGTATTTATTGTATTCATTTTAGTGTTTTATTAGTTTAGTTTCATCTGTGTTAACATGCCTGTATTAATTTTAGTGTCATATGCTATGTAGTTTACTTTTATCAGTGTTAACATGCATGTATTTATTGTATTAATTTTAGTGTCATATGCTTTGTAAGTTTAGTTTTATCTGTATTTACATGCCTGTATTGATTGTATTAATTTAAGTGGCATATGTTTTGTAGTTTACTTTTATCAGTGTTAACATGCATGTATTCATTGTATTAATTTGAGTGTCATATGCCACAAGAAAAAATAATTCCTAAAACGTGTGACCTAAGAGTGAAACGAAACCACTGCAATACTTAAAAACATGTGCATGGCTGGTCTATTTGTTGCCAAATCAGACTATAAATCTACCACCAGCGGCCTCGGGTATTTAACCAGGCGCCGTGGGGGAGGTCGGGACAGTCAGTTGACAACGGTTGAGGGGTGCGGCCACAACAACATTACTCGCGTTTTCTCAGTCATAGTGAAGTGTTAAGTGCTATCTGGACATCGGAGGGTCAAACTGGCGTCACCCAGCAAGGACGTTAGGACACTACGCAGTAGGCACGTGCCCATTGATTCCCAGACAGAGAGCGAGAACTTCCAGCCCACTCAACTCATCTGCAGAGGGGCAGGATCCGGCGCCGCCTCTCATCACGGCGCGCCTCCTCTCGCCTCCTCAGCGACATTCCCAAGTAGCAACATTACTGCCGGGGACAAGCACAACTGATCAAACCCCACAAAGGCTATTCTTCGAGTCCGCCATCACACCAGGACCACCGTCGCTAACGCCAAAGGGAACCTGCGCGTCACCACGGTGCGCCCGGCGTCAACACTCCTCCACCACACCAGAGGACGAACACCCAGGCCAGAACTATCGCCCACAGGAAGACATAGTAATCCGGCCCAATATGCAGTTGTCCCAAGACGCAGTCACAGCACTGGAAGCGCTCCTCACCAGACAAGTGCCAGCTCCGCAACAAAATCCTTATACCCCAGCCCAGGAAGGATGGATATACGTGAACGTAGAACCAACGGTACCTGCTCCAGCCAACGATTACAACGAGGCAAAGGTATAAGCTCTCTTTTATCACCTTTCTGTGGCTCATAGTCCCATGTCTCAGCAAGGCAGGGACTACCATGACGTTACGACCACGCTATTTTTGGCGGCCATGTACCCGGCGCTGTCCCCGGCTGCCAAGCTTTACGTCGTAAACCGAGCCAACCTCCTGTTCATCGCCGTCACGCGCGGCTAGGACACGGCTCTACAAGCATATGGAACTACTAGCTCGGCTACGTCGGGCGGGTTCCTCCCAGCGGGGTTTGTGGAAAAACAACCAGCCAGCAACACCACATACAAGCAGAAGACAGCCAACAGGAAACCGACACAGGGTAGCAAGTCCCAAGATCGTGGTGCGGGCAAAGGAGCCCGCTAAGGATCAAGTATTGACATTCCGGACGCGCTTGTGCTTGTGTGATCTCCAAGATTGATTGATTAATGGGGCTTAACGTCTCATATTTTCGCAACTATGGCCAATCGAGACGATGAGCGGGTGATAATGAAGATGAGAAAGATGATGATTAAGAATAAAGCCAGATCCGAATCAGGTCCATTGTACGTCGCGTGGGTCGTCATACGGGAGTCCAGTTAGGGAGGGCAGGGCCATGTGGGAGGAGACATCTTCAGTGGGACAGTGGGGAGGAGGGGCAGGGTTATTGAGTGAACCGTCGCCTTGCCTAGCATTTTAGTTCATGCAGGGCTAATCAAATCCTTACGAACGTTTTAGTACTAAGTCAGTAAGTGGCGTATCCAGAAATTCACAATTAGGGGAAGGGGGGGGGGGGGGGGGGGGGGCAAACATCCCAAACAGGTAGGGGTCAATTATTCTTCTTCATTATATGACGTTTTAAACGCATGTGAACACGTTTCAGAACCGGACCTGTCATAACTTATAAGGTTGGTTTAATAGCATGTAAAAATGATTGATTACATAGAAAAATTAAATATCCAGTCACAGAACAACAAAATTAGTATAAATAATTATAAATCTTACATTTTCTTTGTTAATTTTAAATTTTTGCATGTATTTTAGTAACTGGATTGTTATATTTTTTCATAAGGAAACCACTGTTTTGTCATAAATATTAAATTTTACAAGTTTCCTCCTCCCTCCTCCTTTCCTTTCTTCCTTCTTTAATTTCTTTCCTCCTCCTTTTGTTTGGCATGGGAGGGTTAGCCCCGAAGCCCCCCCCCCCTTGGATACGCAACACCAAACATTAAAACATTTAAATGGTCATAAACAAAATATTTTTCAGGTCGTTATAATCGGTGCCCGAACAAAGAAGATCTTGTATTTATGCGTAAAAAACAAATATTGTTATACGTGCGCTCGGCGAAAGAACTCGGATCCAAACGCAACCCCCAAAAAACTCAACTGTTACATTAATTACTCCGGACCATCCACTGGTATGGAACAACAAAGCATTGTTGACGGCTTCAACGCTAGTCGAGAGCAACATGGTCTAATCTACAAGTGGTGACGGAGACAGCAGTGTGTTTGCTCGAGTACGGGAAAAGGTGTCGTACGGCCGATACATACAAAAACAAGCTGACTTCATAAGCTGACTTCATACAAAGACAAGCTTCAGCTGACCCATCTGCCTGAAGTTCCCAAAACCCCAGACCAATTCCGGCCACCTACACCGGAAATTGACTTCCAACATTCCACAATCGCATCTCCCATCATCGCCACCTGGCACGCTCTTATCGGACCGTGAACCCAACGCCGATTGATTGATATTGATTGATATTTGGGCATAACGTCTCATAGTTTTGCAACTTGGCTAATCGAGACGAACCGTTCCAGTAGCAACCCCGGAACAGAAGACCACGGCAGGGGAACACATGCAACCGCACGAGACACACACGTGGTTGTGCCTTGCAGCCACTTCTGCTTGTGTGCTGACTGTGCAGGAGAGCTGCACAATTACAACCATGCACGCTGCCCAAGCTGCAGTAACCTATATTTCCAAATAATTCGGGTGTTCATTGTTTGAACATAGTTTGAGAATTTAACGGGAATAGGCTCAAGTATTGGGCCACTCTTGTATTTGATGTGTGTACAATTGTTAATATTTATGAAAATGCCTACTACTTCACTTTATTTAAAGAAATGCAAACCGGCGACCCAGAGCAGTTTTTTGTCTACACAAGGATGACACCGGTACAATTTCATAAGCTTCTACGACTTGTCCACCCACATTTGGCTACTGTTGCAGCTCTTGGGAGAAGGCAGTGCCTCATTGGTATTTTCAGTTCGTTACTAGAAATGTATTCCATTGCTCTAGGAGTACATTAATAGCGTGAGGATAGGAACCAGCAACTATACTATACTTACTACAATAAAATGTTGTCAATACATATTTGTAGTAAAGAATAATACTAGCATAGGCCTAACGAAGTGTTCAAAACATTTTTCTTTGATTGGCCTAAGAAAAATAATGTGTAAATATACGACAATGTGCGCTATTGAAAAATGTTTCAGAACTCCTTTTATCAGTAGGCCCTAGCCTACCCACTTCTAATATCAAATCATTATTTCAGATTTCCAGTTAGTCATTCTACGATGCAAACAATACTAAAACTGGCTTATAATGTTTAATGAACGTGTTCTACCACAATTGTGTAATAACGATCGAAAAGGCTGTTATCATGGTCGTACTGCTGTCAACTGTTGTCTTATTTATTATTACTCAATCGTGGCCGTAATGCCATGGTTAGTGGGCACGTCGAGAAATGTTCTGTTGTTGACAACAACAAAATCGTGGCCGACATTCATGCTAGCATGAAAAACAAAACATACCACGTCGATGAAAGTATTTGAAGGCATTAAAACCTACAATATTTACAACATTTCGGCCTGGTCTAAGGATTTGTCCAAACACAAGTAGGCCTAGGGCCTACCTTGTTTACATGGCGTACTGAGTACGGTTTTTGGACTCGGTACGCTATGTTAACATAGCTAATGTCTACGGCCTAGGCCATACCTTTGCCCAACACCAACTGTTAAAAGAAGTTATTCAAATTAATGTGTTTTTATATTCATTGTTGGATCACAATCGCTGCTGATGGGGTGCAAGAAGCCTTCTGCCAGTGCCCACGAGGCAAAGTAAGATGCCATCACATGGCTACTGCATTGCTGTTCGCCCTAGATAATTTAGGGAAAACAGGTATGCCATGCACTTGTGCCAAGCCAAAATCAAAATCGAGTGTGGCTTCTACAGTCACTTCAGAAGAACTTTGGGCTACACCAAACAGCCAAGAAAGGTTAAGCCTCCAACAGAAAACCTGATGCAGCTGATTTTAATTGGCTTCTGGAATCCACGAGGCCAATCCTCGACTGTAGGCTGTACGAAATCTCGTTACGACACATCGTAACACAGTAATACCTTCTTCTAGAGAAGTTTTTCTATTAATTGTTGTAAATAGTTCTCCCTTGGGAAGCTTAATAACCTACTTTCATATTTGGAGGCCGTAAATGGAGCCATACGAATGAGTAATGAAATTAAACAAATCGCATTTGATTTTGATTAATTGGGCTTAACGTCTTATATTTTTGCAACTTGGCTAATCAAGACAATGAGTAGGTGATAATGAAGATGAATTTGGGGGCTCTTTGGAGGTAAGGGGCAAGTAGGAGGGAGCGTGAGGAAAGGGGAAAGGGGAGGAAAGGGGATTGGGGTGTGGACTGCACTTCGTCTGACTTCTCCTCCTCGACCAGTCCGGCTAGGGTGGCCCTACCAGAAGCATACGCTTCCGCCGGCATAGCTCTCGGGATCAACAAAGCACGCAAACCTGCCCACCACGATAAGGTAGCAGTCCCTGGGCAGGAAATCGCATTTACCATTTCAGTCGAAAACAGATCTCGCATCGGAATGTGTGTGTCTGGCCAGACTGTTGAGCAACTGCAGCGCAGATTGGCCAGGCCACTATTTAAAGGCAGGCCACAAATAAACGAAAGGGTGATCCTTGTGTGTGGAACGAATGATTTGATGGATGAAAAATGTTGATATCTATTTTATATTTCATTGTTGTGTTCAACGAATAGTTAACGTAATGTGTAAATCCTTGTTTTAAGGCGGACTCCATTAATTTGGGAACGTGGACCACAAACTTCGTAGAATCCCACAATAAAGAGATCAAACGAGTCCTGAATGTAAACAAAACTAATTCAGAGGCTATTCGAGGTTTGCTGCGTTTAAACAGTTCGCTATTACTCACAAACTCGCCGACCTACACGGCAAAAAGTTTCACATGATGCTGATGATAATTGTGATGTGCTAGGCATTCTCACATTCATCAAGAAGCAGTCAGACCTTGACAGATAGGAGGCCGATGCTGCCAGACAGCAGCAACACGCAAACTTCCTGGCCATAATGGAGGTCACGAAGGCAGCGGCAGCAGACGACAGGATTTGAAGCAGAAAAATAGGGACGAAGGTCGGGTAAAGCAGGGCCAGGTGAGAGAGGGATGCGGGGACATTAGTGAAGGAACGAGGACGCAGGGGGCTGGGTGTGGTAAGGGAGGAGAGAGATTTGGTGTCTTCGGAGTAGGATGGAGGATGGGACGATCTCGGATGAGGGGAGGACGTCGGGCTCGTCAACGGACAAGAGCTACTCGATGGAGTGGAGGGAGGGGGTGGGTTCGAGGGTGAGTGAGTTTGGATGGATGAAAAAGGGGCCTGTTACTCGGGAAGTTCCCGGAACTCAGGTTCAGGGAAAGAAAGCAAAGGGGATTGAGGGTGCAGGAGGTTTGGAGGATTAAAATGGACCAGGGTCTACCGTCTAGCCTGGTGGGGTCCACCATCAAGTGCCTCGAGTCTCCTACCTCACGGGTGCTGCTTGTAACAGGTGGTGGTGCGCAGTGTTACAGAAGTTTCACTTCACAAAATTTTTGTTATAATTGCCCATTTACACAAACATGGTATGTCGGTACGCAGGTGTCGAGTGGCGACTTCAAGCATTCCATCACATACATTATAACAACAGAAAGGAAGCTGCAGGTCGTCTCAAGGAATAAAATCTTTTGCGCTCTTCAATGCTATTGTGAGTTTGTTTACATAGCTGTGACCAGACAACAATCAACATGCAATGAACAATCGAGCTTAAGTCTTCATGACTTTTATGAAATTGAAACTCAACTGGACTTTCGTGCTGCTTTCGATTTTTTTTGGCACTACTTCTGCAACGAGTGCCAAAGTGTTAAGATCAACATTATCGACACTGGCTAGCATTCTGAGAATATTCATCTATTGGCCTTCTAAATCAGAAGTGATGATGAATATGCCCAATTGCGTTTCCAACTACAAAAAGGTCAGAGTTGTCCTATATCGTACTGAAATCGGGGTCTACAAATCAAAATTTGTGAAATGCCGAATTAAATCTTATTCTTACTATAAAGGGGGGCAAACAATAAGATGCTTAGCGGAGTATCTCCTGCTGGCCTAATAACATATCTTAGCCCTGGGTATGGAATGAATGAATGAATGAATGAATGAATGAATGAATGAATGAATGAATGAATGAATGAATGAATGAATGAATGAATGAATTGTTGGATGTTTAACGGCACGTCAACATCTGGGTTATTTGCACCAATGATGATATTTGGGGTTTTACGTCTCATATTTTTGCAACGAGGCTAATCGAGACGATGAGTGGGTGATTATGAAGATGAAAAAACGCCACATGACATCCATGCCCAAGCCAGGATTCGAACCTGGGACGCAGAGACCGCAGTTCACTAGACCAACGCCTAATCGACCTCGGCCAACTGCGCCGGCCTTATTTGCACCAAAACGAGATATATGTTACTATATTACATAACTATAAAACATCCTCTAAAACAGTACAGAACTATGGGTTTAACAGATAAAGCTTACAGACAAGGCATTTTTAAGTTTACAGTTTATTAAAGAGTGCACTTTGCACTAGGAATTGTAAAAGCTTCTCAGAGCTGTCTCTATCTAAGATTTCTTCTAAAAGTAGTGGCAGGTCCATCTGTTGTCTTAGGGCTTGGTATTTCGTGCATAGTGTGAGCAGATGCTCGACAGCAATAGGCACATTGCATTGCATTGCATTTCAGTAGAACATTGCCACGGTAATCATAGGAGAGAGGGCTAACAGATATGTAGTTGGTAGAACATTGCCAAAGTCATCATAAGAGAGGGTTTACAGATTCGTTGTCAGTAGAACATTGCCAAGGTCATCATAAGAGAGAAGGCTAACCGATATGTGTTCAGTAAAACATTACCAAGGTCATCATAAGAGAGGGTTAACAGATTGGTTGTCAATAGAACATTGCCAAGGTCATCATAAGAGAGAGGGCTAACAGATATGTGGTCTTATAACCACCATCCCTCTGAATCCCAACCGGAAACAAATATTTCTGTTTCAGTGGAGCCCATAAACCCTTTGGTTTTTGAGCGATTCGAGAGTTCCCAATACGTCAAGGCCGTTCCTGTTCGTCACATGATCACCGACTTCAATGATGCTCCCCAAGATCTGATCACCATAAAAACGCTACTACTCAATAAAAAGGCAACGGACGGACGCAAAACATGCTGAATATTGAACACACACATTTGAACAACACCAGGGAGGTTTATCATTTGTACAGAAATGATTTTCTTATACGCTGCTAGACATCTAGAGATTTGTTAAAGTTTTTTTGCCTGATTACCCCTTCAAGATTAAACGTACTTTATGTTTATGTACTGTATGTATGTGTTATGTATTTGTATAGGCAATTGACTGACATGCTGCGGACAGAATACAGAATCGAAGGAGGCTACGTAACACTCACGTCAGGAGAACCGTAAGAATGGTAATGGCGCTACCGCTGCTACCAGAGAACAAAATCGCAGAAGCGCTGATATCCATTACCAACTACGCGCGTAGAGAGCGCGTATTGGATATTCAAATGGAGGCCCTCATTAACTATGTCCGCAACTATTGGATAAACACACATTATGAAATAATGTATGTAATTTGAAAAACAGTGTAATTGATTATTTGGGCTTAACGTCTCATATTTTTGCAACGAGGCTAATCGAGACAATGAGTGGGTGATATATGAAGATGAAATATGGGGCTGTTTGGAGGAAAAGGGCAAGTAGGAGGGAGCGTGAGGAAAGGGGAAAGGAGAGGAAAGGGGATTGGGGTGTGGACTGCACTTCGTCTGACTTCTCCTCCTCGACCAGTCCGGCTAGGGTGGCCCTACCAGAAGCATACGCTTCCGCCGGCATAGCTCTAGGATGATTGAATGCAATCATAAAAGCACTCAAACCTGCCCACCGCGATAAGGTAGCAGTCATGGGCAGGGAAAAACGTGTAAAAACTTTTCATCGGCATCACTGAAAAGACTGGTAGAGGAAATTTATGTATGTATATGTATGTTATCTTGATTCACAACAGGGCGTAGGCCTACGCCTCACAAGTGGAAAACAATAAAATACATAATGATAGAAACATTACAATTTACACTCACCTAATCACACACACACTACAATCCCATGCATACTCTCGCACCCCCACAGATACAATCACTTATTGTGTTGGCTCGATAATGAGTTGCGTTATAATGAGACAAGACAAACATTGTTTCTCCTCCTGATGATGTGCTGGAAGGTTTGACACATGCTCCATTTAGATAATGAATTTCTCACATTTTAGTTGTGCATATTAATAATTTTATTATCCTTGGTTATCCTTTGCAGAGTTCGTTCGAAATTTGGTTAAGGTTAAAAAAATAAGGATTTAACACTAGCCCATCCCAAACTTTCAGATCTTCAATTTTGTTGTTGTTGCTATATCTGCAGTAACTTTTATTATTTTTATATGTACATCGGACATCCTGCTAACATCAAAAGAGAACAACCAATCACTAGTTAGGAAAATGGGAATAACTGTAGACAAGCGATATTTCAATTTCGGGTCGCGTCAAGTATACATGATGTATGATGCGCCACATTTTTCAAAAGCATTAGGAACAACGTTTGTGTCTGTTCTGTGCGCCATCTCTGGACATGTTATTGTGTTTCTACCTTAATTCCCATCTGGACTTGTATTTGTGTTTGTTTTACGTGAGTTTACCACGTAGCCACTACGGCGAGAAGGATCCAAGACGCAAAAGAAAGCGGCGAGGGGGAGAGGGGAGAGCTCAAGGAAGGTGATACCAACTCTGTCATCTAAGAAGGTCAGTGAGATCTCCGTTCTAGACATTGTGTTCAATGACGCACGCAAACCTGCCCACCACGATAAGGTGGCAGTCCCTGGGCAGGCCAAGACGCAAAAGAAAGCGGCGAGGGGGAGAGGGGAGAGCTCAAGGAAGGTGATACCAACTCTGTCATCTAAGAAGGTCAGTGAGATCTCCGTTCTAGACATTGTGTTCAAAGACCATATTGTGGCCATGCCCACAGTGGCTTATTCAGCAGTTAAAACCCGAAATGTCTCATACATTACTTGCAAGATTTACGTGCCCAGATGACCCAGCTTATGTCAAGATTTTGTGCACCCAGCTGTTACACGCAGCTAGCTTAGAAAGTCTGTTCCCTATGGAGGATGCTATAACCATCTACGTAAACTTCATCGAGCTCAACTTCAGCGGCATGATGAGAAAGATCCTCCCAGGGCTCTCTCAAACATTCATAAGAGGGACAGAGGATGTAAATACTGCACAATGGATGGTAACAAAAGGATTTGATCAGAATGTTGATTCAATGATGGCAGAAACAGAAGAATTCATCGCGATTAAATACACGAAGATGTATTTTTTGTTAGGTATATACTGCCTGCTGTTCTCTCAGCAAATAAATGTCAACAATTATGCATCTTGGATGAACAAAAGGATAGTCATTTGCCACTCCTGCTGGAGTGGCAAATGCTCAAGAGCTGATAAGTAGGCTGATCCCTAGTCAGAGTTTCTGCAACCAAATTGCAGTGTGCTGTGGGGCAGGTCCCATTATCAGGCGAGAATTATTAAACGAAATTCAGATAACCGCCACAAATGCAGCTTCTCCTGTAAGGAATGTTATGAAAGTATGCATAACTCTTCTCCACGGAGTGGAATTGACGTCTCTCATTATGATCAATAGATACATCATCATCGAGAATCCAATCCTATTGGCTTGGAACATGGTATCAAAGTACTCAGTGATCCTCCAAGCGGCAATGAACAAATTTTATTCCCTTGGAAGAATCGGTTTTAATCCACAGAACTCGAAACCGTCTACAGCCAGACCGCACCGTCCACGTTGCTTGCTTGGTTGCGGTACCGACGGCGACACCGGGGCCAGGCCCTGAGGCCGTCAGCCCGTGGATGCTGCAAGGGTTACCGTCCACGTTGCTTGCTTGGTTGCGGTACCGACGGCGACACCGGGGCCGGGCCCTGAGGCCGTCAGCCCGGGGATGCTGCAAGGGTTACCGTCTACGTTGCTTGCTTGGTCGCGGTACCGACGGCGACACCGGGGCCGGGCCCTGAGGCCGTCAGCCCGAGGATGCTGCAAGGGTTACCGTCCACGTTGCTTGCTTGGTCGCGGTACCGACGGCGACACCGGGGCCGGGCCCTGAGGCCGTCGACCCGGGGATGCTGCAAGGGTCCACTCCGGAGCCGAACCCACGACAATCTACGCCAGACGTCGTAGGCCTACCAGGCTGCACCACGTGGGACGTTATCTCACCACTGGAGGTCGAGACTACAAAGTACGTACTAAAGAAAGTATATCAGTCTATAATGTATACCATTCATACACTTCCAACATATTTCTCAAAAGCAGAGTACCCGACTGTTGATAATAATCGCATTGGCTTCGTAGTGGCTGGCGCAGTTAGAAGCAAACAAATTACTGGTGTTGTAATATACACGTGACTATAGTACAATTCTTCACAAACAACTTAGGCTAACCCGATTAAGCTAAAGCAAACAATCTGCCAAGATTCCCAGTACCTGAGGTCCATAAGCCACACCCACAAGGGAATTATAAACAAAAACTTAAACTAGTACAGCAAGCTAAAAGAAGGGCCATTTTTAACAAGAATGTGCTTGGGGCTAAAAAGCTCAAGAAAATTAATCGGGCATTTGAGTCCACAAGTTCCACACCATTACCTTCCCCAATCAACATTAATACTTCCGTCTACTCATCTCCTCTTCCCCAACAATCTTCTCAACACTCCTATGAAAACCCACTCTACATTCCGAACGGTATTCCTAACTTCCACCAGCCCAACCTGATCAATCGGGGAAACAGCCGGAAGTAGTGGCCTCGTTGATCCACGTTTAAAAAAATCCTCACTACTTCCCAATTGAATCACTTCATCTTTCCAGATATCTGTATATTTATAAAAAAACTTTTATGTTTCTATGAAATAACTGGATCTGTTTTTGACCTATAGTCTAACATGAATTAATTATACTTTATCATTTTATTTTTTGAAGTAATACAAACCTCTGGAAACATCCACAGAAGGTAAGACAGTTAATAAACAATATAAACAAAAAGGATTGGACTATTCCACCAGAAAAATGTTGTGCAACAAAATTTTACAAAATGAATTTAAGGGAGACGAAGAGCACAGGTATGTGGTGCACCGGTGTTATATCCTGGAGAATATTTCACGGCGGCTATTATCTAATAGATTTTCAATTCTTTAGGATGCTTTATCACACGATGATATCCAGGGCCGACAAAATGCGCCAAGTTACCCTCACGCAGCTGTCCTCGGTAAAGCGTTAGAAGAAGACGGAGTCTTGTGCTACAGCTTGGTGGAAAACCACGCCATGGCTGCTCATGGTCTTACACCGCTATCGACAGACATAAAAAAAACATGGTTGAAATTACTCCAGAGAACGTGTGGGGGGGGGGGGGGGACCCGGTTTGTATGCATAGATGTTTACTCCATCCCACATAGACCTGGGGCCCTTGCCTAGAGATGACCGGGAGTATGTTATATATAAAGCTTTCGAAGACGAGCCCACAAACGAGAATGCAGAGGAGGTGGTCGCAGGGGAAGCATGTAGTATTTGCCTAATAAACACGCCTACTAGGATAGTGTCCCCCTGCGGCCACGTGTGCCTATGCATTTCGTGCGTACAATACTCCGTAACGCACCGTCGGGCTATTGACGGCGGGCCAGTCCAGACGACCTGCCCTATCTGCCATGCTCTCGTTGGGCGGTTTGTACGAATATTTAACTGACTGGTGGTGTAAAGTTTTAATGTCAATTCTTTGATTTGTTATTATTGTTTGTCATTTTTACTTGTTGTAATGTAGGAAGTTGAAATCTGTAAAAACCCTTAGTATTTATTTATTTGTTAATGGGGCTTAACGTCTCATATTTTTCAACAATGGCTAATCGAGACGATGAGTGGGTGATAAAGAAGATGAGAAAGATGACGATGAAAAATAGAGCCACATCCGAATCAGATCCATTGTACGTCGCGTGGGTCGTCATACGGAAGTCCAGCAAGGAAGGGCAGGGCCAAGTGGGAGGAGAAATATTCAATGGGACAGTGAAAGGAAAGGGACAGGGTCTTCTTTCGTCGCCTCTAACGACTGGCAGAGTCACGTTGGGCCTATTTTTCCCCGGGCCGAGACGGGCATAAATACACGTAGTTCTCCAAGAACAGCTTGGCCACCAGAAGAAGTGTCAATGTTTGTTACAAGACCGTAATAAAGACTTAATTATAATTTTTTGAAATATATCGAGTAAGTATTGGATATTTTGACTATTTAAGGATTGGAATAATGGGGCTCTTATTTTTGCAACAATGGCTAATCGCGACGATGAGCGGGTGATATTGAAGATGAGAAACATGAAGAATAAAGACACATCCGAGTCAGATCCATTGTACGCCGCGTGGGTCGTCATGCGGGAGTCCAGCAAGGGAGGGCAGGGCCAAGTGGGAGGAGAAATATTCAGTGGGACTGATATAATAGTCTAAAATATGTATGGCGAATGTTTTGTTCCTTTAATTATAAAATGAAATAACATACAAAAAATAGCATTGCTGTTTTGACTGGACCCCTCCCCCCGCTACTTCAAAAACCCCACACCCACACCAGCGCATACATAGCCCATACACCCACACATAGCGCAAAAGATAACAAAGGCATGGCCAAATACGTTCTCGGATGTTTAGAGGGATGGCATGAACCAAGTTACAAGTTACCATCTGTCCAAACAACTCGAGACACGGATCGAGAACTGCAATAGAGAAAATACCTTTTCACCGGACGCTGGGAAGAAAAGGCATCGAGCATGCAGAAAAGACACATTTGGCCATGTAAATTCACAACCAGACAAGTTTCCAGAAGGGGAAACTCTAGATTTGTTGCCATCTATGCGAGAGGCACTTCTGGAAAAAAATTGAAAATGATAGTCATGATGATGCGGGCATAGCCATTATAATGAACAAGACATATTGCATCCAAAGATTACTGATGAATGATAAAGTTTCTGCTAGAGAAGTGAAGGAAGCGTTTCCGTTCCTGGCAGAGGTAGGTTATACTTTATTATTCCACATTTACAGAACGGCAATGCACTTTGATGTTTGATGAAATTACAACCAAAAAAGGTATAGCTTATCCAACAGTGTCGAGGGATTTCAGGACCTAGGAGAAACTAGGTAGGGCACCCTGCGTAGAATCACACGTACTAGTGTTCATGATGGATATCCAGAGTATTTTGAATATGGCACTCGCAAGATTATATTTCAATTATAATTTGGTTGTAGTGTGAAACTGAATAAGTTTCAACTTAGTAACAAATCCTTAATTCATAAGTGAAAAAACGGAGTCAAATGAGGTTCTTTAGTTCATTAGACCAGCAGGGTCAAGAGAAGTACTAGTAAACAAATTCATAACCTACAAATAAAAATGGCGTTCAACATGGATGGTACTCTAGTAGTTTTTCACGAAGATATTGTCGATAATGCCGATGTGGGAAATGAGGAGTAATCGAGGCCTGCGAAAGAGATTCTAATTAACATTATGGAGCATTATCCAATAATGTATAACAAACCATTGGCCGACTATAAGGACGAGGGAAAAACTAGATGAAAAAAAGTTAAAGAACTGGAATATACTATAAACAAAAGGGACAAGAAGATTGAACAGTTGGAAGGGAAGGAGACCAACTACGTGTAGAGATACCTTACTCATCTCGGTCAAGGGCCACAATAATGAACGGATTACAGGCCTTCGTCACCACATTCTGATTCAAGGGAAACGTGACTTGGAATGTCTTCCATTGTAAGCATAACCTCTGACTTTCATTACTAGTTCGGCTACCGTTTTCATTCATGTAATAGTACTGACGTTATACCTTCTTTTTTATGCACCTACAGGTATTACCACTTTCGTGTGCAAGTTTTCGGGGTGAAACAATCCACTTTCCTACTAACTCCAAGGGATCGATCTGCTCAAAAGCTGGTGTAACGGTGAAGAGACTCTTCGAACAATATCTGAATAAGCTGGCCACTCTCACTGACATAAGGACGGCAGTCCATACCGCCGTCGGAGATCTGGGACAGGGAGAGGAAGTCTTCGACACTTGGCCATACCAAGGCCACGGCTGCTGCGCACTACCGCCACAAGACACAGCCATCCATTTACCGCGGGAACGCAGCCCTAACGGGAGTTATGGAAGGTTCGCGGGCCAAGAAACCCTTAACCTAGTTCGGTCGTAAGCAGTTTCCAAAAACCGTGGAGGAAGTGATGATTATGCTACAGCGTAAACAACTGGTTCATGCCGATAAGATTACACTGGACGATCATTGCCGAAGGGAATTCAAAGTTCGATAGATAGATATTTGGGGATTAACGTCTTATATTTTAGCAAACTTGGCTAATCAAGACGATAAGTGGGTGATCATAAAGATGAAAAATTCGATGGCAGCAAGAGTTACAAACAAATGCCGATGATTCTGAGGGCAAACCAACACGCATGGTGTTTCCCTGTGGCCACACATATTCCATTCCACGTAATCCATACCGTATTTTTTGCCCGGTTATCAACATTTTTATGTTACGGTCATTACCCTAAATTTACCAAGTATTTTAGTTCAATTCATAAGCATTCACACCATCAAATAGTAACACATTGGTTCACTCTTTAAAATTAATAATTTTTTTAAATTGGCATATTTTGAAAGTAATGAACAAAGAATGCATGTACAAATTGTTTAAAATATGTACGATAAAAACTTGTGTCCCTGAACATTTTCAGCTTATTAAGGATTGTGAACGCATCCATAGGATTAATATAACTGAAGTTTTTTTTTTTTAATATAACTAAAAACGAAAAGCTTTTTTCACTCCTGGTTTTGTCAATGAGACAATTAACCGAGCACTACCAGCCTGTCTCAGATACATTTCATATCTTTGAAGTATTTTCGGCATCCCTTCAAGTCAAAATAGCGGCTAAGGAACATGCAACACCGACGGAAAAAACGACATGGTTAAATCAGTATGCAATTTAATATTAAACGCATCCCATTCACCCGGCAAAGCGTTTTTGGAAGAATTCTGTTCTGACCTAGTTCGCGATTACTCGGACACTTTCGAAGAACGATTAAGTGACGGCACCCCGATAGGAAAAGGACACGTTTTACTACTAAGAAAATGCCAAACAAAAATAGCCGACATTAAGCGAGAATACAAACTGGCATTTAAGCGTTCAGGCAAAGAGGCCGAGCTCGATTCAGACGATGAGGATGAGCCCAGCAGGAAACGGAAAGGTTAAAAAAAGGACCGTATGGGTGTATGCATTTCCTACCACGTACTCTGATGGAGAAACTACTGAGTCCTAAGAAGAAAGAAAGCTTTTTATGCAAGAACGCTTCAAAATTGAAAATGAACGCGATGAGAATATAATAGCCGAGAATATGCTGTCGACATATGTTTCTCAACGCCGAATGATTACCAAAATTGTCAGCCTACAGCACGATCCAAATGAATGAAGGGGTTGAACAGTGTGTGAATAAGTTTATGGGTACTCCTATATTGTGCCTTCCAAATGTAGACGTTGTGGCATTAAGTAGTGGATCTATATATTATTGAAGATAAGTGCACAATAGAACTGGTTCCACACAACAAACACACATCGTTCTGCAAATATGACAGAATTCGTGTTAATGGCCTCATTTTCAAAGATTGATTGATATTTGGGTTTAACGTCTTATATTTTTGCAACTTGGCTAATCAAGACGATGAGTGGGTGATAATGAAGATGAAGTTGGGGGCCCTTTGGATTGATTATTTGGGCTTAACGTCTCATATTTTTGCAACGAGGCTAATCGAGACAATGAGTGGGTATGAAGATGAAATAGGGGGCTGTTTGGACGAAAGGGGACAATAGGAGGGCGGGGTGGAAAGAGGAAGGGGGAGGAAAGGGGATTGGGGTTTGGACTGCATTTCGTCTGACTCCTCCTCCTCGACCAGTCCGGCTAAGGTGACTCTACCAGAAGCATACGCTTCCACCGGCATAGCTCTCGGGATCATCAAAGCACACAAACCTGCCCACCACGATAAGGTAGCAGTCCCTGGGCAGGCCGAGTTTTCAATACAATTGACTATAAACGAGACAGGAATTTTATCAAAAACAATTTCCGTGCGCATTGTAGCATATATGCAACACACCTTAAGTAATCCACTCTTACCTATAACCCTATCCAAAATTTTTTTTTGTCTGAATCAAGATGTCTCCTACAGTCATAAATATATTTTATTTTAGGAAAAATAAAATATCATACTTACTTAAGGGTTATTCTAAGTGGTTAGTTATTGATTGACACATACATTTACTACAGACAAGCTCCTGGCTTGCGAAAGAACGGAGGCGGATGAGTGGGCTAAGGGAGGGGTGACGACCAGGACCCTGGCGGGAATAATGGGAGGGAAGAGGACGGAAGCCGATGTTGTATGTGTCATGGTGGGCACTAATGACATACGCAGGGTAAAGAGGGGAAGGTACAGGGCGGTGGCAGGGGAGGACATGGCGAGGTTGTTGCGGGAGATCAGAGGGGCGACATTCCGTTTTCCAACCCTGCAGATAAACCATCAAGAGCGATCCTCGACAAGATCAACAGGGTTGCCTATGAAACACGACACGAAGACTTGGCGAATTTTCAAGACATAATTATAAGGTATTTTTAAGACTCTCTTCAGTGTTGTAAAGTAGCATGCTACTTTTCATCAGTAGCGAGACGGTAGCGAGCTACTTTCAAAAACGTGGTAGTGTAGCGAGTAGCATGCTACATTTTAACAGTAGCAGTAAATAGTCGAAGCATATCAAGGTAAGATTGTTTGATTTAATTAATCATCACTTTACGTCAGGATGGCAGCTAGTGTCCCGTGTCCGCCAGCCACCCACCCAAGCAAGACAATACAATATATATCATAAATGCACGTTCAATATGCCTTGGTTCTACTTCTAGCTGGTTGAACACTGTGATTGATACTGATACGTCATACTTCAAGCATTTGAGAGTATCCTGAAAAATATTAATTGAGACATTTAAGCATTGCATTAAGTTTGTATTTTACTATTTGGACTGGGTTCATAAACCGAAGTTATTTCGTCTCATGCTTACATGGTACAAAAATTTGAAGACCATGTGAAGAGCGTTTCAACAAAACGGAAAGCGACCGACAACGAAAATGAGCCGAAACTAAAACAAAGCAATCTTTTGGTTTCCTTTTGTCTCCTAGTGCGGATTTCCCACCACTTTGGAGACCGGTTGTGCACTAGTACCTGGGTCTGGCGATGCGCACAGCGAAGATTTTGGGTGGCACCGATAGACGCAGTTCCGTCACGTCTGAGAAAGGAAGCGGATGCTTCCGGAAATTTAGGCACTTTTGACCAGTGTTTTTTTATTTCTAAGCGCGGTTATTGTTCGTGTATTTGTGTTTGTTGTAAAGAAGTTTCACTGAAGCTCTTTGCAATAGTTTTGAACCAATGAATCATGTAAAAACACCATTCGAAATCGTACATGAACCAATGAATCATGATTGATTGATTGATTAATGGGGCTTAACGTCTCATATTTATGCAACGATGGCTAATCGAGACGATGAGCGGGTGATAATGAAGATGAGAAAGATGATAATGAAGAATAAAGCCACATCCGAATCAGATCCATTGTACGTCGCGTGAGTCGTCATACGGGAGTCCAGCAAGGGAGGGCAGGGCCAAGTGGGAGGAGAAATATTTAATGGGACAGTGGGGGGGAAAGGCGATTGGGGTGTGGACTGCACTTCGTCTGACTTCTCCTCCTCGACCAGTCCGGCTTGGGTGGCCCTACCAGAGGAATACGCTTCCGCCGGCATAGCTCTCGGGATCAACAAAGCACGCAAACCTGCCCACCACGATAAGGTGGCAGTCCCTGGGCAGGAATCCTCTGTGGTATTTGTGTATGACCTGTGGCGGCGACCCTGACTTCCTAGTGGAACAATTCCAGTCTACGTTAAAACACATAACAAATTCTCACGAATGGGCGGATGGAGAACTGATTCACTAGTGTGGTCATGATAAATTAAGTGAAGACACAGAAGAAAGAAAGAAATGGATAAATGGGTTCAGACGAACATGAAAAGCTTAAAGAAATCATGTATGTCAAAAGATTCATTAGTAATGTAAGACACACCAATAATTATTTTCATACAGGTCAATTGGAATTGTACCACAATGTCAGGCTTAAATACATGCCTAAACGAACACACTTATTTTACGAAGGGAAGCTAGTCCGATTCATGCTTGCTGTAATAAATAAATATAACAATTCGAATAATTTGTTTATAAACTCCAAATAAACTTCACACACCAGTCACGTGATACTTCTGGCAGTTCGAAAGTAGGGGGTGGGGGTAGGGGTATGAGGGTTAAGACCGCTGACTACCGAGCGCGGGCTTTTTCTCTACCCAGCTTGTTTCGACAGTGCTACCTTGTGCATCGTTCATCGTCTTACAATGGAACGTGAACAAGCAGATTCTGTGTAAATATAGAAGACTATGGGGATGGATCCAAAACCCAATCTGCCACCACGCCTGAATACGGCGACGCCAAGGTAAGTTAACAATATATTGTTCAGAAACATTTTTTTACAATTAGGCCTAACCTATTTGGTTTGTAATATGCCTGTGTATAGCTCCTTAGCTGAACGCACCTGAACCTTTGTATATGTGCCCCCTTATGGTGAACGTAGTTCCGGTTACTTGTCTGAAACTAGAACGGGCGGTGTGGTAATATTACGTAAAACTCGTGAATTAACGTGTCAGAAAATTGCAAAATATTGTTTTATTTCTTGTACGAATGGAAGTTATTCAAGTTAATGAATACCCCTAAGTAGCCAGACCCAAATACATAGCCTATATTAGGTAATATCTTCGGACTGAACCAGTGTTGTGGAGTATCTAGGTACTTGTATCTAGATACATTTTGTGTACCTTTACCTATACCTAGATAACTATAATTTATTGTACCTGTATCTGTATCTCGATTCTTTTTACAATATATCTATACTTTTTCAGATACATAGGTAAACAAATACTTTTTGAAGTTTATTAAATCTTTAAAAAGAAAATGCTGGCGATCGTAAAATTTACAAACATTTCTTGTTCGAGAAATCACGCAAAAAAGTCCAAAACTGCATAACCGTCAATTGAACATATTTTTCTTGAGTGCAAGGGGGTGGGCGGACCGATTACCGGACGGGGACCAGTAACCAGACACTCCCACTTTAACTTGCTCCAAACAACTTAAATACAGATATTCTCGATGTTTTTCACGATGTATCATGAAGGTTGGATAATTATCTTTACGAAGTGCTTTGGTTTTCTACATTCGATAGTAAGGCGGGCGATTTATAGAAGTGTTAAGACTCGATTCTGTAGCGCGCAATCCCGCGCGTTTCATCCACATTTACCATGCGGTAAGGGTTGTTTCGTCCGCCTCGGCGAGGGGCTAAGAACTTTCGCAGATATTCCGTATCCTTTTGAAGAAAAAGTAAAACTTCATCATTTTATATTGAAAATAACACGTCATTGCTTGCATGGAATAAAAAATATGTGTGAAATATGTACGTATATAGGTGCTATAAGCCGCGAAATATGGGGATGCATTGTGGCATGCGAGGTTGGGTCACTGTATTTTAACGATTGTTTTAATCGATTTTAGCCCCGTAAAATGCTATTATAACATAAAATATTGATAAATAATGTATCAAAACGCGTTTAATCCTGAATTTGGATAGCCTAAAGTGACCCGAAAGGGCTTAAATCGAGGTTAGGGTTGGTGGTAAAAAGGCGCCAAAACACGCAAAACGCGCGCATTTCAAACGTGCCAGAATGGAAACATAACATTTTCGTAATTTTATTTTAGTAATTGAAGTCTAAGAGGCCAATAAAATTATTTATATTATGCCTATAGTAGGCCTACTTAGGAAATGTTTTATTTACCACAAGGTGTTTTGCCCTTTTTATCCCCCCCCACCCAATTACTTTTATTTTACTTATTTATGATTGTATTTAAAATATATGCCATCAACCCATTAGAATAAAAAAAATAGTTGTAGACCTCATGGTCATGTCAATTTAAGAAGGCATTATTAATTAAAATTAAATATTCTTAATTTAAATTTATTAGTCTAGTCCATCGCCCAACATGGCACCACCCAAAAGGCAGAGGAAGGTACACTCTGCCGAATCGATAATGAAGGTGTACGCTGCCATAGAGTCTGGCATGTCCCAAGCAAAGGCATGCCAGCTCTATGGCATTCCAACGTCCACCTTCTCCGACAAGAAGCTCCTCAAGACAGCCATTGGTTGTAAACTGGGGACTGATTGATTAATGGGGCTTAACGTCTCATATTTATGCAACGATGGCTAATCGAGACGATGAGCGGATGATAATGAAGATGAGAAAGATGATAATGAAGAATAAAGCCACATCCGAATCAGATCCATTGTACGTCGCGTGAGTCGTCATACGGGAGTCCAGCAAGGGAGGGCTGGGCCAAGTGGGAGGAGAAATATTCAATGGGACAGTGGGGGGGGGAAATGGGATTGGGGTGTGGACTGCACTTCGTCTGACTTCTCCTCCTCGACCAGTCCGGCCGGCTTGGGTGGCCCTACCAGAAGCATACGCTTCCGCCGGCATAGCTCTCGGGATCAACAAAGCACGAAAACCTGCCCACCACGATAAGGTGGCAGTCCCTGGGCAGGGCTTTAAGAAATGAGCTATAGCTCGGTTCGTTAGCTCATAAAATAAAACATGTCATCTTATGAAAAATCACTTGTCAATTTTGAAAGTAGAAACGTAATATAATATACTTTCACGTCTGTATCATCTTCTGTTTTCAAGGTAGGTTCTCCACAGGAAAATTCGCTCTCTTTTTGTCACCATTCATAACTGACTTCTCGGAAAACAGTAAAATAGAAAAATATAAATCGAAATTTTCGATCTGTTACATATTCATCCATTAGACTTACACATCAGCCTCAAGTTAAATGTGCCTGACAACCAAGCACTATCCCACAAATTAAATGATATATTATAGACATTAAAGTCAGCTATTTAGTCAAAGTAATATTGTACGAGAATCACTGAATCACACATGTTCTTACATAATTATTCACAAAGAAGTGGCAACCACGATAATGCTTTGGAAATAGCAAAAATGTTAATATAGATGTTCACTTCATTTGTTGTTACAATGTGTGCGTGTGGTGTAAATTGACGGTAATAAAAAAGTCTTTGGAGTGGGTGTCCTCGGATGACCTCAATGTTTTAATAATTAAAGTTGCTTGATTGAATCTATACAAGGATTCCTCCAGATCAACGATTGAACGCGACGAAAAAGATGTTCAAATGACTCTTGATATTACATCCGAAGAAATGGTAAATCCTTATGTAGTGGCAACAGGCAATGGTAGATTACGAGGTGAGAATGGACTGAAAGCATTTGTTGAAGACAGATTGGTGTCCAGGAAAGTTAGATTATTTGACTCTTTTCGAATATAAAATCGAAGAACATTTGCAAGCTTGAGACCTCATTGAAGATCTCTTCGTGTTTTGTACGGAAGCAGGATATAACGTTTGATTGGACGCTTTTTGGTCAATGAGTAACCATTGGCCAAGCAAGACACGTAGACATGAAACTTGAAAGATGATCAAACACGAATTGTCAATTGTTGCTTTATTCACTTGCCCATATGGATGGTACGGTACGAAGGTCTGGACATAAGGCCAATCTTATGAAAGAGCTGGAAAAAGGATGCGAAATACACCACAAGTTACCACCATCACCACTTATTACCAGCTTGATAATTGACGGCAGGGCCGTGCTCCAAATGCTGGAGGGAAATTCTGCTTGAACATTTGGTGAGCTTGCGACACCAGTAATAAACTGGGTGTTAAGAAAAAACTATACTAGTAGACTAGTAGTAGGCTCCGTCGTAAAATAAAGACTTGTTTCCATCATGTAGACACACTCTTCTGTACTGTACTGTACTGTACTGTACGGCATTCCCTGCGGCAATAGAAGATCCAGATGGTCCGACGGTGGCATTATTTCAACTGGATAATACACTGAAGGATGGAGGCGAGGCCGTCCAAATGCGATTTGTGTAAGACGAATGAAACACTGGAAGGTGGTCATGAAAGTTTGGTGTACTTTCGGGCCTTTATGACCAAAGATGGATCGGACCTCGGCCATCTAACTGGCCCGACTGACGCGTTCCACAAAATCGTCAGTGAACAATCAGATGTGTTTGCCAGGGTGTACGATGGTTGGCGGCACCAGACCAGTTGAAGGCCAGATTGACCGAACTGCTCGTCAACAAGCATCAAGAATGGTTTACTGGTCCTTGTGCCGAACATAGAAGTTAAGATTAGATGTTAATACTACTATTTTTTATTTTTAAATTGTTATAATTATTATTATTATTATTATTATTATTATTATTATTATTAAATTTGAACAATTGGTTCTAAATTCACATTCAAATTTAGATAATGCATTGTGGCATATAGTTCACCGTTAAAAAGCCGAGTCATTGATATTTGTTTGTATACAAAACTGAGTAAATAAGCGAAACTAACAATTCGTTGATTGATTGATTAATGGGGCTAAACGTCTCATATTTTTGCAACAATTCGTGTCAGTGCTTGTTACATGTTGTCCCTTACTTAATTGATATCGCGCCTGGTGAAAGGTAAGTCAGGACTTCGGAAAAATTAGTCCCTTAATACGGGTCTATGGAAAACGCGGCCTGTGAACTCGCGTCCTGCGGAAAGTGAGGCACGAGTGTAGAATTTGAGGCCTGCGCAAACCAGTTTATTCAAAGTCGTAAAACCGCAAGAGATTGGAAGTACGATGATGATGATTGGTAGTGCATGAGCCGAAGTGGCATCAAGATTGAACACTGATGGTAAGTCCTAAACGTCTAAAGGCATTTATTAATGGGGCTGAACGTCTCATATTTGTGCAACAATAGCTTATCGAAACGATGAGTGGGTGATAATGAAGATGACGAAGATAACGAAGAATAAAGCAACCCTCACATTAAGAGAGTGCATACTAAACATGATTTATGATGCTCTTAATAGGCAACTTAGCGATACCGCTACATTATCGCCAACACATAAGCATGATGATCAGCTCCCGGAGATCAGTGTTACCACCCATTCCTGCAAGCCTGATCCATTTAGGGCAAGAGCTTGGAAGGGAAGAAAATGTCAGATTTGGGTTCACCGAAGGAGCCCAAAGGCAACCTTTCTTCCGCTGTGTTGCACGGGAATGCCTTGGAAGGAACGACGGTTGTTTTTGCCTCTCCCCGGATGCTACATCGTTTGGAGTAAGCAACAGACATAAACTTGGATGTCACCTTTATGGCATTGATTATTTAAAGCTTGGTTTCTATTTCTGTATTAGTGGGTAAGATTGGCTAACTCAGACCTGATCCTAGTTAGGAAAAACCAATAAATGAGGGGGTAAATGGTGAATTATCAAATATGCAAGAAGAGAGGGGTAACAGGTATACTCCCCCCCCACCACTCTTTACGGGGATGTTTTGAACATTACAATACTCCACCGTGGTCAACAGTAGCCAGTTTCCTTTCGGACGTCTCGGGAGAAATTTTACAAAGTTCCAGGGTTTCGGGGAACCTGTATTATGAGAATAAACAATTATACAAGTGCAATTTGACTGTGAAAGGTGTTAAATATTTGCACTGCAAAATAAAAACTGTGTGGGTCGAGGCACGTTTCGCGACGGTTTGTTTAGTGTGACACGTGCGCACAGTGACCACGAGAATCAGAAGACGCAGAAGAGGCTTCTGCAGCTAAAGGCAAATTTGAAACAAGAGGCAAGCCATGTTCCCGGAACATCGGCTCGTCTGTTCCACTCTGTGTGTGCCAAACCCAAGTAAGTTATTTCCTTTTATATGATAATTGAGCACATCAAACACATGAAAGCCATACTAATTTTGGTTGCTTTGTCGGTCACATGTTCTATCAGTTATTCAGTTATCACTTATCACTGTGTATTTATATTGTGATAATTAAAGGTGTTTGAAAATGCTTTTATTTTTGCGTACATATTTGAAAATGGTTGTTCATTTTTTCTACATATTTTTGTTTTTCAAACTTATACGTTGTTGTTTCACATTGCAAAACAGTGAAATATAGTCAATAAAACGTAATGACATTCATGCCGGGTTCTCATGCCTTGACGCGATACGCTGCGTATGACGTTTTTACGTCGTGAGGAGGTTGAGGCGTTCACATGCCACAGCCAGATGATGTGGGTATCTTTCGACCCTTCAAGAGCGCATGGGCAGATTTAATACATTATTATCGCACCAAGCGCCAGATGGCAGTGACGAAGTTCATGTTTTCCAATTTGTTTGCCTTGACCATGGCCACCACTATTCGTCCCGAGTTTATCAGGAATGCGTTCCAGAAGTGTGGGCGTTTTCCCTTCAACCCTCAGGCTGTTGACTTTTCGAAGTGCTTAGTTAGCAACTTTACGGGGGAAGAGGAAGAGCCCACACCTCCGAAGCAACTGGCTTCCGAGACACGTGCTGCATTTGATGCAAAAAGTCAGCTGGAAGAAACAATCTCCCCCGAACTCTTTAAACAGTTTCTTGCTACCAAAGAGACCGGAGAAAATTGGTCTGGTGATATCAGAGCCGAGTTTCTGTACACCACCTGGCTGGCCTTTTGCAAAAAGTGCACCACGCCATCAGAGGGAGAAGCTGACATTCCAACTAATCGAGCAGCCGACGATGCAGGCCTTGTGGCCGAACTTCTAATTCAGGGGCAAGCTGATGATTTGGCAATTCAAGATCTTGATCCCGTTGATACGATGGAGTTCTTTGTCACCGACCCAGAGCAGTTAGAAGTTCTTAAGGCTAGCCTTGAAACCTTTCCTATTCCCTTATCTCACGCCTACACTTCATCCAATCGGCCACCCCTCGACTCATCTGAACCCACCCCATGCTCTTCAAGCGAACCTCAACCTGTACCGTCACCTCCGTCTTCTCCCCAACCCACCTATTTCACCGTCACCACCCCATCTTCAAACCATACCGATCGCAGGTTCTCCACCCCATCAACTTCGAACACCCCAACCACTTCGAACACCTCCCCCGTCCTTCAGACCACTCCATTCCGCGTTATCTCCCATCCCTTCGCACGCTCCTCCTCGCACGCGGAGGAAAGGGACAAGTAGGAGGGCGGTGAGGATAGGAGAAGGGGGATAAAAAGGGAGTGGGGAGGTCGAGAGCCTCAACGCTTACTTGGGAAGAACGTTGGGCCCAAATCAAGTCGAGATCTGGTCGTACACGCGTAAGTTAGTGATTTTTTATTTTGGTCGAAACACAAATGATCGCGCTGAACTTGCAGTATGCAGTCAAATTAGCAAATATTTACACATTAAAGTGAAGTTTGTTCTTTGTTCTTCCTTTGGATTCTGATACTAATAAATACATTAATCAATCGTTTTTCCAGAACGACTCATATAATTGGCAGCGCGGGAAAATGACGACTTCTTTCGGGTTGATATGGGCTCTGATGTTCGTCGAGAACGCAAAAAGCAATACCGCCGAAACAACGCGAGAATCGCCCAGTTCCAAGACGAGCTTGCCGAAGGGACCATTTCGGTGTTCCGGTTTCTAAGCAAAATCAGTTATGCAGGAAATAACCTACTGCCACCAGGTACATATATCTAAGGTGTGTATGGGTGTTCTTGTTCTTGTTTTTCCTTTTTTAAGTTCACAATGGGGGAATTGTTGTTGTTGTTATTTTGTGGTGCTACAGGTACTTACGTCAATAAAATTGTTGCTGTCAGTCAAAAACCCTTGAAAGATCTGGCAAGCGACGCCTAGAATTGCCGACTAGTGGAAAGTCCAAACGTGCTTGACAAACAACGGGGCCAGATGAACACTACGGTCCTCTGGCATCAGACAATCCCGCAAACGACGAGATGCCAAAAGAGGAATAAGCTTTAAAAAAGTTGGCGTTACTATCGTCGCTAAGAAAGAGCGATATGGAACGGGCTGTTATTGTTGCCATTGAGTTTCCCTCAAAGGAAATTCCCTCAAAACGCACTTGAACATATAACACATAGTTACGGCAATTTCTTTAATACTTAGAAATTTAAATATATTAACTAATTGTCCTGTACGGCGACAAGGAATTGTAGGATTTTCCCGGTCAACCTAAAAGAACAATACTAGAATGTTTTTTCGCAAACCAGCTGAATGAAGTTATGCCCGAAGTGACGCGTTAAATGAACTCATTGTGACAATACCAGCAACATCAGCCAGTACGGAGAGAAGCTTTTCTTGTTTAAAGTTAGTTAAAACTTACGCTAGAAATACTATGGGGCAGAGTCGACTGTTCGCTTGCGATTTTAAGCATTGAAAAGGAACTAGTAAAATAAATGGAACTGGAAGCTACCTGATACGACAACATCACGGAACACTCAGGAACGATAAAAAAACCGACGGGTCGACTTTTTCTACCAATGAGGATCTACAAAGTAGCACATATTAATAGTATATACTATTCTTTTAAATTTAAGACACATTTGTTAATTGTTAAAAGTGTGTTTAAGTCTTGTACATTTATGAGTGTTGCACTAAAACGTAGTAAGCATATGAAAAAAAGAGCAAACGGGTGCCCGAAACCTTAGTCTAAAATGAAAGAACCTGCCTCCCCTGTATCACAGGCCACGAGCCGCCACTGGAACACATGCAACCGCACGAGACACACACGTGGTTGTGCCTTGCGGCCACTTCTGCTTGTGTGCTGACTGTGCAGGAGAGCTGCACACTTACAACCATGCACGCTGCCTAAGCTGCAGTAACCTATATTTCCAAATAATTCGGGTGTTCATTGTTTGAACATAGTTTGAGAATGTAACGGGAATAGGCTCAAGTATTGGGCCACTCTTGTATTTGATGTGTGTACAATTGTTAATATTTATGAAAATGCCTACTATTTCACTTTATTTAAAGAAATGCAAACCGGCGACCCAGAGCAGTTTTTTGTCTACACAAGGATGACACCGGTTCAATTTCATAAGCTTCTACGACTTGTCCACCCACGTTTGGCTACTGTGGCAGCTCTTGTGAGGAGGCAGTGTCTCATTGGTACTTTCAGTTGGTTACTAGAAATTTATTCCATTGCTCTAGGAGTACATTAATAGCGTGAGGATAGGAACCAGCAACTATACTGTACTTACTACAATAAAATGTTGTCAATACATATTTGTAGTAAAGAATAATACTAACATAGGCCTAACGAAGTGCTCAAAACATTTTTCTTTGATTGGCCTATGAAAAATAATGTGTAAATATACGACAATGTACGCTATTGTACGATATGTACGATAAAGAAAAGGAAGGAAAAATCCAGTTTGTTGTTTTGTAACGCGTCCCAACAAGCATTACCTTACTTTATCATGTGGTTTTTAAATCCACTGTTGACATCAGGGACAGGGACGAGGTCCAAATCCATTTCAGCAAGTTCTGCTGCTGCTTTTGCTGCCAAGTCGGCAATAAATTAAGTAATGTATATATTTTGTTTTTTCTTTTTTTGTTTTTCCATCCCGAAGTCCAACACCATCTCCAAGCCCAACACTATCCCAAACACCATCTCCAAGCCCAACACCATCCCCAACACCATCTCCAAGCCCAACACTATCCCAAACACCATCTCCAAGCCCAACACCATCCCCATGACCATCTCCAAGCCCAACACCATCCCCAACACCATCTCCAAGCCCAACACTATCCCAAACACCATCTCCAAGCCAAACACTATCCCCATGACCATCTCCAAGCCCAACACCATCCCCAACACCATTTCCAAGCCCAACACTATCCCAAACACCATCTCCAAGCCCAACACCATCCCCAACACCATCTCCAAGCCCAACCCTATCCCAAACACCCCAACCCTCAACAATCCCCAACAAATCCAGAAAAAGGAAAAGGTATCAAAATCGAAACAAAAATAATACACACAATCCGCAAGAGCCCCCATCACCGTCAAACACCCCTCAGCGGAGCTTGACGAAGCCCTTTTGTTATGTTATAGCATTAGGTAGAGTTTGTTTAAACAAAACGCTTTTGATCTTCATAGATACCTCTCAGTGAAACTCGGGGTTACCTGGAATGTATTTATCGCACGCGTGTATTGTGTATGCATCTTAGAGATGTTTATGGGTAAGAGGGTGCTGGTCTTTTGTGTACACGACTGGAGGGTGAAGATGTGCTGTGAGGTAAGTGTGAATCGAAAGGAGTTTTTTTTTTTTTTTCAATTTTATATGCGTTATTATGTGAACACGGGGAGCGGGCGTTGTTGTTGTGTCTATTTGCAAACGTGTGTGCGAGTTGTGGCTGAAGGGCCTGACGTGAGAAATATTTGTTGCGCGTGTGATGTTGTAACGGTTACCAAATGACGTTGCCTTAGATAGTAATTCGGATTGTTTATCCGAAGTCGTTTCCACTAGAATAGTGCCATTTCGTTGTTTTCTGGCATTTTTCAGTGTGCCTGCAATGCATTGAAGAGCTTTGACAATAACGAAGGGCGACTCTGTAAGAAATGATTTTTCATCCTCTCGTTGAATAACAAAAGATCGTGGCTGAGTTTCAGTAGTAGTAAGTGATTTGAGTACAGTATCAAGCGTGATCGGGGTGTCGAACAAAGATCGGGGACGTTTGTTGCTTTTTATAGCGTTGGTGTTTGAGATTGAAGGGGGAGGGGGGTTCCCAGGGGCGTGGTTTGTGCAAGAAGCCATAGTGAGTTGGGGACAACCTACATAAGTTTCCCGGAATGACAGACTCAACTAACCCGTGTTGGTTCTACCACATAGGGCCTTGTAAACGGAACAGGGTCTATTTAATGGGGCAGCTAGACATGACAACATACACCGTTCATGAAGTAGAGCCAGTTAACGATTTCTGCGTGCATCAGGAGGTATGTAGGAAAGTGCTAATTTCACGTCCGGATAGGACACAGACGCAATCGGCCTTCTAACAGTGCGGTTGGCCCCCGGCCCTGGGCCGGTGCCTAGAGGGACCTCCTGCACTGGGCATACAACCGACGCAATCTGTGCCCAAGCCCGAGTGCTGTGAAATCAATCAGAGAGCCGAATCATAACCATATCATTGCTAGGTTCGTCATCAGGGGAACAAGCCGTAAAAAAAACATTTCGGGGGGGGGGGGACTGGTGGGCGTTTGGATCGCAATGAGGGCCGGCACGGATGAGCAAGAAGGTAATGAAAGTAAGAAGAGAAAGGATGATGAAGGCAAAAAGAAGAAAGATAAGATTTAAGATGTGCACTGTAAAATGATTTTAAAATCACATCTAAATGAACGGTTATTATTCAATTTAGTGTTATCACTTGCATGCTCCTTTCAGAACGCTTGCAGTCACTGTCCGAAAGGGAGGTTCAGGATCAGTTCCGAGTTGCGGATGGCGCAGACGCCCGACGCGAACGTAAAAAGCGTTATTTGGCCAATGCGAAGAAAATAGAATCGTACCAAGACAGGTTGGTCGCCGATACGATGACGGTCTTCCACTTCCTAAATGCAGCGACCTACGCAGGAAATAATCTTCTCCTTCCAGGTAAATTACATATTACATACAATCTTTATATCTCACATGGTTGTGGTAAATAGCATTGGCAATGGTTTGGATGCATATATTAAGTTGAATAATTTGTGGCCACCTCAAATGTATAAATGTTAATAAATATATGATAATATAAATGTATATACAAATGTTATATACATGTATTATAAAGGTATTTGTTATTGTTGTTTTTGGTACGTTGAGTTGCCATGGTAATTGGCGTCTAGTGTTGCGCGAACTAGTATTTGTCTTACTTGAAGTGCTGGCAGAGGAGGATAACTAGTTGGTCCAGTAGTGCTTCCGTTGTGTAGTCCATTCGATCATAATTCTAGAAGGTCTAATGTATAAAGTAACGCCGCACATAAAGTTATAGTCGTCAAATTATTTGTTTTGCAGACAATGATGATTTCACTGACGATGACCACCACGAGGATGACGACCACAACAACGCCCCCAAGACGATGACGACCACAACAAAGACCCTCAAGACGATCACGACCACAACAACGAACCCCAAGACGATGACGACGACGATGACGACCACAACAACGACCCACAAGACGATGACGACCACAACAACGATCCCCAAGACGATGACGACCACAACAACGACCCCCAAGACGATGACGACCACAACAATGACCCCCAAAACGATGACGACCACAACAATGACACCCAAAACGATGACGACTACAACAATGACCCCCAAAACGATGACGACCACAACAATGACACCCAAAACGATGACCACTACAACAATGACCCCCAAAACGATGACGACTACAACAATGACCCCCAAAACGATTACGACCACAACAATGACCCCCAAGACGATGACCACCACGACCACAACGAAGATGACACAGAACATAAGGACATAGACGACAGCGAGGACGAACAGAGACAAAGTATGTACACTAAAAAAATGATTTACTTTGGTATGTATAGTTTGGGTTATGTTATGTAGTTTGCCTGTGATGGCAAAATGTGTTCATTAAAACAGGAATCATAATTCAGCATTTTGAGATTTAAAAGACATTTTCAATGCATTTAGAGCATTCAGGTCTTTTATGGGCAGTGCACGATTCACCGGTATCGCTGACGCAGAAATATTTGAACTACAGCTTTTCCGATTGCGATAGGGAGTGCGGTGCAGTGATGGGGCTTTCAAACTAATATCAGTGATATGCCGAGGTGCATGTGTGACAGTTCCGTCACACTCCGGAGATTGATTGATCAATGGGGCTTAACGTCTCATATTTATGCAACGATGGCTAATCGAGACGATGAGCGGGTGATAATGAAGATGAGAAAGATGATAATGAAGAATAATGCCACATCCGAATCAGATCCATTGTACGTCGCGTGAGTCGTCATACGGGAGTCCAGCAAGGGACCCCAGGACACTTGTTGACATTGTTTGTTGTGGTTCGCCCGAGAAGGCTATGCTACCAGAGAGCGTTGACGAGGTGTGTGCTTGCCGCGCTCTACGCCTACGCGCCTTCTTCTACCACCAACCCAAATGACACAAATCAGAAGACACTTTCGAGTTGAACAGAGCGTCATTTTAACATCTCCCAACCCTACGATCGCCATCTCAAAAGACACAATCAGACGACACATCCGAGTTGGACAGCTAAGAAGCAAGATGGGAAAAAAGTGCTACCAATGCAGCGCAGCATTACATACCGGCAAACCTTGCCCAACAAGCAGACCTCCAAAAACCAAGGTGACACGACAGCAGAGGTTGGAATACCTCTTCGGACGGTCTCTCTGTCACATTCTACCTCAGCGGAGCCAGCGCCGTCGACCACATGGACATTAACACCACTCGGTGGTGCCCCAGGTGAGGAACGCGTTCACGTGTGCGGTCTCTTACATTAAAGGGACCCAAGGAGGATCATACCTGCCGTAAGACCGCCAGGGACGAGGAGCTTCAACACATATTCAAACTTTACGCCATGCCGGAGATGGTCTCGCCCATACCAGAAGTAGAGTTACCTCCTCCACAGGAATTACCTGCTGCATCCGCGCCAACAGAGTCGGAGATGAGGAAGGACCTCAGAACATTGGAAAAACACATCCTCCAGCGAGCCCGACTTCGCCAGCTACACCTCACTACAACGAACGACGTCCTCCCCCCAACACCCCAAGATGCGACCGCAAAGTCTACGTTCCAGCGACGTAGTGACCGTTTCAATAAAATTTTCTTTTACAAACCTAAAGGCGCGTCTCCACTGCGTCGGCAAAAGCCGCTCGGCCTGGCCGCGCGCAACTATGGCCAATCGAGACGATGAGCGGGTGATAATGCAGATAAGAAAGATGATGATGAAGAATAAAGCCACATCCGAATCAGATCCATTGTACGACGCGTGAGTCGTCATACGGGAGTCCAGCAAAGGAGGGCAGGGCCATGTGGGAGGAGAAATATTCAGTGGGACTGTGTGCGGGGGAGGGGCAGGGTCTCCTTTTGTCGCCTCTTACGACTAGCAGAGTCACTCCCATCCCAGGTGACAGTTATAAGTGACTCGTCTGACGATGATGATTTCGAACCGGTACGACGACGACGAGTCGCTAATAACGATGATGACATGTCAGATATGTTGATAAATTATAACGAGAGTACTTGACAAATAGTAACTCGTCAACATTATTAAATATTTATTTCTGTTATAACTAATATAAATTACTAACGAACAATTTCGACTCTCGTAAACTTAAGAAGAAATTGATGGGATGGGTGCGATGCCTACTCTATCCCAACACCAGCAGGTTCTGGTGCCACTACCTACTCAAATAATAAACAAAATCAGTTTCATTTTAATACTCCATGAAAATACCAATAAAGCTTTAAAAGATATTTCTATTACAATAATGTATACACTCTTTCCTGATGGGAACTGCATCCCAAATCTTTACGTTATTAATCCTTTCAGTGGCTATTACGAAGTCCGTGCGCCATTTCCAGCGCAGATCCACAAGACGCTTGCCAGTGCCTACTATTATATCAATGGTAATAGCATGTGCAATTTCATTTTTCAATCCGGTTTTCACAAGTATTTTTGATTTATATTTATGATACTCATGTTTTTGGTTGCAGCTCCCGAAGAGGACATGTCATTTGTGCAACAGGAAAACATATGCATAATTTGTGTTGCTAGGAAGCGAAGGGTCCAGTTCCTACCATGCGGGCATGATGTGTTTTGCGCAAGTTGCGGGTCAGCATTCCAAGTATCGAAAACATGTCCTTTGTGCAGAGATAAAAAGAAAAAAGATACGCTCTGGATTAATGACTACATATATTTATAAATGTATGATGTGTGGAAGTGAGCGTCGTGTCACTTCTGAAGAACCAGGCTAGGAAGGAGATGTCAACAACGCACTTGTGTGGGGCGCCACAACAGGTGGATTCGGTCAATTTCATGATTGATTGATTAATGGGGCTTAACGTCTCATATTTTTGCAACAATGGCTAGTCGAGACGATGAGCGGGTGATAATGAAGATGAGAAAGATGATGATGAAGAATAAAGCCACACCCGAATCAGATCCATTGTACGTCGCGTGGGTCGTGATACGGGAGTCCAGCAAGGGAGTGACGGCAGGGCCAAGTGGGAGGAAAACTATTCAGAGGGACAGGGGGGGGGAGGGACAGTGTCTTCTTTTGTCGCCTATTACGACTAGCAGAGTCACTCTGGGCCTATGATTCCCTGGGCCTAGACGGGTATTCTATATTTGCGTTCCAAAATATTTGCGTTCCAAGATCAAATTGACGTAGTAAATATTACAGGCGGTGTATTCTAGGCGGAATAGCGTGTCAGCCGTCACTTTTGAGGTTATAATCACGATTAACAGTGGAACGCTATGGAAAAGAAAACGAAAAGAGGTGCTAGCTATTGCGAAGAGGAGAAAATGTTATTGTTAAGTATAGTAGAAAAGTTCGCTTCGATAATCGATAATAAAAAAACCGACCAAGTGACTTGGAAAGAAAAGGAGAAGGCGTGGGAGCTAGTAGCCATCGACTTTAATGCCACAGGTGGGCATTGTAGAGCGGGTTCCCTTAGGACGTGCTACGAAAATATTAAAAAACAAACAAGAAAGAAGGCATCCGACAACCAGGTGGCCATCTTCAAGACGGGTAAGTTAATCATGGAACCTGGAAAGCAAGGACCAAGTCCTAGCCTAGCGAGGTCTAGCTAGTCTAGTCACCTGAAATCCAAACAAATGCAAAATCAATCGAGGCCATTTAGGCTTAGGTAGGGCCACGTTACGTTACGTTACGCTGACTGCCAACGAACGTGCTCGGCTATGGCTTCTGGCGCCAACTCTCATTCCGCCTCCGTCATTGAAGATGACAGCTCCAGTGTAGCCTCAACTTCCAGTCAACTTACAGTAGATATACTAATGGATTGATTGATTGATTAGTGGGGCTTAACGTTTCATATTTGTGCAACAATGGCTAATCGAGACGATGAGCCGAGAAAGATGGTGATGAGAAGGATGATATAAGGCCAGATCCGAGTCAGATCTATTGTACTTCGCGTGGGTCGTCATACGGGAGTCCAGCAAGGGAGGGCAGGGTCTAGTGGGAGGAGAAATATTTAGTGGGATAGTGTGGGGGGGGGGGGGGGGGGAGAGATAAAAATATACACGAGTTTTTAGGGAAAACTCAATCCCAACTATAGCTTTAGTTTCAAATGCGATAAATAATGACCCAGATCTACCGAATATGTCGCAATCAACTTCCTTTCAACCATCTTTCACAAAATAAGTAGCTGCAGGGTTTTTCCCCACAGTTCACTTCTGGTCGCTAAGATGGCACAACATATTCAGGTCCAGCCAATCGTTCTGGCGGCCGAGTACTTTTCTACGACGGGTATTTTTATGTACTAAAAAGTAGTCGTGGGGAAAAAAAAATTTTCAGTGTCATGATCAAAGTGAATATAATTGTAAGGCACGGGCGAGTCTGAAGAAAATGAGCCAAAGCGGCAGCCAGTACGACTACGACCCCATCCCGAGAGAGCAACCACTACACTAAACACCTCAAAAGAATGGAACACAAAAGCCTCATAGAAAACACACTTCATGAGGTATTTTACGAACACGTAGGAGTTGGGCCATGGGCTTCAAGTTGTGGTGAACGTGACCCGTTACGGAGTACAGCCATGCGACAAAAATATTATAAAAACAATTTTCATATGTTGGCCCTCTCAAGATGCGCCTGGGGAACAACAAAACAATCAAGAACGTAATTATCACTATGTCCCGATTATAGAGTCCCTCGAAGCATTGTTGGCCGATGACTCAGTTTACAGACAACTCGTGGAAAATGCAACTGACACTCATAGTAACACTGATGAAGATGGGAACATCATATTTACCGACATCCACGATGGAGAGAAAATGAAGAATCATCCATTGTTCTCAGTGGACAAAATGGCTCTTGAAATTCTCCTTTCCTCTTGGAGCAAGCAAGAAAGATCTGAAAATGCTCGGTGTGTATTATACTCTTGGGAATATTCAATCGTGGAACCGATCAAAAGTGGATGCAATTCAACTCATGGCTATCTGCCGGTCGACAGATGTGAAATACTTCCATCTTAGTAACGTATTCAAAAGGATGATTAGTGACCTGAATACTATTGAAACTATAGAAGTTAAAATCCAAGACAGAAATATTCTTGGTGCTGTGGCATTTGTCATTGGTGACAACCTAGGTAGCCATGCTGTTGGGGGTTTTATGGAAAACTTTAGCAGGGCACATTATTTCTGCCGGGTGTGTACACTAAAAGAGAAGTGTTCCGAGCTGGGGACGAGTGTGGCCTGCTTAGAACTAAAGAGAGCTACGACAGAGCGGTTGCAATCCTCAATGAAACTGACAATCTGGACAGTTTCGAAGGGATCAAATTCAATTCAATAATGAATTCTCTTTCACAGTTCCATGTCATTGACGGAATGCCTCCCTGTATTGAACACGACATATTTGAGGGAATTGCCCAATATGATATCCCACTGGCACTCGAGTACTTCAATGATAAAAACTGGTTCCCTATAGATTACCTCAACAGACGTATTGGGAAGGCTAAGTTCCTTGGTTCAGACTCGAATGATAAACCGTGCACAGTTTCAAACTCCGTAAAACTTGGGGGGCATGCCGTGCAAACATGGACATTAATCAGTATGTTGCCATTGTTCATAGGTCACAAAATTCAAGACAGAACGCACTCCGTTTGGCAAATGCTGCTCAATCTAATTCTAATGGTACAAATAATATGCTCACAAAGATTAAACCACGAGTTAATTGCCCTTTTATCACATACAATAGAAGAATATATGCAATTACGACAATCACAGTTCCCCAACACCGTGCTACGACCAAAACACCATTACATTCAACATTACATTCAACATCTCACCGACTGGACCCCAAGCTACTTCCAACACCCCAGACCCACCCCAGCCCCTCCCTCCTGCATCCCACAACGGATTTCCTACCCACCTTGAAACCACCTGGAGGAGCTTGAAATCTAAGAAAGATTACTTTATTGCTCATTACGACACGTCCTGGCTTCGATCTAATAAATTATACTTTTCTCAATTCATTTCCCTCCAACAAAAACAAGGCAATACGAAGAGTATTTGGCTACATAGTAATGTCATTGACACTATTGCTAGAATGCTTATGTTAAAAGTTCCATGTGAAAACGGTTGTCCCAATCAGTATATATCATCTGATATTGCTTTCAGCATAATTAGTTGCGAGTCTTAAATAAATAATAAGAACTAGAACTCGGCTTGGTCGGACCCGACCGTCCGGATTCCCCCGGACTTTCATCACGACGATGATTCGGAAGAAGACGAACCCCCGTCCGGCTTCTTTATCGCGAGGATTTGTTTTAGACATGCCAGCTAAAGCCTATATACAATGTAACAAGCTTTCCAGCGGTTATTATGGTTGCGATAGGTGTGTGACTCGTGGTGAGTATTTCCATAGACGAATTACCTACCCAGAGCTAAATGCAGAGTTATGGACAGACGAATCGTTTCGATTAAATTCCAAACCAGAATTCCATAATGCAACATCACCGTTGATTGTTTCAAACTACGGGTTAGTGTCCGGATTCCCAATCGACTACTTGCATTTGGTGTGCTTGGGTGTCATGAACAGGCTTCTGAGCTTCTGGATAAAAGGAATGCAAGGTGTCCGATTGCAGACCAGTCGATTAAGTTCAGCATCGAAAGCGGCGATTTTTGTTCCCGGAGTTCTACACCATGCCCGATGGATGGCTAAAGCGTTGTATTCTTTTAAGATATGGATGTTCCGAGCACAATTTAAGCTGACTGCCCGTGAAGAGAAGGGACTCCGTGATGTTTGTGTATTTTTAGTCCGAGTTTACATTAGGGCATAGTTTACTGCACCCATTGCTATTTCTTCTCCCAACAATGACCTTGCCTTTTTTCAACTGCTCGTTCAATATGCATAGGAAAATTCGGCTCTTTCTAAAGTTGCTTGCAATAAATTTGCAGGACATTTGTGGTACTTGAGCGAAAACCTAGTGGGTTTGGCATTCTTTGATCCTGCTGTAACAATGGAGTCCAAACGAGAAATGGCGAAGGCAATAAAGGAACGAGAAGGTGCTGATGAACCGACCAAGCGAATACAGTGGATTGCCTCTAAATGTGGGGATTAGGGTGGTCCATATGCATAGGGTAAAATTAAAAGTTTTAAATTTGTAAGTTCTCACCCCCCATATTTGTTTTACTGTTAAAAATAGAAATGTATTTAAAGTTTTAGCCAATCTTCTTCATTTTTAGGGGATTTTTAGCGAAGAAAAAGATTGACAGCATCAAAGTTTGTACAGATTTGCAAGCAGAGGCTGACTACGTCATGTGCTGGGATGATAGAAAGTATCCATTAACCCACTTTCTTTGGCTCGCAAGATACTCATCAATGGGGCATAGACAAGAAGCCGCAAGCGATTGCCCAGTTTGAAGCAGAATGGAATGTCAAGGTTCAACAGTAGGGCTTGTTCATCGATCCTGAGTATCCTTATCTCGGTGCATCCCCTGACGGGTTGGTCGGACACATCACATTGTTGAAGTGAAATGTCCAGCAAGCGCTAAGCTACTATCACTTGAAGAAGCCGTTGGCAGTAAAAGGATAAATTATCTAGTTCATGTGAAAGCTCCCTGCATTTGAAGCCAGATCACAACTACATGTATCAAATACAAGGTCAACTGCACATTACGCGTCGTAAATATTGTTACATCGTCGTCTGGACTACCATAGGCGTTTAACTAATCGTGCGAGATGACGTGTTTTGGACAAGTAAAATGATTGTTGTAGTAAAATGAAAAAAAAGTAAAATGATTGGTAAACTTAGTAGATTTTATTTAAATTGTCTTTTGCCTGAAATTGTAAGTTCAAGACGAGAGAGATTCGGGATTCTGAGTACATTGTTGAAGTCCAACAAAAAGCGAAGAAAAGAAGTAACAAATTTTAATCCCTTTCAGTCCCTAAGTTTTTGAGCAGATAAAGGTACCTTATAGCATTCGAAGTAAGTTCTGTAATTTTTTGCATCGTTTACCACGCCCACTAAAATGTGTTACTATGTGGAAAGCTACTGAATGGAGGATGTGGCTAATATATTATAGCCAAATTTGTTTGCTGGGAAACATTTCTTTACAGTACCTTCAACATTTAGCTTTGATATCAACTTGCCTGTACACACTACTGCAACATGAAATTTCACTCGATTCTCTAGAGGCCACAGAACGTCAACTGTACCAATTTGTAGGGGAAATGCAAATATATTACTGAGAAAGAGCTATGACGTTCAATGTTCACCTTTTTTAACACACTTAGTTCAATCTGTAAGAATGTCCGGGCCATTGTGGGCTACTTCCGCGTTTTTTCTTTTAATCCGGAATACACTCGATACAAAAATTAATTCAAGAACCTAAAGGTGTTCAACATCAAGTTGCAAAAAAAATTGATCATGTGAGGTGTTCGCCGCATGGCGTTTGAAACAAACATGACACGTGAAGGAACAATAATTTTATTAGTGTTAAGCAGTGCTTTTTACTGACAGAGGATAATATTTTAAATATGTTACCACTGATTCACAGGTATCATGATATTTTCAAGTTTTCTGGGATTCAAATAAAAGCCGCAGTGTACAGAACTAGGAACTATACCACACAAAAACTACCAAGAAACTTCCGGGCAAAGAAGGAAGAGATTTATGGTACATTTGTGTACTCTGCGATAAGGAATTACATTCACTAGATGTTTCGGGAAAATGTTCACCGATGGTTGAATTTGGTGACAGCAGCGATTCACGAAGATCCTTATAATGAAGGAGCTTGGTTAACAGTATATAAATTAAGTACATGAAGAAATTGCGCTCTATTTTCATTGAACGTCAGCACATTCAACTTTGACGTCGTCAATACCTTCGCCAAGTTCGTAAGGCGCGTCGCGACGTCAAGGGCGTTTACTATTTAGATGTGATTTGGGTCAACGCGGAACACACCCTATCAGAGGAATGGCGTGACACAATTGTGACAAGCTGCAAAGAAGCTTTGCCAAAGGGTCTAACAACAGGACTTCGGCAGCCAAGTTGTAAGGAAGAGCGGCAGGTCATCGGGCACGTGGGCGGAGACGCCGGGTTCGTCGAAGGCGGAGGCATTTAATGAATATACATGGCTCCACTATGATTTGGAGAAGGAAGCAATTCTTCCCAACGGTCAACCTAGTGCGTCATCTGTAGACCGAGAAACACCAGAGACGTCAGATCTAGGGAGTACCCCTTCGAGAAATGAAGATCTTCCAGATGAGACCAGAAACAGAACTAGAAGCTCCGATACCGACAGTACTATAAGCTCTTACACTGGAAGATAGCACTAGGTACATGACTGGATGGCTCGCCCGATCATGTCTCATTAAGTTGCACTGTGCGATATGCCACCATGACTTGGTTGTAGAAGGGAAGCACCTCAAATCAAAGCAGGAGCTACTTCTGTTTTGGAAAGCCTTTGCGACGAAAGATGGATCAGACTTCGGTGGTCTTACTGCTCCAAGTGATGATTTTACTCGAATGGTCAACATGCAATCAGATGTGTTCCAAGACCGAGTATCTATCTCGTAGGCATCTGCCCAAAATTGGTGAAACAATGGAAGAAATAATCGCAATGACCCAACCAGAGTGGTTCGATCACGCCTGCGTTAACCACCGACGGCAAGCAATGTATTTGTGTGCTACACGGACAAGTGAGACGGCGGTATAATTTAAATGCGCCGCCACCGGCGACACCGGTGCCCCAAGAGCGCACCAGCACCATCACAACCACCAGAACCACCACCATCAGCCAACCATCGACCCCAAACATACCTTCCCCTTCACCGTCTCCTCCCCCTCGCTACCTTTCGATGCCCACTAGTCCCAAATTATTTTCCTCTTCCCATCTTTCCCGCCGTCCCCGTACATATTTCAGTAGGGTGCCTCTTGTTCCCTATACCAAAACCTCTCCTGCTATTCCATTGCCAAAACCAACCACTGCCGAGGAATATGGTAAAACCTGAATTGGTAAGTACCATTGACTACCGCTGAGCTAATTCTATAAATAAATATTTAATTGTCTACTCGTTCGGGCAGGGTAGTGACACGAGATTAGTATCGAGGCGAAAAAAGAGAATCTGTAGGCGACGCACAACAAGCGGGAGAGTCGGCTCGCGGGTTTAGAGAACACAGTCAGGGAAGTACAGTTAAACGCAACCTCACTGTTAACCGTTATCAATAGTCATGTCAAGATACTGTCAGACAGAGTAGCTACCGTTGAAAACACGGTGACAATAAACGGAACGACCCAGGGACCAACCGGGAGTAGTGAAATTGAGACACAACAGTTTTTAAATAAGCACGTAATTCGGAAAGAGATTGAAGAGTTGGATGTAACGAACGAGATAGGAAACGTTCGGTGGGACACCTTAGGAGAGATGAATGCACATATTTTCGACAAGACAGTAATAGCATCTATGCCGGTGCCCGAGTTGGACTCTTCCCATGCTCCAAAGAATCCCAAAGGCAGACATGGCCAGACTGCTGAAACTGTTGTGCTAGGGGATGGCTTTATTTACAGTCCATCCCCTAGCACATTAACCTTTAGCTTCAGTGATGAAAGCGGGTGTGAAGTGGTCCAAATAAGAAGTGTCGATAAGACTAGGGGTAAAGTAAGAAAGAACGAGAAAGGTTCGAGCGAAACTACAACGATGAGGAGGTGTGAACGAGGGCAGTTCGATGACTGTGAGGTCGAGGTTACGAATGATTGAACGGGGTTCGATGTTTTCGAGTTTTTGCTCGTGATTTGACAGCTCAAAATTTACTAGCTCACTTTTTGAGCCGAAACAAAGTGTTTCCTGTTAATTTTAATTTGGGGTATTCTCTTAACAAATTATAAAATGTTGAGAGCACTAGTACGTGTTTACACTACGCCTGCAATTACTAAGTTACTGTTTGGTTTTCAGGCCATATGGCGTAAATGCCCGATCGTGGGGCGGCTTCCTTACGTAGATCAGAACGACGTACGGCGGAGAGTCAAGACATTGATTGCGCTACCTCTTCTACCGGACGCTTTTATAGAACGTGGCTTTGAAGCGATTCGGGTATGTACCTTGACATGAGGATCATGCTTTCTAGTTTTGGTGTTTATCTCGTTGCTTTAAGAAATGAGCTATAGTTCGGTTCGTTAGTTCATAAAATAAAACATGTCATCTTATGAAAAATCACTTGTTAATTTTGAAAGTAGAAACGTAATATAATATACTTTCACGTCTGTATCATCTTCTGTTTTCAAGGTAGGTTCTCCACACGAAAATTCGCTCTCTTTTTGTCACCATTCATAACTGACTTCTCGGAAAACAGTAAAATAGAAAAATATAAATCGAAATTTTCGATCTGTTACATATTCATCCATTAGACTTACACATCAGCCTCAAGTTAAATGTGCCTGACAACCAAGCACTATCCCACAAATTAAATGATATATTATAGACATAAAAGTCGGCTATTTAGTCAAAGTAATATTGTACGAGAATCACTGAATCACACATGTTCTTACATAATTATTCACAAAGAAGTGGCAACCACGATAATGCTTTGGAAATAGCAAAAATGTAAATATAAATGTTCACTTCATTTGTTGTTACAATGTGTGCGTGTGGTGTAAATTGACGGTAATAAAATAGTCTTTGGAGTGGGTGTCCTCGGATGAGCTCAATGTAAAGTTGCTTGATTGAGTCTATACAAGGATTCCTCCAGATCAACGATTGAACGCGACGAAAAAGATGTTCAAATGACTCTTGATATTACATCCGAAGAAATGGTACATCCTTATGATGTTACAGAAGGGATCTTCTCAATGCAAGCGCTCGCTTAGTGGCAACAGGCAATGGTAGATTACGAGGTGAGAATGGACTAAAAGCATTTGTTGAAGACAGATTGGTGTCCAGGAAAGTTAGATTATTTGACTCTTTTCGAATATTAAATCGAAGAACATTTGCAAGCTTGAGACCTCATTGAAGATCTCTTCGTGTTTTGTACGGAAGCAGGATATAACGTTTGATTGGACGCTGTTTGGTCAATGAGTAACCATTGGCCAAGCAAGACACGTAGACATGAAACTCGAAAGATGATCAAACACGAATTGTCAATTGTTGCTTTATTCACTTGCCCATATGGATGGTACGGTACGAAGGTCTGGACATAAGGCCAATCTTATGAAAGAGCTGGAAAAAGGATGCGAAATACACCACAAGTTACCACCATCACCACTTATTACCAGCTTGATAATTGACGGCAGGGCCGTGCTCCAAATGCTGGAGGGAAATTCTGCTTGAACATTTGGTGAGCTTGCGACACCAGTAATAAACTGGGTGTTAAGAAAAAACTATACTAGTAGACTAGTAGTAGGCTCCGTCGTAAAATAAAGACTTGTTTCCATCATGTATAAACACACTTCTGTACTGTACTGTACTGTACGGCATTCCCTGCGGCAATAGAAGATCCAGATGGTCCGACGGTGGCATTATTTCAACTGGATAATACACTGAAGGATGGAGGCGAAGCCGTCCAAATGCGATTTGTGTAAGACGAATGAAACACTGGAAGGTGGTCATGAAAGTTTGGTGTACTTTCGGGCCTTTATGACCAAAGATGGATCGGACCTCGGCCATCTAACTGGCCCGACTGACGCGTTCCACAAAATCGTCAGTGAACAATCAGATGTGTTTGCCAGGGTGTACGATGGTTGGCGGTACCAGACCAGTTGAAGGCCAGAATGACCGAACTGCTCGTCAACAAGCATCAAGAATGGTTTACTGGTCCTTGTGCCGAACATAGAAGGTAAGATTAGATGTTAATATTATTATTTTTTATTTTTAAATTGTTATAATTATTATTATTATTATTAAATTTGAACAATTCGTTCTAAATTCACATTCAAATTTAGATAATGCATTGTGGCATATAGTTCACCGTGAAAAACCCGAGTCATTGATATTTGTTTGTATACTAAACTGGGTAAATAAGCGAAACTAACAATTCGTTGATTGATTGATTAATGGGGCTAAACGTCTCATATTTTTGCAAAAATTCGTGTCAGTGCTTGTTACATGTTGTCCCTTACTTAATTGATACTACAGATAAGGGAGATTACATTTTCATATGTAGCGCGGTTCCATGTCTCGCTATTTCAAAGTAGGCTAAAAAGAGTATTGGACTTCCAACACTTGACTATTAGCGTGTCTAATCTTTGCTATTCGATTATTTTTATTCTGAGTACTAAAGTTAACCATGATTTCCCCTTTAAAATGTGGGGTACTCTTTTGTTTCAGGAGATACCTTACTAATCTCGGCCAGGGGCCACAAGAATGAACGGATTACAGGCTTTCGTCACCACATTCTGATTTATGGGAAACGTGACTTAGAATGTCTTCCAGTGTAAGCATAACCTCTGACTTTCATTACTATTTCGTCTCCCGTTTTCATACATGTAATAGTAACTCCTACTATCGGACGGGGAATACGACCAGCTCATGGATGAATTGGACGAATTCCTCGCCTTTCCCGACGAACTTTCTCTCCAGACGTTCGTGGACAACACTGTCGACTTCACGCCGCACACCACGCATCGACGCATCGACGCATCCGCATCGACGTTGACCCAACAGACACCAGGTTGAGACGGATCGAACGAGAAAGGAGCGGCTGGGACAACATGGGCGTTGAGGAAGAAGAGGCTGGTGACCCCCCGGATCGCCCGGATTCACCCGACAGCGACCGTGATTCTTCGGACGGCGGCGACTCAACTCAGGATGAAGATAGTGATAGTGATGATGCGCCATCGGGCTTTGTCTTGACTCGGCAACACCCACAACACCTGACCTTCTTGTGAATAGTAAATATAAGCCTTTGTACACAAATTTAACAAAGACTATACTTGGTGAGTTTTGGCACTCAAAAGAGTATTTATTTCTGGATTTAATGACATTCTTAACTCAATCTCACCAAAAATGGAGTTGGGCCAAATGACTCATTGCTGTATGCCTATGATTTATTTGCCGCTTTTCGATAAGTTTCGTTCTCACACCCCTTTTTAATTACATTAGGGATTGTGGTGATTTTATTTAGAGTATCCCTATTAATATCAAATGTTGTTGTTTCAGAAACCTTTCACCAGTCGCTTCAAGAGAAAAAGTATGAGGAGTCATATATAAGTTGATTAATGGGGCTTAACGTCTCATATTAATGCAACGATGGCTAATCGAGACGATCAGCGGGTGATAATGAAGGTGAGAAAGATGATTATGAAGAATAAGCCACATCCGAATCAGATCCATTGTACGTCGCATGGGTCGTCATACGGGAGTCCAGCTAGGGAGGGCAGGGCCAAGTGGGAGGAGAAATATTCAATGGGATAGTGGGTGGGAAAGGGGACTGGGGTGTGGACTGCACTTCGTCTGACTTCTCCTCCTCGACCAGTCCGGCTTGGGTGGCCCTACCAGAAGCATACGCTTCCGCCGGCATAGCTCTCAGGATCAACAAAGCACGCAAACCTGCCCACCACGATAAGGTGGCAGTCCCTGGGCAGGAGTCATATATAAGATTGATTGATTAATGGGGCTTAACGTCTCATATTTTCGCAACTATGGCTAATCGAGACGATGAGCGGGTGATAATGAAGATGTGAAAGATGATGATGAAGAATAAAGCCACATCCGAATCAGGTCCATTGTACGTCGCGTGGGTCGTCATACGGGAGTCCAGCAAGGGAGGGGCAGGGCCATGTGGGAGGAGAAATCTTCAGTGGGACAGTGGGAGGGAGGGGCAGGGTCTCCTTTTGTCGCCTCTTACGACTAGCAGAGTCACTCTGGGCCTATTCTACCCCGGGTCGAGACGGGTCTCCTTTTGTCGCCTCTTACGACTAGCAGAGTCACTCTGGGCCTATAGTCATATATAAGAACAGAAACCAGAAAGCACAATGGCTACATCACATCCCGCATCCAAGATTTACAAGAAAGACACTGACGACAGTATGACAACACTATGACAACACTATAGCTATGACAACACTGACGACAGTATGACGACACTATGACAACACTTTGACAACACTGACGACACTATGACGACACTATGACGAATGCTTGAACGGGGTTCGATGGTTGGAATAAATATCTTGATTCCCGGTGTCTGGACCAGGAATGAGGTTACTTAGGTGAATAGAGGTAGTGTGGAAAGTAAATTGAAAGTGAATACTATGTTGGTTCCATGTCTTATTTAAAAAAAATTTTGTTCAAGCAAAAGAATCTCTTATGTATATTGCTAGGGAGCAATTGGTTGCAGAAGAAACGGCCAAGGCCGTCGTGGCGACCAGGGCGTTCGTGGAGGCCGGGGAGGCTGTGGTGGTGGGAGCCGGCCCGTACAGATATTCAACGTACGGGACGGCGGGGAAATACACTTCCACTTTTAGTTGGGTTATATCCCCAACTAAAAGTGGAAGTGCATTTTCATTTTTAGATATATATATATATATATATATATATATATTTATTTTTTTCAAATAAATATATAACCAACATTTACAAACTCCACAAGACCATGTACAAAGTTAGTCCGGGCAAATATTCAAAAGGCAGGGAGATAAATCGAAAACGACGCTGCCAAAAAAGAAAAAACATTGGGTTTCGTCCACGGCGCAAACTAGCACTGCAGTCCGTCCCTGCAGATAAAGATTACGGGCCTTTTGCGCAACAACCAGACATGCCACATGATTTGTTTCAAACAAGATGTGATGACTTTTTAAAGCAATTACAACGGTCCGAATATGAGCGCAGCCAGCTAGAACGCCAAACTACAAACCAGAGTGACAGTACCCAGTGGAAGGAAGAAAGGCGAAAATTGCTCACCGCATCAAACTTTGGCACCGTTTGTAACCGTCGACCAACCACTAGTTGCCAAAGCTTCGTTAAAAGTCTTCTGTATTCGGACATAGACACCGAAGCATTGCGCTATGGACGAACGCATGAAAATGAGGCAATAGCGCAACTTGAGATTGAAAAAAATGTCAAAATAATGCCGTGTGGGTTGTTCATTGACAAGGACATCCCCTTTTTAGGAGCTACTCAAGACGGTCTTGTGGACGACGACGGTCTAGTAGAAATCAAGTGCCCTTATTCTGCTAGGGACATGACTCCTGATGAAGGGATAAAATCAAAAAAGATAACGTTTTGGAACGTGAATCGAAAAACAAAAGAGCTTGAAAACGTCAACAAAAAGCACAAATACTTTACCAAGTTCAATGATTTTGATTTTGATTAATGGAGCTTAACGTCTCATATTTATGCAACGATGGCTAATCGAGACGATGAGCGGGTGATAATGAAGATGAGAAAGATGATAATGAAGAATAAAGCCACATCCGAATCAGATCCATTGTACGTCGCGTGAGTCGTCATACGGGAGTCCAGCAAGGGAGGGCAGGGCCAAGAGGGAGGAGAAATATACAGTGGGACAGTGGGAGGAAAAGGGACAGGGTCTCCTTTCGTCGCCTCTTACGACTAGCAGAGTCATTCTGGGCCTATTCTACCCCGGGCCGAGACGGCTGAAACTTTGAGAAACGTAGTGAAAGAAATCTGTTTCAGGTGGAAAAAATGCAAATCGAAAAGGAATTTTTTGATTGAAAAACAAGAAAACGCAAGTTGGCGCGCGAAATACCTTCGCATAATTCGAGGTTTTAGAGTAAAAAAAAAAAAACATTATGTTCACGTAACGTACGTACAGTCGACCCATTCCGTCCCCTCTTGTTGGCAATCAGAAGAACAGTGATGATGCACTAAAGTGCATGGACGAGAAACGGCAATGTAGTGGCACGTTGCAAAACGAGATGGTACGGAGAGTATGTGACGACATTTAAGCCGTAACTAATTACCCGAGTGACAAAGTCTACACGTCAATAGCTAGTAAAATAGTGTCTCGGTATCCTGCCACATGCAAAGATGAAATTGGATGTGGCTGGAGCACATTGAAACGGCAGATGGAACTGCGAATCGCATACTTAAATAGAACGAAAAATGCTATTAAAAAGAAACGTCTCTCAAATATTTTTCAAGATGACGATGAGAAGGAAAGGCAAAAAACGGAGGTCATCAAAAAAGGACAAATATGGATGTGTCCTCTGGCAACCTGACACCGTGCCAGATGGTGAAAGGTGAGATTGCTTGGAATTGAAGAGGATTTCACTCCTGGCAGAGCATGATCTAGTCCATAAGGATGAGGCCATGATCACCGCTCACATGAACAAAACCTACATTTCGCAGCGACTGGACATAATCAGAGATATGCCAGTCAGTGAGCTGCGAAGCCGATGGCCATTCCTATTACAGGTGAGCAAAATAGTTACATTTTTTCAAACATATGCATTTCCCTAGATATGTGCAAAGTTAGTTGAAAACTATGCAGTCCCCTAATTGTATCTACTGTTCATGTACCCAGATTTACGAATTTATAAAAGACAATATTCTCATATTAAAAAAAAAATGTTAAGTTAATATATTCTACAAAAACAACAGGTGACCACCTTCTCCCATTAGGTATATTCATATTTACGAACAAATAACTTTCATACTATTATATCATTGATAGGGCATACTCAACACTCTGATTGCTTTAAAAAAAATGCACCCCCGATAGTCACACTCACACCTCCTTCTAAAATTGTCTTTTAAGCTGTCCAGCACACACTCTCTTTGATATACTTGTTCCTACAGTTCACCAGTTCAAGTTTAATTTTATATACATGAATTACTATAGTAATAATATGTGACACAGTATAGTGACCATATAAAATTTAAACTAGGTTTCAAATGTCAGTATAATTAAAAAAGTTAGTGTGTTGACAGTTCAAAATGTTGCAATTTAAACTGAGGTTTTTACAGTTCCTTGCAGTTTAATTGAAGGAGGGACTAATGTCCCTCAGCTGGTACCCTATCCACAATCATGTATTTGAACTGACAACACTTAATGCCCGTATTGCCACAATATATGAAATTAAAAATTTTTGATATCAATGATTGTGTGACTGAAGTTCACATCAATGAGGGGATCGAATTGCATTAATTTTTGTGGTTTTCATTTTATCTTTTATTGAGATTTGGTATGTCCCAGCAGAGGCCAAGTTAGTGTGGCTCTTCCTCCAAAAACAAGTGTATGATATTAATACTGCTTGGGATGGCAAGTTTGCGGCACTCAATACTGTTATTCATTATTTAAAACGATATTAACTCAAAGCTCATTCCTACACCCTCCAATACGACCTCGTCTCTCTAACCAACCTAGTACTACTACTATCTAACACAGGGGTCGGCAATCCTAGGCACGCAGGGAATTCTCTGTGGCACGTGTCTCGGCCTAGATGTAACATTTAATAATTGTGGGAACACTTTCTTTGTCTTACAAATCTCAATGTTAATTTGAACAAACTGTACCCAGCCGAAAACCTTTCTCACATCACCTAAATGGGTCAAGTTCTATTTTTTAGCTCCATGCCTAGCCTACCCCCAAAACTATTTCGTGACAAGTGCATCTGGGTTAGAGGAACAGTTATTCGCCATAACTTCAAAAAAGTTCAAATATTTTCCGAAACTAAAATCACTGAACGAATCACATGAAGAAAACGACACTGAGAATATCTGTGGGTACATTCAACAACTACAAGATGAATTCCGTTCCCGTTTTCAAGACTTACAGCAATATGACCCCACGTTTCAGTTCCTTGTGCAGCCTGAACTATAGCCCCTGAAAGTGATCTGTCTGGAACTTAAATACTTTGAGTGGATGGACGTTGAAAACCTAGACATCTGGGTTGATAAAATTAAAAAATTGCGGCTGAATCTTGAAACCATGGGTCATAGGGACACTGATACCATCATTGCCTGTGGGTCTCACAACCTTCGAAGGTTAGCTCAATGAAGAAAGTTGCCTTTGATCTCAGTGCTAATAAACAACACTACAGAAGTCACTGAGGCCTTCAATAATCGACAGTGGACGAGAACTACGCAAACGCTAGAATGATGATGATGATAATTGGTGGTGTTTAACGACGTACTCGACAGCTTAGGTCATATGACGTCTTCGGCATCAGGTCCATGTATATCGCGGGAGTCGTTATAAGGGGAGTCCAGCAAGGGAGGGCAGGGCCATGTGGGAGGAGAAATCTTAAGTGAGACAACTGGGGAGGGGGGGGGGGGGGGGGGGGAAGGGACAGGGTCGCTTTTCATCATTTCCTGTGGGAATAAAATAGCTAGATGGTCCGACGGCGGCATTATTGAAACTGGATAAACCACTGAATTGATTGATTGATTAACGGGGCTTAACGTCTCATATTTGTGCAACAATGGCTAATCGAGTGATTTTAGTAATTATACGCTAGTATTGATTGAATTCATGATTTGTTTATACATCTAGCTGAAACTGCAGTAGTAGCTGTCCCAAGAGATGCAGCGTTAGACGACATGCAGAGACATCAAAGAATTGATTTTTATGGCTACATCAGGCTTCCAGTTCTTGGGCAGGCCTACAAGAGACAAGATGCCTATGGGTACTCTAACTATTTCTGATGCCCACTGGCTAACATATTGGGTGATTATAACCGCCCTAGATTGAATGTCTTATTGTGTTGATTTGAAATCAAATGACAGCGCCTTGACTCTAAGGGAATTCCTTGAAAAAAATCAAGTTCCCGAGGACTACAGGAATGCCACAATGAGTGCCCCTAGTACAATGGGGTACAGCTCCACAGCAGATATCCCTGGGACTTTCAACGACGGCGAAGCAAGACAATTCCAGCAGGGCTTGAATTCAATTTCTCGAAAAGCTACTACTGCCCTAGTTCAAAGGAAAGTACACGTAAGGAAGGGTCTGAGAGATGTTGCAGACCGAGTTGTTCCAGGTCAATGACAACCACAGTCTGCTCCCATTGCAGAAAACATGCAGCATCCAGAAATCATAAAAGATCATATGAACCACAATCTCACAGAGGACTTCCAAAGGAGAAACAGACTGCTGGTGCAGCATTGGCTATGGGAGTTCATGCCTTGACTTTAAATACATACCATAACAACCCTATACTAACTCAGCCAACAGATAATGAAACACCTCTAAACTTGTCAATATTTACAACTAATGAAGAGATAAAATATTTAATTACAAGCAAGATCAGTGATCTATCCTATAAAGAGTTGCTGTTAGAAGAAAATTTAGATGGGAAGAAAAAAGCAAAACTTTCTTTGGTAATCCAAAGATTAGAAAGACAAGATTACACTTCTCAGATAAAGCATATTCTATACAGTTTCCAGCGGATCTATCGACTTTGATCGTAACATTTAAGAAATCACCACCTCTCTCTCTAAAAGGCCTATAATAGAGGTAGACAAAAACAAGAGCGATGACTTTGTGGATGAACATATCACCCCTGCAAAAATCTCTGCCATCGATGGATTTCATCCCGCATCGTTGCTCAACTCATTCCTGGTACAAAGGTAAAGAAAATGCTCAAATCATCCACCCCAGCATTCGTTCAAACAATCACAACATTGAGCTCCAAAAATGAAATAATTGAAACCATTCCATTATCATTGACTGATGTGACCATGAGTCGAAAAGCTGCATCATTTCCAGACATCACAGTCATGATGCTCCATCGTAAAAATACTTTTGTGCCTTCTCCTTTGCGGCAGGATTGTACCACAATGAAGGGTGATCTCCCGGAGTGCATGCAGATATTCCCAGATGTAGTGCCAACATCAAGGCTCAATATAAATTATAGGAACCTGATTCTCTAGGCACACTTGATCCATCAGGTTGAATTTGAAACACTCATACATTCGCGAGATCAAATATAAAGGCAGGATGGCTTTCAAATAGCCGACTACCAGTGGATTGCTGATGAGTCTGCATTGCTCAGTGAAAACAACAATATTTTACTCAAGGCTGTGGGAATTATAGACCAGGAATGCATCTTGGAAGACGTAGTGAATATATATGCTATTGTGAGAACAATTTTGTGATTACAAGCGCTTCTTGAGTAGTGGTGAAAATAATAGTGTGCTCGGAATTGAAGGACGTGCGTTTATAATGTGACCGTATTAAACGTGAACAAATTACATGTGGTCTTGTATTCAAAGTAGAAATTTAAACACGGATTCAAAATGAATAGTAATAAAAACAAAAGATCTAGTAGTATATTACTTTCGTATTTTACTAAAAAAGAGAAAACCGCGGTTTCAACGCCGATGGTGACGACATTTCACTTTTCATAGGCAAAACAGTTTACGACTCGGAGAAGTTAAATTTACTTAACAATATTTGGATTCCGGAAGAGACATAACATCCAAAAAGAAAGCCACATCAGAATCAGATCCATTGTACGTCGCGTGGGTCGTCATACGGGAGTTCAGCAAGAGAGGGCAGGGCCAAGTGGGAGGGAAAATATTCAGTGGGACAGTGGAGGGGGGGGGGGGGAGGGAAGGGACAGGGTCTCCTTTTGTCGCCTCTTACAACTAGCAGAGTCACTCTGGGCTGATTCTACTCCGGGCCGAGGCGGGTCTCTTTTCATCGCCTCTTACGAGTAGCAGAGTCACTCTGGGCCTATTCTTCCCCGGGCCCAGACGGGCAGCTGACGGCCTTCCACCATGTGTTGCTCACGACGTCTTTGAAGGAGTTATTGCTTACGATGTCACATTGGCAATACACTTTGTGAAAAACAAGGTGTTCACGTACGACTACATTAACAGGGGATTTAGTAAAATGCATCGAAGTGGGTCAGATGGACGAGACAGGCCACATAGTAACATTCATTCGAAGTCCCATAAAATTGGCGGACACGCAGTACAAAATTGCAATTTTATCAGATTTCTACCATTGGCAGTCTGCTCAAAAATAATTTCGTCTTATTATTGTGAAGATCCTGTGTGGTAAATGATCATCTCATTAGTTGAAATTGTGCAACTGATCATTCCACACACAACAACTGAGGATCATCTTCATTACCTGCGTGGCCTCATTCACACGTATATTCAACTAAGAAGAGAGCAATTTCCTGGGGTACCTTTGCGGCCTAAACATCATTACCTGACACACAATCCGGACCTGATTAGAAAGTACGGGCCAATCATCAAACTGTCAACATTAAGATTTGAATCCAAGCATTTGTATTTCCGGGAATGCGCAAGATCGACCAAGAATTTTTAGAACGTCACTAAAACTTTGTCAATAAGGCATCAACTACTTCAGGCTTCCTATAACGAAACCGGACTCTTTAAATACCATGTCAACATGAACAAGGATGTTGGTTACGTAGAACAATTGTTTGGGCCCGAAATACACTCGTCACTTGTCAATGCCGGATTGACTGACAGATGTTTACCACGCATACATTATCACGTTTCGAGGAATAATATACACTAAAGGCATGGCGGTTATTCTTGAACCTGGAGTAAGACCACTCATCGGCATCGTTGAAATTATTACATACCACAAATAAATCCATTTTTAGAGTCTTACCAAACTAAACTGATTTACAGTGGGGGACTTAATTTAAAGCGACTAAACCAACCCTGTAGACCCCGAACACCATCGACGACCATGTTCTCGCACCGTGCTTGCTTGGGTGGAACAGGAGCTAAATAGATGATATAACGATGAATGAGCCCCGCCCCTTAGTGATGGTTGTTCCGTGCACGCAACCCAGTTTAACATGGACTTTTGGCCAGGTATGCTTCTTGGCACTAAATGCTAAAAAAAGGTTTTGGCATTTAAGTCTTTGGCCTTACGGGATGTAACCTCTTTACGACAGCTGCTATTAAACCAAACGATATATTTTTTATAGTTTTATCCTAAATGGATTTTCATGCATCTATACATAAATTTGAGAGTAATATGCTTCTCATATGTAGGCCTACTATAATATGGCGAATAAGGTAGTTTTCCTTCATCATAATATGTTTGGTTGATTGCTGATGTAACAACCCATTCCCTCCCCCCATAAATGTGTGAAACTTTTAGCTCATTTGTTATGAATGCAAATTTGTTCTTAGTGATCGAAATGAAACATTTTTGTGTTCAAACAACTGACTGACGCGAATATAGTAGAACAATATTTTTGTTAAACATGATTTTTAACTGTCTTATTAAACAGCGAAAAATGTACACGAACACCAACCAAATCCCTTAGTTTTATTTATTACGTACAAGCTAGCATAATACTTTATACTTACTAGTGTGTTTCCATTGTTTTCAAACTAGACGAAGTTCCAGAGGAGGATCTGACAAATGTACCTGAGTGGGACCATTGCACTTTCTGCTTAAGTAGAAGACGCAGATATATTTTCCTGATGTGCATGGCCACTTCTTCCTGTGCACTCCTTGTGCATCAATCTACAACGAAGGGGATGCCTGCCCCTTTTGTAATGGCAGAATTACATCTAAAATGTACGTGCGAGACGACAGGGCAAACTAATATGACTCAAAGTGCGAATGAGTGTACATCCCTTGACCCTACATATTATCGGCATCGTAATTGTAGAAAAATAGCAAGTCTACAACAACTGTTACCAATCACGACCTACTGTATGTAGGCCTACTGAGAGAGGTATGAGAGGTATTCTTATTAAAAGGTCTCTACTTGTGATCGCATGACTTTTAATTAATTTATAGACACTATAATTATATAGAAGTCTTTGAAATGCATAACTTGCTCTGCGTCCATTGATGTCGGGTCATCGGTATCGCTGACGCAGAAATATTTGAACTACAGCTTTTCCGATTGCGATCGGGAGAGCGGTGCAGAACACAGCAGTCACGTGATCCGCGTGCCTCTTATAGATAGCTCACATACAAACTCCAACCACGTTCTTGAAGAGACCCCGTGCATCATTATGCCCGGTTCCCATGTCTCTTGTCGCGCGGCAAGCTAACGCGCGGTGACCAATCACAGCGTTTCCGTCACGGTGCTGGAAGGTAGTGCAAGAGTTGAGCAGAAGTCCTGATTGGTCATCGCGCATCACCTTGCTGCGCGGCAAGAGACATGGAAACCGGGCATTAATCCTCACTCCTTTATTTGTCCCAATGAAACTTCTGCTGATTATTATTGTTTTGCTAATTAACTGAACGACTAATGTTTAGTTTTTACTTTATGTCGATGAAAACAAAAACTATAGAATCATGAATTTCCAAAAAAAAACTTCATAATTTTGCATTATAAAATATATGTGAAGTGCCCACAGAGCCCTTTTTCAAAGTTTCCGTCATACTGTTCCTTATAGCAGCATTATTATTTAGTAGTAGTGATTTAGTAGTGCAGTACCGTAAGATCCAAGTCATTTATCTCTCGCAATACTTTCCGATTTTGATTACAATTCCGAAGCCGACAATATGTGCGTAGGGCGTTAATTATTGATATGTATATGTTTTATTAGAGGTTTGTGCAAAAGTGTATTTTGTATTTGTATTATTATATATATTTGTATATATTAATAATTTGTTTTTGTAAAAGTGTATATATTTCTAACCGAAAAAATGTATTTTAAACCCGCTGCAAAGTGCTATTTTTTTACTGTAACCAAGGGGTTTTCATGCCTATTATATGAGAGTTTAACATTGTATTTTTACTTTTTATGAATTCATTAATAAATTTGAATTCCGCTGATTTAAATTTATACTGTATGAAATTGGTAATTAAAAGTTCAATTTCAATTGCAAGTAAAGTGCTCTTTTCACGCAACGTGTATTATATATGTGTTATGTTATTTACCGATAACATGCTTCTTAGTACGAACGTGTACTTCTACAACATGCCATGCAATTAATTTTCTTGTGACTTGATGTGACGAAAAGTTGCAATCTGTTTTGAGCAGTACATGTCTGCAGTCGCCGAGTGTTTCGCGGAGCGCTGGCTGGACTCGTATTACACAATGAGTGCTCTGTCTATACGCTGGTCTACGTATATTTGTAAGAACTTACAACTTGCGATTTACAAAGTTGAAATATACAAAAAACATGATTGCGTTCACAAGAATTAAGGACTTGTCACTTGTTACTTGTCACCAACAGAGTAACGAACTTTCAACTCAAGTGACAAATCCTTAATTCACAAGTGAAAAACTGAGTCAAATGAGGTACTTTAGTTCAGTAGACAACCAGCACAGATAAGGGATTTCAGTTGTCTGTGCAACCAGGGTCAAGACAAGTACTACTAAACAAATTCATAACCTACAAAATATAAAAATGGCGCTCAACATGGACGGTACCCTGGTTGTTTTCCATGAAGATATTGTTGATGATTCCGACGTGGGATATGAAGAGGAACCCAGGCCTGCTGACGAAATCCTAATAAACATTATGGAGCACTATCCCATAATGTACAATAAACAATTGGCAGACTACAAAGACGATGGGAAGAAAGAAAACTGTTGGACGCAAATCGCCGCAACATTGTGCCTACCTGGTACGTTATTCATTTTGCTTTTACTGTTGTTTGGTAGCTGCTTGTCCTCCTATTTATAGTTGTGCCTTGTTTTCAATGCACCAATTAACATTATCAAAGTTATAATAACATAAACACGACAGAATGACAAACATAACCTCTAACTCTGAAACCTGCACGTGTTGGCTGGATAGCCTATAGGTCTATTCCTGATACATTGTTCCTCTGTGCTTGTTTGTAGCTATAGATAGGGCTAGGCCTAGGCCTAGTAACATAACATAGGCCTAGAACGTTCATTATGGTGTGTAAATACGAACTAGTCCCTAGCACATTAAAAATTATCTGTATGATACAGTCTACCCCTAGGCCTACATTATTACATCTTCTTTTGCATTCTTGACGCATTCTTGACGCGCATCACAATCTTTCTCACGCTGGTGTAAATATAACACTAAGCCAGCTAAGAGAGAAGTATTGGATATTGAGGGGCAGAAAGACAGTCAGCCGAGTGATATCTAGTTGTCAACGGTGTAGGCGGTTCACATCCAAACCAGTGGCGGCTGGTGGGGGGAGGCAAGGGAGGCCGGGCCTCCTCAAACATTTCCGGAGGGAGGAGGATTAATCTTGTCTGTGATCTTGTTTAAAATGGTTCTATGTATTTTAATGTTCATCTAACCTAATCTAATATACATATGTATCGTAAAAGTTTTCAAACAAAAAATGTTCAACGTTTCAAAGTTTCGCGCCTCTTCAGAATGTGGCTGCTAGCCGCGTTGAACCAGTAGAAACGCGAGGAACTTCGTGAGTCCCGGGCCTCTCAGTCGTTCAGCTTATTGGTACCTGAGCGGTGTGCGGGGGAGTGCGGTAGGCATACTCCCGCCCTCCCCGCCTAAGTTGCTGCACGTGCAATAAGATGCCAGAGGAGGCCAGCCGCTTCGTTTATTTTCGGATTTTTCACGAAGGTAACCGAGTCGCCCCGCTTTCCATAATATATCATACTCAGCAGTTTGTAGTTTGCAGGGGATTGTCGTTTGTTTTTCTGCTGTTGTTCTTCCTGTGTTGTTGCTTGATTCAATGAAGTCAAATATAGTTGACGAGTTATTAGTGCGACCATTAACGAGACATGCTTCGAGGAAAGAGTAAATAAAGATTTAAAACAAGACGGAAGACTGAAACCAGCTTTGCCATAACTGCAAACGGATGGTGAGGAACAGACGAGTTTGGTTCGTTATGGTATGGAGATTGTTATGGTTATCGGCAAGTGTCGTCAACTTAAATCGGGCAACTTAAATCCACATCCACAACCACATTATAACACCTAAAACAACGTAGAAAAATGCAGTTTTAAAAAAATCGACCTGCGGGGCAAACTGGGGGGCTCGCCCCCCAGACCCCCCTGAACTGCCGCTAATTTCCATTGCTTCCATATTCGATCTTTCTTGAATTGTCCTGGCCTCCCTATTATTTTATACCACGAGCCGCCACTGATCCAAACCAATGAGTTCCAACCCTCCCGCTCTGCCTGCGGACAGGGTCAACGACGCAGCAGTATTCGAAGTAAGCGGCGTTGACTTGGCGGGCCCATTACACTTCAAGGGTGGGAGAAAAGCATGGATTGTTGTGTTCACGTGCCCTGTCTACCGCGCCGTACTCCTTAAACTAGTAACTTCCCTAAGCACTGAGGCGTTCCTACAGGCACTCGAGCGGTTTATAAGTCGACGTGGATGTCCGAGGACGGTCTACTCAGACAACGCCACCAACTTCGTAGGCGCGAAAAACGTTTTAAACTTCGAAGAAGAAGTAGTTCGAGCGACCGTAATGCGAAAGATTGAGTGGAAATTCATTCCTCCATTGTCTCCCTGGTGGGGTGGATGGTGGGAGAGAATGAAAAGAATCATAAAAAACCTTCTCAGAAGAATATTGGGAAAATCAGTCCTGCAATATGAAGAAATGATAACAACGTTATGCAACATTGAGGCTATAGTAAATTCACGCCCTTTGACCTACATGTCGGAAGATATCAATGATTTTCAAGCTTAAACGCCAGCCTTGTTTCTCAATGAGATACCAAGCAGTCAGATCATCGATACCGTATCAGTCAACCAAATATCATTCTCGAAATGATACAACTTCAAAATGAAACTATTGCAAGATTTAAAACAACGTTTCAGAAAAGAATATCTTTCAGAGTTAATGCAGTTCACGACTCAGCGGAACTCCCCTACAATAAAGAAGGGTGATCTAGTCTTTGTCAACAACGATAACAAAAGGTTGCAGTGGCCCTTGGCCCGGGTTATGGAAGTGTTCCCAGGAAAAGACGGTTTCTCCAGGGTTGTTCGACTAAAGACGGAGAATGGGGAGTACATACGCCCAATTCAAAGACTGCACCCTGTGGAGGTCCGTGATTTAGAAAAAAGGGAAACACTTGTCACAAAGAGTGGGAGAGTTAGTCAAAAGCCAGAGCGATTTTCATCCCTCATTTAAAGCTCACCCATTCCTTCCACCAACCCCCAAGCTTCATGAACCTAGACACCCTTTCCTCAGTTCACAGTCAACTTTCAAGCAGTCCAGATGGATAACTTCAAGGGACGTCTGCAGACGATTCGTGAGGACACGGCGGTCCCGGCGAGGTTGTCGCCCATCCTTGTCGGCCAGGGAGAGGAGGCTGAGCGCCCTGCAGTCGCATTCAAGGACTTCTTTGAAGCGATTCTCGAGGGTGTCATCCTACCCAAGACGTCTAGTTCGGGGAAGGCGCCCCAATCCAAGAGGCGTCCTCCAGCCATGGCGCCCGCTAGTACTCCGTGGGCTCCCCGCAAGTGGTCTTCTGGGTGGAAGTCCAGCCGCCTCGTTCGACGCCCGATCTCCGACAACGACCCTCGACGCAGATCAACACAGCATTCCACCCCCCTCAACGATATCGTCCCTCCAGCGACCCACTGTTTCGAGGCTGGGGACCTACCGATCGTCCCTCTGCTTCCACGTACCGACTCGACGTGGGAGCAGTACGAAGATGCGTGTGCGTGGAGTGCAAGTGATGAAACTGGGAATGAGCAGACAGACTCATTCCCGAGGTGGGAGGTTGTTACAACCCCAACCCTACTGACCGTGCGAATGGTCAACGCGCGTGTGTAAATAATTACTTCGATGGCGTACGATCAGTGAATTGATGATTGATTGATTAATGGGGCTTAACGTCTCATATTTATGCAACGATGGCTAATCGAGACGATTAGCGGGTGATAATGAAGATAGGAAAGATGATAATGAAGAATAAAGCCACATCCGAATCAGATCCATTGTACGTCGCGTGAGTCGTCATACGGGAGTCCAGCAAGGGAGGGCAGGGTCAAGTGGGAGGAGAAAAATTCAATGGGACAGTGGGGGGAAAGGGGATTGGGGTGTGGACTGAACTTCGTCTGACTTCTTCTCCTCGACCAGTCCGGCTTGGGTGGCCCTACCAGAAGCATAGGGTTCCGCCGGCATAGCTCTCGGGATCAACAAAGCACGCAAACCTGCCCACCACGATAAGGTGGCAGTCCCTGGGCAGGACGATCAGTGAATAATTACATATGTTTTCTTATTAATAATCAAACCACAAGTCAAAGACACTATATAAAGACAATTTCGTAGTTTTAAGTATTTTTCCATTTACTTTTCTATTCTTTATTGTGTCATTTGTGTTGTATATATTACCGACTACCCTCTCCGCCCGCCGAAACTTGTCGCCCTCTGATTGGTCAGTTTCCTCCTTACAATGTTTTGGCGGGCCGGGGTGGGTATATATAGAGCGAGCTGGACAAGGGCTAGCTCAATGGTTCACATTCACACGTCACACTGTTGCTTCGGTTATGCCTGGCACTTGTGACTCTCCTATTCTCGCAGTAGTTCGGTTATGCCTGCTACTTGCGTATCCTGCCTAATCTCACATCTGTAAATAAACCACCCTGTTATTCAACCTACGACACGATTATCATTTTTACATACCAAAATTACCCACCTCACCTTCCATACGAACTTCGAGTCTATGACCGTCTGGAACTTCTGGAACTTCGAGTCTATGACCGTCTGGAACTTCGGTAACATCCAGTCTATGACCGTCTTGACCTCCGAGCGTCTGTAGTCTATAGTTTCCCTTGGCGTCTCGACGCTTGACTGTTCCTAGCCTTCTCCTCCAGCTCCGGCAGCTCATTGCCATCTTTCCACCCCCCCGCGAGCCCGCGTACACGGTCCACGTAGACGAGGGTGCTCGCAACACCGCCGACTCAGATGATGAAGAGGTCGATAGGTAAAGACAAACCGACAATACCCAAAACGTTAAGGAATATCTTGCTGATGGCTACCGCGAGAAAATTCAAAACTGTACAGAAATCAGGAAGAAGTGAGAAAAAGTATACACAACTGAAAGAAGAACTTCCCTATTGGAAATAGGAGACTACCTATGGGCAAAACCATTATTTTGAGTGATATAGCTAAAGGTATCACTAGTTTACTGAACCCAAAATTCAATAGGACCATACCTGCTGGCCAACAGGATATCTAAAAACGTTTACGAAATGCCGAACATCGATAGAATACCAGCTGGGAGACGAAATATCGACCAGATCCGAGTCCGACCCTTGAAATCCCCACCGGACTGGAAGAAAAGCCACTAGAAGCAGAGACTGAGGAAGTTCTTGAACCTGATAGCTACGAAGAGCCAGAGTTAAGAACTAGATGTGGCAGTAACAAATCTAGGCCGTGTTCTGGGAGTCCGTTGGGTTTCTAGCAGCTTTGTAACGATTAAATCTGTTTGGCTTTAAACGATGAATCTAGAGGAGGCAAAGACCGAAGCAAATTTAAAGGCCTGTATTTACGGATGGAAACAGTCGAATTCTTGAGCGACGCTGCACTGATGTATGACGTTTTGGAGGAGTTTTCTTCTCTCTCCCTTCAACTTCAAGATAGATTGTGTACAATCCCAAAAGCAGAGAAACTAAAAAGGCGCACAATAAGAGTCATTCTTTCAATGAAAGAAATGCCAGGCGAGAAAGAAACCATTGTGAACAAAGCCAAGGAAACTATGGAGTTTAATGGCATTCAATTAATAAGCAATTCAAGAGTAATAAGCATCAATAGAGGTCAATTTCTGACAAGTATTGTTAATAATCTTGAATCTCGATGCTTTACTACCACAGCTTCTCAACGACAGCTAGGTGACAAGCAGGTGGAGCGAGATGATTATGTCACGTTGTTATCTGATATGGATGTTCTAAATCCAGACACCTGGGTAGAAGACGAAAGAGAAAATGTACGATTTGGTGAAAGTAGTATTACCAACTTGTGCGCCCGTTTTCGCCTTGAAAATCGCCCAGCTATAATAAATGGGTTCCGAGAGTATTACGAGGGGGAAGGTCGCCGTGTTCCTCGTTCAATGCAACCCTTGACTGAGTGCATGAACTCCCTACCTTGTAGTAGTGCTGAGTGTGAGCGAGGCTTTAGTGCAATGAATTTAATCATATCACCTGTACGCACAAAGTTAATCCTCAAGAACGTGTCATCTTTGATGTTTATTAAATCCAATGGTCCACCGCTCGCCTTGTTTCAATCGGCGAATTACGTCAAGTCGTGGCTGATTCACCATCGGTCTGCGGAAGATACGCGATCGCAACATGTGGACCATCACTAAGATGTCGAAAAGAAGGAACTATGGAAATTGTTCTAGCTCAGCTGGGTGAGTAATAAATTGTTTATTTTTCCTTTCTACATAAAAGTAAGAATTTGTATCGAGATATTTTGTGTGTGGGGGGGGGGGGGGGGGGGGATTAGCGCTTTGAAATGTATAATCATTTTTCTATGCGTACTATTATTGATACTGACTTTTGACGCCCTGGCACTTATTTATTTGCGACTGCATCCCTGCATATATGTTACAGTGAACAATAAGATAATAGTCTACCTGGACCCCAAAGAGTATAACTACTCGCAAGGAGAGGTCCTTTTATAAACTAAACTACACAGTTGCAAATAATACAACTGTACAAAGAGATTACAAAATTTAATTAATTATAGAATACATTCATTTGTAGTTTCTACTGCATTCATCCATTAATTAAGCATACCTGAATTAGTTGCTTATACTTAATTATAGAGTTGGATTGTTTAATTTCTTACAGAAGTGTATTATAAAGTTGATATCCTTTAAATCCTAGTGATTTTTTACCGTAGGTAGTACATACTGTCTCCAAAATGAAAATTACTGTTTTCTTGTTTTATATGTATGGGGAGGATAATTTAGTGCATGACATGAGTCAATTTTGTATGTTATGTTATTTTAATTTAATTTAATTTAATTTAATTTGAAATAAAACTATCAGAAATAATTAGAGCATATGTATTTTCATGGAAACACGCTTTTCAACACATGATTTATCAACCTAAGAGCCTGAAAATTGTCATTTGGGAGGGGAAGGGGGTGGTAGTAACTGAGCTCCGACATTACTTCGTGGCCACTTTCAACACTGCCCGTGTACTTTTTTTGTGCTCACACATATGGTACCGTTACTAACAATGTATTGTGTATTTTCGTCAACACAGGAATAATCTGAATATTTCACCATGCACTCAAGTCGACCAAAGCATTGATTTTGTTTTTAATTAAACAGGCACTGTGAACCAGGGTTTAAGATTTGGGCTTGGTATGTTTGGTGCAAGATAATGGAGAAGCAAAAAGAAAACGTAAAGATGGCCATGGTCCTACCACTGTTGCCTGCGCGACAGATCGTTGAGGGACTTAAAGAGATCCGTGCAAGGAATGCCGAGCACAATCTCCAAGATGAATTTGCCGCATTCTGTAATTATATCCAGCATTACTGGATTGCAGTAGTTGGAGTGAATCGCCTTTCTGTGTACAAACGGAGGAAAAGGACCAACAACAATTTGGAATCCTTCCATAGACGTTTACTGGACAAGTGCGGAGGAGCCCACCCGATGTTCTGGATGTTTCTCGGTAAGTTGGTAAAGAAGGGTGCACACGATCTGATCTAAGTTGGCCAACTTATTTCCAAGTAGCATTGAAAGATAGGCCTACGTTTAGCAGGTTTGCCAATTTTTATAGAATATCTAAAACACACCAACTTTGGTGACAAGTTCAGTGGCTTATCGAAGGAAGAGGTGGGGGGTGTATGGGATTTCAATCCCCCCATGCCAAAAAACATGCACAGAGAGAATGAAGAAAGGGAGGAGGAAACTTCATTTATTTTTGTATTTAATTGATAATATTAGCTAAATAAAAATAATATTAACTGTATTTAATTGTATTTGTGATCATTCTTAAACTAGTAATAGGATTTGTCTTAGTTTTTATATCCGGATAGGCAAAGGATAGATCGACATATGCCTCTTAACTTCAAGTAAATTTAACTGTCAGGTAAGCCAGTTTGGTGTATTTTTATTGGCCGTTGCCATGGTGGAAAACAATTTAACTGAAAAGTAGATTTTAACTGGACATTGAAGTACCGGCCCTAGGGCCATTAATAAAATGTGTTATTTCATTGAAAAAAACTATTTAAAAAAATAATGAAATAGTGCCAAGATCACGCTAGCACCCTTCACGCTAGAATTTGATAATCTAATTAAGAATTAAGTTAGTTCCCAATAAGAGCTAAATAGTGCCGCCAATAACAAAATTAGTGCCACTACCCTTAAATGTTACAAACTAAACACGCCAAACACTGCCCGCCTTGTTTGCTTGTAATTACAAGAGACCACTATACTGAAAACAAACGGTTAGGTTGTAATGATGAATTTCGTAGTTATGATGTCAAGTTCGGTGTAGTAGAAAGTAAACACGACATTTACTGCCCGACTTGTATGAATTTTGTATAGAGATGTCATAATACTGTGCATGATTGAATAGTTATTGTAACTCAATGGTCTTGACGGTGCTGGTACCTGTTGCAGAACCTAGACACTAATCAAGGTATTGCTATTTGTAATTATGATGTTGCCTCTTTAGCGGAAACAAACAGTGTTTAATCACGTCTAGTGAAATTGCTTACGACATGACTAATATTCGTAATAGTGTTTACTTGTGTGGAGGAAGAAACACAATTGGGTGTATTGTTGATAATGAATAAACATTTTTTAGTTAATTAAAAATTAATTCATTGTTTGTTTTTAATAAATTATTCTTGATTTTATTAAACCGGGTACAGTGTGCGCATGCGCATTCATGATCACCAACGGGCAAACTGCAACCGCTCTTGATACAATCAACGGAAATCCCTCACTTGAGTTCAGTTCACTGTAACCTACACTTCATTGTTCTTTGTTCTCTGTTCTGTGTTCGTTTGTGCTATTGGTGAGTACCTAGTTAGTTCTAATATGTACGGCTGTAAACTGTGGATACGAGTCCCTTTTAGTGGTCGCAGTTCAAATGATGGAGCTTGAGAAGAATTACCGCACTGGGATTATGTAACTTTGATCGATTACGTTGAAAATTCAGCCATCGTTATTGTGTAGCCAATGAGAATAAAAAATTCGAATTTCGAAGAAGTTCACATAACTCGTTAAACTCAAGCAAGCTGTGAGCGACATTGGCACTCTTGTTTTTATTGAAAGCCTGTCAAAATGTAAGGTCGATTTACACACTTATTTAAGAAAATCAAACCAAGCCAAAAGCATTATGGCGTTTACACACTTTCTTAGAATTCAACCATAGCAACGTTAGCTCTTATACCTAAAATTCTTGGCCCAGCCAATGTGCGGGGACGTTTTATAAATCCAGCCATTCAGCCATGGTAGCGATCTTAAGTAAAACAGTTTGGAAAATAAAACCTAAGGTTTGTAAACCGAACTTAACAGTGAGTAAATCCACAGAGTAAACTACTCACATCACATATTTATTCTTATATTCCACTGTGTTCTAGAGGTGGGTCTAAACACAACTCTAAAGCTATAGTCTGGACTATTTTAGTTTTTCAAAATAAATTCGTTTTATCACCGGCGTTTCCGCCCTTTCTTGGAATCGAAAGCTCTAAATCGAGAGCGCGCACATTTTCGTGATGATGATAATGATATTTTGAATTTACGCCCCATATTTTTGCAACTTTTGTCTAATCGTCGTCCCCGGGATGTGTGCTCAACGTATAATAGCCTACCATTAACGACAGGGGCGTAAACTTTGGCCGAGGCAAAGCTGAGAACGCCGCAGTGCATTTAATTCACGATAGAAAACGAGTTGCTGACCTATCACAATGGGAAACGAACCTTAAGAAGGTAGCTCGACAGAATTATTATTATTATTGTGGTTTAAAGGCACAAAACATCTGGGTTATCAGTGCCTTTGGTGTAATAAATTGGTCATAATTGGTAAATGGTCGCTTCCACAGAGATCGGCAAGACGTCTCATTTGACGTCTAGAGGAAGACCCATTCGCAGTGCTAAAATGAGTTAGTTTTACATTATTAAGGAGAGTCAAGTTGTGAGATATTAAAACCTCTTCTATTAAAATACCCCTTAGATTGCATGTATAACACTATGCAACCCCCTTCCAACATCAATCATACCGGACTAATCAAATCACTGGTTGAAATGTTTTAGGTGGTTTGGGGAAAACCCAAAATATAGGTCTAGTCTCCTATTTCGACGAGCACGAGGATGTGAGAAAAACTGTCAAACAAATAATCGCCCTTCCTCTACTGCCGTGAGCTTCGATAGTTGAGGGTCTGGATGCGATACAGGTAGATCAGATACTTATTTGACATATTCCCACAGTGAAATTTAAGCCCGTAGTAGTATTTTGGTACTTCATTGTTTTAATTTTACTATAACATGCACACAACATACAATGTAAAAATTTGGAATTAAACAATATTGAAAGTACCGGTACGGTTAATAGTTATTGCGCTTCGCAGTTGGATTCCGCTCGTAAAACGCTCGCGATAAACATACATGCTCGCGATAAACATACATGCTCGCGATGAACAATTATTTATGTTGTGTTTCAACATCATACTTAATGTACGTCTTGGAAGTATACTGGGAGTGGATATGTATATAATTTACATATCATTGCCAGCATTACTTTACATTGAATTGATAAAGGGAACAAGTACATTACTTTCACACAATCTAGCCAAATGTGACGGCATTGGAACGAGGGTGTCGGTTCAAGTGGCCAGGGGGGCGGAAATCCGCTGAAGGCCGAAAAACAAGTACCTGCTACAAGACGTGGCAATAAGGAGGGCCAACGAGAGGCTCGCGCAGGGAAGACTTACTATTACACGGCTTCCCAGTGAGGCTATCTCACGTGTACGACGCCCGCTTAGCCGCCCTTGAAGGTCAGTTGCGAAATAAAAATTCAAAAACAGTTTCGCGGAATATGGCAGTAGCTAGGTATCAAGTAAACTATTTGGTGAAATACTGGACATAGATTTACAGGCCGCAGAAAACGGGGGAGAGCGGAAGGCACAGGCTGAGATTTGCTTTGTGTTAGCGCGAACCAAACAGGTGATAAACAAGTTGAAGAATTATCTCGGGGCTTGCTCATGTTGTCATGTACCTGCGTGGGGCCCAGCTCAAGTACAGTTCTATCAGAGCACGTCGTCAGCAGACAGTCACTCACCAATCCCCCAGTGGCGTAACTAAGGGCCCGCCGGGACCGCGGTCGCGGGGGGGCCCAGCGCTCTAGGGGGCCCAAAAATTATTTCTTAGACATGTATATATATGCAAATTAAAATTTTAAGAAATCAAATTTAAAAAACTTGAGTTCGTCATTGACAATAATTGACAATAGGACTAAATACGAATAACATTAACATTGGCTTCGAAAGTAGACTGACTGTTGTTGAATTTTGGGTCTAGCACTCAACACATATGAATATGATACGACGCACAAACAAGCTTAGCTCATTCTTGTTTGTGATGATTCGCCGTCAAGTTATCGGACACTGGTGCGCAGCGCGGTCTGCTTGATTGCGGACTGCCACTTTGTGAGTCATACTAAATGCAGCGACTACTGCCGTGCCCTGCGAACAGTTTGACAAGTTTTGGCTTGATCAGTACACCGTTGGAGTTACAATGAGTAAGATCGGCGGTAGTAGTGTACCAAGTGGTGCGTCAAAAAGACGGAAGAAAAGGGAAGAAGAAAATGTTGTGCGAAAGTGTAAAAAGTTAGATTCATTCTTTATTAATAAGAAACAGGAATCGACTAGGCCATCTTGTTGCTTACCTTGCCAGTTACAGTAGCGTCTGCTGAGAGATCATTTTCGAAATTAAAGTTGATAAAACATTACGCACGCAACTCAATGGGCCAAGAACGTCTTCAAGGTTTAGGGCTCCTCAGTATAGAAGCAGAGCGGGCGAAAACGATGGATGTCGATGCAGTAATTGACCGGTTCGCAAATTTGAAAGCTCGCAAGAAGATTCTGAATTGAAGGTAAGCACAAAATATGACAAACATAAAAATAATCAGTGGTTCTGGTTGGGGGGGGGGGGGGGGGGGGGCCATAATTATTTTTTGCGGGGGGGCCCTGGAATTGTAGTTACGCCACTGCAATCCCCCAACAACACTAACTGGGATTGTTGGAATTGCGGAAGTAGGTTTCACTTATCTCGCAACTGTCCTGACCGGAGACAGCAAAAACGAAACTGAAACAAAAAGGTCATAGGCGCAGCCGCCACGCACACGGCTACTAACGGCGTGTTTGGTGATTGCGAAAATAGTAGGCTAATCCCTTACCCATATCCTCAGGCAAATCTCACACACATGTTCTCGATCAAAGAAAGAGTGCGCCGCTCCGAGCTAGCGCCGAGCTTTGACGGGGACAATAACACAAGTAAACTTTTTGAACTTTTCACGTATTCGGCAGATAAAACGCATATGCCGGAGCTATACAAGCTTGCACAGATAGCATTGGCTATGCCTGCTACGCAAGTAAGGGTATAGCGATTGTTTTCTGGATTAAAATTTATTCTCTTCCCTCTTAGAGGTAATATATACAAAGACATACTTGAAGAGATTTTGATTGTTCGCTCAAACACTCTTTTCATCAACAAACAAAATACTTCAACTACAGTCCAGTCAAAAATGTAAATTATACATAATTCGTAAATTAGTCTACAACTCAGTGCTAATTTTTAGTGTAAACTTAGGTTAAATATAGGCCTAAACTTAGTTTAAACAAACTTAAAACAAACATTTGTTTTCTGCTTGGGAAATGAAATATACTAAAAAATTCAAAGTAGTTTCTCTAAAACATTTTGCCAAAAACAACTGTTCATGTGAGTGAACCTGATTCCGAGCCGTAATTGAACCTAAACCTTTATAAGTACAAAACCCGAACCCGAATTCTCATCTTGATAAAACCTGAACCGATATTTTTACTATCATTGAACCTGAACCCGAACCGAAATTAATTTCGATTCGAATCCCTGGTCAGGTTATTTGTGACATTTAAATGAATTTAAGAAATGGAGAGCTGAACAAATTCAAAAGCTGGGTTTGATTAATGTTCCGCTATATGTTGTATTATTTCTGCAGAATACAAAACACTATTGTTTTACTTCAACTTGTACGCATACAATATTGCAATATTAGTCTTGTTTCAGAAATGGCGCCACCAAATCGAGATGTGTTGGAGGAGATAACTGAGTTCAACCTGATGGGGAGCCCCCAGTACTACGATTGGATGCTGAACACCTCAGCTAGGTACTTGGCAAGGTTCGAAACATAGGACCAGGAGTATGTTGTGTACCGAGCTTATAAAGGGGAAACAGCACTTGAGGTGCCAGAGGAGGTGGCCACAGGAGACACATGCAGGAATTGCATGGTTAACAAACCAACACGCATGTCTTTGTGTAGCCTGCGTTGAGTTCCTTGCAACTCATCGCAGGCTCATCGGAGATGACACAATAGCCAAGACCTGCCCTGTCTGTAAAACCCCCTACACACGGTGAAACATGTCGCATGATACAAGTTTCATGAGACCGTTTCAAGGCCACATGACATGAAACCTACAGCAACCACACTTTGATTCACGCGTCGCCAAAATTCGGGATGAAGCCCTACATTTCAGTCTGCAGCTCTTCGTCGAGATGAGTGGAGCAGCAGAATTACCCATACCCGCTTTAATTGCACTAGGTGTAGCTGTTTGCGCATCTACTAAAAAGAAGCGAAGATGGGCGAAGCAGTGGCTTCAGCGAAGGAGACATTATTCGCATATGAATTTACTAAGGGAGCTTGAAACTAGTGGACCATCGGACTTTTGTAATTATTTAAGCCTATAACAGTTAATGAATTATTCGACCACAGAACGATCGGGTTCCATGTTCACTGGTCACTCCTGCTAGTGGTTGTAGGGGTGGAATGTTATTTGGGACATCACTGACTGACCACTGCGCATGCGCATCATCTCTTGTTGCACGTTATGTTGCGCTACATCCGTCTACACGTTGATACTTGCATCTTGTGTCATGAATCATGTATCAAGGTTTCTCGTCCCGGAGGAGAAACATGCAACATGCAACGCAACGTGAAACTGAAACTGAAACAAGCGTCCACACGTTGATACGGTTGCATGAAACACGATGTTTCATGGCTTGTAGCGCAACATGTATCATCGTGTGTAGGGGGTTTAACGCGATTGTTGGACGCTATGTAAGAGTGTATGTGTAATTCTCTGAAAACGGGGTACATCAGTAAAGACAAAAACCAAGTTTTTCAGGTTAACTTGCATGTTTACATTGCATCAAATATCAATCTCGTCAGTAAATATATTAAGTATAAGCTGTTGGGGTTTATCCTTCTACCTATCAGATAAAAAAGCCAATTACTCCATTCAACCACAATATATATATATAACTGGTGAGGCCCAACTAACAAACAATCCTATCATAATATAGTATGTTGTATCACCGTTTTCAGTTTTCTAAAATATACGAAAAATAAAAAGAGTGGATAAAAGAGACAAGAGTTTTGAAAAAATTGACCTCTGAAAGTACCAAAACAATATTTGTCTCAATGTTTCAACGGCCGGTACTGTCCATTTTGATACTTTAGTCCGATTTTGTTTTTGACAAGTTTTGCAAGAAATAGACCAAGTGCTTGTCATAACAAACTTTTTGTTGCGGGCCGCTCATCTAACTAACTAGGGAAACGCTCAGCGTTTACAGATGAGCGTGCTTGTGGAAATTAATTAAAACAATAAAAAAAAATATTTAAAAAAATATGGGATGTTTTATGAATTTCGCCTGTTTCACCTGTTTAATTACCAGTTTAATTTTTTATCACCTGTTTCTCTTTCAAACGCTCAACAAACGAAATCAGTTATAAGCGCTAATTATAGTAGAGATATTAGTGAAACAGAGCCAATTAATTGGGGATGGGTCAGTTGCTGGGCGAGCAGAGCATTTTGGTGATGTGATAGAAAAACAAACTCTTGACGAAACGTTTCGACCTCACGACTTTATTTTCAAGTTATTATTATTATGTACATTTTACAAACCAAGTTCAACATGTTATAAGTATATTTAATTCTAGCTTCGGAACCTGTTTACTATAAATAATAGAGTATGTCCTGACTCCTGCCAATCAGTACGGTAATAGTTGACGCTATGAACAAAGTTAGTGAGTTGTGTGGGGTGGGTGTGTCGACTGTCCGCCGTCTGCGTAGGGAATTTCATACAAATGAGGGGATTTTCGTGACTAGATGAAAGAAACGCAAACCAGACGCAAGTTACTTCAGCAAGTAATGAACCCTGCAGACGGTTTCATGCGTAATGCAGTGCAGATCAAAGTGCACGATATGTTCCGTCAAAATATTGCACCGACAATCAACAAAGACAACATATAGAAGAGTCTGGGCTTCCGATACGGTAAGAAAAAACGCTGGTCTGTGTTAATCGAGCGCCCCGAGATTCAACTTGCTCGCCGTCGTTACCTGCGGGCTATCAAGCAAGCGCGTCGCGACGGTAAGAAGGCATATTACCTTGATGAGACATGGGTGATCGCCGGACACACCCTGTCCAGGGAGTTAGTGGATACCACGGCGACAAGTTGCAAGGACGCCTTTCTTTGAGGCGTCTCCACAGGGCTGTAAGCCTCATCAGGGAAGAGCAAGCGACTTGTCATTCTACACATCGGCAGTGAAGACGGTTTTGTGGAGGGCGCCGATATGGTGTTTGAAGCTAAGAAGGGCGACGGCAACTATACCACGAGGAGATGGACGGCGATCGTTTCGAAGCGTGGTGGGCGAAGACTCTCCCCAAGCTGGAGTCGAACTCGGTAATCATCATGGACAACACGCCGTACCACACTGTGTAAGTGGAAAAGTTCCCACTAAAGTCGTGGAGTGGAAAAATGTGCAGGCCACGAAGAGATAAGGCTGCCACCCTATCACTGCGAGCTCTACCCCATTGAGTTGATTGATGATGATTAATAGGGCTTAACGTCTCATATTTATGCAACGATGGCTAATCGAGACGATGAGCGGGTGGTAACGAAGATGAGAAAGATGATGATGAAGAATAAAGCCATATCCGTATCAGATCCATTGTACGTCGCGTGGGTCGTCATATGGGAGTCCAGCAAGGGAGGGGCAGGGCCATGTGGGAGGAGAAACATTCAATGGGACAGTGGGGGGGAAGGGACAGGGTCTCCTTTTGTCACCTCTTACGACTAGCAGAGTCACTCTGGGCCTATTCTTCCCCGGGCCCAGACGGGTAACTCTACCCCATTGAGCTTGTGGGCGCAGGTGAAGAGGTATGTTGCTGCTCGTAACACAACATTCAAGATAGCAAACGTCAAGAGGCAGCAAAAGTTGCAGGCCACGAAGTGATAAGGTTGCCACCCTATCACTGCGAGCTCTACCCCATTGAGCTTGTGGGCGCAGGTGAAGAGGTATGTTGCTGCTCGTAACACAACATTCAAGATGGCCGACGTCAAGAGGCAGCAAAAGTTGCAGGCCACGAAGTGATAAGGTTGCCACCCTATCACTGCGAGCTCTACCCCATTGAGCTTGTGGGCGCAGGTGAAGAGGTATGTTGCTGCTCGTAACACGACATTCAAGATGGCCGACGTCAAGAGGCAGCAAAAGTTGCAGGCCACGAAGTGATAAGGTTGCCACCCTATCACTGCGAGCTCTATTCTATTGAGCTTGTGGGCGCAGGTGAAGAGCTCTCGTAACACAGCATTCAAGATGGCCGACTTCAAGAGGCTCGTGTTGGAGGCATTAATCAACGACGGCACATTGAGGAGCACGGCGATCGACGGTGACATCCCTGAATCTCGACTGCGGCATAATTGTGTACAGCATGGTCCCTCAGAAGAAGATACCATGTAGGCAATCGACGGAATCACCTATCACATCTTCGATCGCATGGTAATCACCCTCGGGCCAGACTCCTCAATAAGCGACAAGGACAGCTTTGATCAATGGAATAGCAGCGAAGGCGATGATTCATGAAGATACGGATAAAACAACAAACAGCTCTTTTAAGAGCTATACACAATTGTTTATTTGATTAAATTCCTGCTTGGTTAATGAAACGCAGCAATTATTCAAATCATCGATTGATTGTTGTTACAAACGCCAATACTCTTCGAGCGATCAAGAATCCAAATCATGAAATTATCTGTAAACATCGATAATACAATTCGTTTTTTAATGAAAATAATAGTTAATATTGTTTATCGTTATGAAATGAAAATATAATTTTAGTTTATTTTACGTAATAGTACCGCAAATCATAATACTTCAAGTTAGGAATTGTGTATCAGTTTTATTGTACTAGATTATTGCCTTACGTATAAAATATAAATGCAATTTAAAAAATGTGGTAAATTAATTTAAAGCCGTTTTATGACAGAAAACCCACATTTTTTTATACGTTGGTATTCATTTGCACATCTAATTGTAAGTATAATGTAAGATATAGAGCATCAGGTCCTCTTATGTCTTTGTAAGACTACCATTTCTTCTAAGTTCTAATCCACGAAAAAGCATTATTTATCCACTTATATTAATTCATTAGTAAGTATGGTTGTTTTCGTAATAGAAAGACAAATAAAAAAACACTGGTTATATAATTTCCAGCTCTTTAGCGCAATGTAGAAATATCCATATAATTCAGAAAATAGTGCTGTCGTAAATTCTATATGACATTTGTTGTGACCAGGGGCGGCTCTACTGTAAGGGCACACGGTCACGTGCCCGCCTATTAATTATTGACAACCACTATTATAAATAAATTAACCTGGCCAATAATACGTTTCTTAAATACCTACTTATTTTTAATTTATAAAATGTTTTGAAATGTTGAAAATGTTTCTATTACTTTTGTGAAGCCAAATGTTTTAGTTTGAACAGTAGTTCGCGCTCTCCGGTCACAAGCTTGATAAGCCGGGACTGCTCTAGCTAATCTTATGGGGTCTAGTCAACACTACCTGCAGCTATGCATCCCATACTTTACACGTCGCTAAATGCAGCCTCCTCGGTCACAGAGAAAGTGGTGACCGAAGCCGAGTTTGGGTCGAAATAGAACGTGTTTCCATCTCTATCCTCTTTCGCGCCAGAGACCATAAGGAGTTTAAGAAATATTTCTATTCTCTGTGCAAGTTTCAAGGGTAGTAGTACAGCACAATACATCACTAAACAACCTGTTGCAAATACACTTTTATAAAAGCTCCACCTATTAGTGTGAAAGCCTTCCTATTGGAGAATAGTCCCACACTCGCATGTTTGTGATCACTTTCAGTCCATGTGGAGTGGACATCTCTCTGTCACATACCTGTCTCAATAGTATGTGCCAGTCACACTAAGGACGAAGATTAGGAAGGAAACAAAGTAGTTAGCGGAAATTTCTCACTCCTCCCAACATAATAATAAGAGTTCCTAGAAAAGGCAATTTGGCATTTATGTTTGTAATATTTTACTTGAACAAATAACCTCCAGTACGTATTTGTGGGTTCAGTCTGTGTCAAGATTTCGATTTGTGCGGCTGGATGTTGTGAGTACTATTGCTGAGTGTTTAAACATGAATGCAGTGCAACACATTTTTAGTTTAAATGAAAATCAGTTACCATTTAGTGTTAAAAAGTTAGAAATAAAAAACCTAGGACAGCCTAATCCACTGTTAAGACAGCCAACAAACTGATAGTAATAAGTACATTAACTCCTTATTAAATGTATCGTGTAATTTTAAGTTGTGTACTTGTGTTTCACAAGTATCATGTGCGCCTCCCGGAAAATGGCCCACGAGCCACCACTGGTTGTGACAGGTAATCAGGATTAATATTTAAGATTATGAACAGCTCGCCGATCAAAGGTATTAACGGTCTATGGGTCGAGGGAAAGAATGTCGGAGGGTTTGGCTAACCGATCCAACTTTCAGACGTCGAAAATATGAACTGGTAAGTGAATCATGGACGGAAAACTCGTTTTGATTGTAAGATGTTCATGGTGTTGCAACTAAAGATGGGCTAACAGTTTCATTTGTACGAGTCAGTACTGACCGACATTATGGTAGTGGAAATGCAAGGTGATATTGTGGAAGCAGGACGAAAATTTGGGCTGAGAGTGCAGATGTTCTTAAAACGCTTCTGCATCTGGCACACTACTCAAAATGGACATGAAGTTGCGATTAGTTATCGACTTGCAAGAGTGTTTATAAGGGTAATAAAGTTAAAGACGTAGTAAGAGCGTCAAGTTATTATGATATTAAGTTATTAAGCTATTATGTTGTGTAATCATGAAGGGTGCTGTATGGATTTCTGTAATAAAAAAAAAACGACGAGTACCCTTCATGGGGAATTGATTAAAATAAAGTTGGGTATGTATTTAGTGAGGCTCAACAATTCTAAGTGGGTTAGCGCAGTAGTAATTTAAGAAAACACTGAAATCTTATATGTGGTATGCGATGCACTGGAGTTTTCTCGACGTCAGACGTCAGTTATCTCGTCATTCTGACGTCACTTTCATTAATGACTTCTGTAAGGTAAGATTGATTGATGATTGATTAATGGGGCTTAACGTCTCATATTTATGCAACGATGGCTAATCGAGACGATGAGCGGGTGATAATGAAGATGAGAAAGATGATAATGAAGAATAAAGCCACATCCGAATCAGATCCATTGTACGTCGCGTGAGTCGTCATACGGGAGTCCAGCAAGGGAGGGCAGGGCCAAGTGGGAGGAGAAATATTCAATGGGACAGTGGGGGGGGGAAAGGGGATTGGGGTGTGGACTGCACTTCGTCTGACTTCTCGACCAGTCCGGCTTGGGTGGCCCTACCAGAAGCATACGCTTCCGCCGGCATAGCTCTCGGGATCAACAAAGCACGCAAACCTGCCCACCACGATAAGGTGGCAGTCCCTGGGCAGGTTCTGTAAGGTAAGCCTAATCCTAGTTCCATTCGTTACTGTGAAGTTTGCCTTATTAACATTTTAGCATGCCATCAATTTGACATAAAGAAAATAATGAACATGCATTTTAGATTTCTATCGCAATGGTTTGGATCACTTTTTTATCACTTTTAATCACAGCAGCTCCAGACATTCTTTAAGGAGAAAAGAAAGCCTACATGGGCACGCAATTGACAGTGTTGCCAGCAATACTACGAAGGACATCTACGTGGTTTGTCCGTGAGCGCCTGCTCGGTTACACAAGGGATGGAAAAGAAGTCCAATTGATGACTATGGATTACAGAAATTGACAATAAAAAACAACCAATACAATAAATTTTAAGAAAGAAGGTTTCATGTTAGCTTAAGAAATTCTTTGTTTCGTTCGTATACTATTATTATAATAAAATAGTATCATTATTCAGTTTCATTGTCACAAGTCACGGGTTAGCCCTGGCCTTAAAGTCAATACGGGAATCCATCCAAGCATGTTACGGCACTTGACACAAAACAAAGCAACTATTACAAGACCACTACAAACGTTGAGCATTGACGTCGGAACTCCCACCAGAGAAGAGGATAGGGCAGGCGTCCCCAATCTAGGGCTGAACCATTCAGGGCCACAGGGCCCCTACTATAGACAAGGACTATCACCTAAACCCGCCTCTTCTTGTCATGGGACTGTGACGATCATCCCACGTCAACTTGTAACCGAAGAGCAAGGACAGGAAGAGCAGAAATAAAAGGAACAATTGTTTGACACCAACTTTGCACTATCTTTGGTACCGTCACTAAAAGGTCTTAACGAAGGCGAAAAACTGGAGGCCAAAATCCAAATTTTAAGTGTTCTCAAAAACATAAAATCAAGATCCTCTCAACTCCCAACAGGACCGCCGTATATGCATCATTCTTCACAATATCAGTCACATCCATCAACATCTGCTCTACCTTATCCGTCATTCCACCAAGAACAGTCAATGTATTCACAGTATGCCACGAATAATTATAACAATTAATCGCCGAATCCTACCACACGTACATTCTTTGGTCAACTTCTCGAAAGAGGCAAAGGGACTAATCAGCTGCAATCGGTTTCGCCTGCTAGCACACATTGTCAACAATAAAGAAACAAATAACCAAATGTAATACAATAATATAAGAAACCCGCATAAGAGCTACCATATACACTAAGTAAAGCGCAACCAAGACAAGTTAAAGTTAAAGGTTGATATGTTTTTTAACCTTGTCATTAAATTGTGAAGCCTGCCACAATACGATAGTATTTAAATATATTATTAGGATTTTAAAGTGTTATGTTTTGTTATTTTATATTTATAACAATCTATGAAGCCTGTGCCAATATGATTATATTATGAAATCAATTTTATGTTTTAATATACTTTTTAGTTTTTACGTTCAAGGTAAGCTTTTTACAATACGTGTAACATTTGATTATGTTTCTTATAATATTATAATCAATGTACATTTATGTACATCAACATAATAAAGAATAACAATTTATTTAGAAAAACATTGTGCTCCTACCTTAATGTAACCGCTAACCTTTCCTCGGGTGGAATAGATAGTCGCCAATTGGTGTCTTCATATGTAATATATGGTTTAATGAGAGACAATAATTCATCAAAACTTTTAATGTTCATTCGAAAGTAGGAAAAAAACTTAAAAGAGTGATCTCGTAGCTCAGAATACATGGTGAAAAATTTCCCATTTATTAATCTTTCACTATAAATACGATGAACCCAATACTTCTTTTTCTCCTTTTCTTTCTTGCACGTAATGCTAAAGCACAAACGATAGCAAGCTCGTCAAAATCCATGTCATTCCGTTGCGCTCAGTCAAGGCAATTATATTGTCAAAATGTAATAGTATTAAGAAACTGTTCTATAAGTTTTACATGATACCCACTTTAGTTGTACTGTACCATTTATACCACTGTATCATTAAATCGTCACTGCCATCTTTCATGAATCACTACAAAATATTATGCGCCCACACACAAGCCTCGCTCATGTGGGCATTCACCTTCATATATAACCAATGTTTTATTTTTTCCTATGCAATGTACTTTGTATAAGTTGAAGATGAATAAAGCGTGCTAAAAATCTGAAATCTGAATAGTGCTTACATGAGCATGTTCCCTAGCCCGTCGACTTTTAGTCGTTGGTGCGCGCATGCACGACGACTATAACTGTTTTGTCGTGCTAAAGTTGTACGTATTTCGCTTCTACGACAAAACAGTCGTATGACAGAAAGTTGCATGTGCGCGCCCCAACTGTCCAAAAATAAATCACTTGTCAGTAACAAAGTACTCCAGTGTTTAAAAGGAAGGGGGTGTGTTCCAAGGTAACTGACCAATAAGAAAAACTTGTCAAATAGTGGACCAATCAACAGGTTTTCCAAATAAATACCCATCGCCTGCCAAAAGAGCCGAACGGGTTAGCCAATAACAAACCAGAGGGTGCAGAACGAGGGAACATACGAGATTACCTCGGGGAAAACGATGTACCCTTTGATTGATTGATTGATTGATTGATTGATAAATAGGGCTTAACGTCTCATATTTTTGCAACAATGCTAATCGAGACGATGAGCGGGTGATAATGAAGATGAGAAAGATGATGATGAAGAAAAAAGCCACATCCGAATCAGATCCATTGTACGTCGCGTACGTCGTCATAGGGGAGTCCAGCAAGGGAGGGCAGGGCCAAGTGGGAGGAGAAATATTCAGTGGGACAGTGGGGGGGAATGGACAGGGTCTTTTTTTGTCGCCTCTTACGACTAGCAGAGTCACTCTGGGCCTATTCTACCCCGGGCCGAGACGGGTCACCTTTCGTCGCCTCTTACGACTAGCAGAGTCACTCTGGGCCTATTCTACCCCGGGCCGAGACGGGTCACCTTTCGTTGCCTCTTACGACTAGCAGAGTCACTCTGAGCCTATTCTACTCAGGGCCGAGACGGGTCACCTTTCGTTGCCTCTTACGACTAGCAGAGTCACTCTGGGCCTATTCTACCCCGGGCAGAGACGGGTCACCTTTCGTCGCCTCTTACGACTAGCAGAGTCACTCTGGGCCTTTTCTACCCCGGGCCGAGACGGGTCACCTTTCGTTGCCTCTTACGACTAGCAGAAACACTCTGGGCCTATTCTACCCCGGGCCGAGACGGGTCACCTTTGTTGCCTCTTACGACTAGCAGAAACACTCTGGGCCTATTCTACCCCGGGCCGAGACGGGTCACCTTTGTTGCCTCTTACGACTAGCAGAAACACTCTGGGCCTATTCTACCCCGGGCCGAGACGGGTCACCTTTCGTTGCCTCTTACGACTAGCAGAGTCACTCTGAGCCTATTCTACTCAGGGCCGAGACGGGTCACCTTTCGTCGCCTCTTACGACTAGCAGAGTCACTCTGGGCCTATTCTTCCCCGGGCCCAGACGGGTAACGATGTACCCTAAAGTTAGTTGATCTCCGGCTCTAAAACTCTCCAGACCAACAGTGTGCGAAGTACAAGTCTAGTCAGGGCACCATCCGGCAGTATTTAATTGTGTTTCATTTCTCGTGTGCCTAAGAACTCAAGTTTAATGTGGCAAAGTTTTAATGGTTATGTGTTTTATGTGTTGTAAGTTGTAGCTGAAATTGGTGCTGGACGAGTGGTGGAAGTTGGATCGTCCGGATGTGAGAAAGCCTCTGCCTGCACAATAATTTAAGTGTACCGAAATATAACTCTCTTGTTTGTCACGTAAAATGTATTGTCGGGCCAGGGCCAGGATAGGAAGCTGCGCGCTATCCGCAAATCTTGCCTTCGCCGCCAATTTATTTATCTTAATAAACCTTTGCAAATTTATAGTGTGTTTTCTGTCATTTATCCTAGCTTTTACGCTCCCTCCGGTGTGTCTCTACCTGATGTAGGAATCGTCCTGGATCCCGTTCAATAATTGTATGTAACATGTTTTCACAAACATGCTTACCCACGACCTCACGGCTATCAGTGGCCTAACACTGATTGGTGGCAGCGCGTTACCCTTGTCCGGTCATGTGTGACCATGACAGGAGTAAGGTTTTTACACCTGCTTCTCGAGTAGGAGTAGGAACAACTGAAACGATCTCAAACTGTGACAACTCTGTTTTATTGTCCAAGTGGGAGTTACTGTGATTTCTACTTCCATTTCCGTTACAATTACGTATTTCCGGATTACTCCCGGCGTAAAATACTTCGGTTGAGGCAGAACAAACGAACAAACCTAATGTACTAGCGAAAGAAGTATAGTATCTGGTTGGGCCATTGGCACTATCTTTTTTATTTCACAGACAATTGGTGAACTGTAGGCAGTGCTCGACAACCGAAGACAAAAGCTTCAAGAGGTAAAACATACTGCCCAACCGCTCACCGTAGTTGTTGGTTTGACATTAGATAATGTTACTGCAACATATGTATGTGTGGACCAAATCAGGCACAAAATTGAAAGTTCTTTGAAGGCGATTGACACTTGTTTCAAGGCGTTTCATACATGGCATGCTAACTGTCCAGAGGAGGTGAAGCAGGTGTGGCTCTTCATCCAGAAGTTTGTGTGTGACATAACCACTCCTTGGGACGGCAAGTGCTAATGACTTGAAAGATTACAATTACTTATAAACAAGTATAATAATATATAATATGAACTCCCAGTTTTCTTTTACAACAGCACCATTCTTACCATGCTTTAACCATAAATCTGTATTTCTGTAACCAATCATTTTGCTGCACTGCTTTGTCTGTAACGCAACCTTTTCCATTGTTAAAACATTGTGTTTTCATTTACGTTTGACCCATAGTGTAGACCGGTGTAGACCAATACGGATGCATAGACAATGGTTGTTGTTGTAGTTTGTAATCTGCCGCCACTATTTATATCACTATATAGAAGGCAGTGGCTTGTAAACCTTTACTTCTTTTTCCTGTTTCGCTTGCACTTGCTTGTTTTCCTGTATCCAGTAATGGTTGACAATAAACAGTCATGTAGTTCATCATAGTTCATAATATATATTTTATTTGCGGCACCATTTTTCCTAGCAAGGACAATATTACAACAGATGTAATAGGGACTTCAAAGAACTAAATTCATATCGTAAACATATGCGAAATAAGCATCTAGACCTAGAGAATAATATTAATGAACATGGAAATGATCAATTAGAACTACAAATGCCTCTCGGGCGGGCTGCATATGACGTTATTGTGCATGATGTAGTTGACGAGCCTGGCCAGCCAGTCCAGCAGCAGCAATATTCTTGTTCAGACATTTTAAGTAAGCAATCGTTAGTCTTCGTGTCTAAATTTTATCATAGTAATGTTGTTCCAAGGAGTCTTGTTCAGTCTATAATTTCAGATGGACCAACTTTTTTAGCAGTGAATTGATACCAGTTCTGCAGGATACAATTCTTAGTATCTTGTCAAATCACAATGTCGAGGAAGCAGAAATCTACTCTATAAGATTAATGTTTACTCAATTGTCAGTTCCCTTTCAAAACCTAGACACTGAATATAAGCGTCTCAGTGAGTTTAGTTCTTCTGGATGTTTCATACCACCAGTTTCATATATTATTGGCTCTAGGTGTCAGGATTCAAAAGACAAAGAAGGCAATATCTCATTGGATACACTAGATGTTACAGTTCAGATGATAAGCTTACGACTTATCTAAAACAATTCTTGAAATGACAAATGTTTTTGACACATTAACTTCTTACATGCAAAGTTTGTATCTGGATGAAACTATTTCTTGTAATTTTATTCAGGGGGATCTATGGAAGTCAAAAATATCTCGATTTGACAAAAATGATATTGTCATTCCTCTGTTCATCTATTTTGATGATTACGAGACAGGGAATGTTTTGAGGTCACATTCAGGCATAGACAAGGTAGGGGCAATATATACTAGTATCCCATGCTTGTCCGAGGAATGCATGTCTACTTTGGACAATATTTTTCTGTTTCAATTGTTCCATAGTGCTGACAGAGCACAGTTCAAAAATGCAGCAACATTCAAGCATATCATTGACGAGTTGAATTATTTGCAATCTCAAGGTATCATTGTAAACCCCCCTACTGCAAAAAAACACGTATTTTTTGTTCTGAGATATTTACTGGGAGACAACTTAGGGTTAAATGAAATTCTTGGTTTTACTTGTAGTTTTTCGTCAAACCACTACTGTCGCTTTTGCAGAAGTCACAAAAAACTAATGCAGAGACAATGCGTTGAAGATACTACTTCGTTAAGAACAAAAGCTAATTATGCGTTTGATGTTGAAGTCGGTAATACTTCCGAAACTGGAACTACAGAAGAATGTGTTTGGCATAGGATAGAAGGTTTTCATGTAACAGAAAATTTCAGTGTTGATGTAGAGCATGATTTGTTTGAAGGAGTTAGCAAGTATGACATGGTGTGGATTTAAAAATACTTAATTCTAGAAGTTAAATTATTAACAATCTATACTCTAAACTTTAAGATGCAGACTTTTAGCTACAGATCAAAGTGATCTTCGGACTAAGCCCCCTTTCATAAGTAAAGATAATTTGCGTAATTCAAATTTAAGAATGTCCTCTGCTGAGATGCAAGTCCTTTCAACCAGATTGTAGATTATTATTAAAGACTCTAGTTTCTGATCCCAACCATTTGTATTGCCATCTTTTTAAAGCTTCTCTCAAACCAAAGCATCACTTTTTAGTGCACTACAGTAGACTTGTGCAAATGGTTGGCCCTCTTGTTCACACTTGGTCAACGAGATATAAGTCTAAACATAGGCAGTCAAAAGTAGATGCCCATTCAACTCAGTCTCGTAGAAATATCACTCACACATTAGCAGTGAAACATCAGCTACTATTATGCCATCGTTTGCTATCGAATAAGGGGATAACTAAAGAAAGAGTTGTAGGCCCAGGAGCATCTGTATGCACACGAGATTATTTGAACAATGAGCTATTGTTTCAGAATGGTGTTTTGTGCTAATTGGATAAATGTCTCCGGAAGTGATTACAAACATGGTATGACCTTAATAATTGATGTTCAAGAGAACGAGAGCCCAATATTTGGTAATAAGAGCTGTTTTTGCTGACGACCAGGGAGATGTATATTTCATTCGTTCATCTCTATCGACTCTCAGTTTCGTGGACCACTACAATGTTTTTGAGGTATATTACAATTCGAACATGCTTTATATTAAGTTTGAAGATTTGTTTTATACAATGGTTTGCACTTTGGCACATGTGAGTATTGGAAAATGTTTTGTGTCATTGCGCAACAGCATTAAGTTAATGTGGTAACTGATAGATGCAAAGAGGGTTCACATCAATATCTTTCACCTATAATTTTATTTACAACATTCTTTGTATGACAATGAAACAACTATAGTATTGGTCTTACTGAATATGATTTTTTGTATAGGTGGAATTAGTGTCCGGTTCTGGGGTTTTCCTCAAAAAGAACAGGAAGAAAGAAATCATTCTCAAAAATACGAACAACTTTGAAAGAATGGCAAGGGAAAATGTATACTCTGAGTTGTTGCCCGACCTAAGCAATGGCGGCTGTGGGCAAAGGGTCAAGTTCGATGCAAAATGTTGTATTTAAACGAAGTAAATGCCAAAGTCTAGAGATGCGGGGCCATATTACCGCGATACTTAAAGAAGGGCGATTCTGAATGGGACGCGATAGGGGTATCATCGGTTTCGGCCGTTCAGAAAGCGTTGTTTCCATGGATAAAACAAGCTATTTCCACGGACTTAATATTTACCGGGCCATCATAATACCGGGCCTTACCTTCTTATTGCAGGCGTGATTAAAAAGTAAAAATAATCTCTTCCGTCGTCTGCCCACTCATGTAAAATGGTTTCTTTGCAATCTTTGATAAAAACATTGAAGAACATATGTGCAAAGTATATACTGAGCGTGTGTTCCAACTTGATTTTCGCTTGCTAACCACTAACCACTAACCTGCTACACACTAACACTAACAGCTTTGGGCACGCCACTTAGTATGCTAATAAAAATTTTTATTGTTATTAATCATTTAATGTAAATAAATACGATAATAATACTTCCACTCACTGGTTGGGTATTTTCCTAACCTAAAAGTATCAGCTGTGATGGCTGGAATCAACCATCTTGGTTTAGTGGGTTAGTCGGTGTCGTAGTGTACACTTTCGGCCACTACCCTGCCCACTAACCACTAGCCAAATAAGGAGCATTGGTCGCCTGCTTGTGACGTCACTTCCTTTCGATTAGTATAACTAAGCTTAGTCCACTACGAAAAACGTCAAGTTGGAACACACCCTGAGTAATCAAAAATATACGCAACACAAAAACAGGGCATCTTCAAATCCAAAGACAACGGATGCCACCAGAATCATTACCACTATCGGAACACATGTCACACTGACAAACCTGTATTCTATTGTCAACCCTCATCTGTGAGACCCGACTGCAAGCTACTCTACAATAGGAGATAACGGTAGGGGTTGGGGTTGGGGAGAGGGCTTGAAATAGCAACAAGGTTCTTCACCCTGACAGTGTCATTGACCAAATTGGTTTTCTAGGCGTCCTTTGATAAACGAACATAATACTGAAAAAGTACTGTCACAGTCAAAATAAATAAATATATACACTTCACTTTTAAGCGGAAGGGGGGGGAGGGGAGGAGGGGGGATACAAAATAATGCCTATTGTTAATATATTCCAAAATCGCTCTACATAAATATCCCAGCTGGCATGATATTCCCAAGCGGGCTGGTATTATTTATTTGTGACTTTTACACGGCATAGTGACCTGTTTTGAAAACTCATCACTCATTTTAGGCGCTCTCAAGAGCTACCGCAACGAACGACTGCTGTACAACCAAAAAGGCTGCATTTTCCATATGATGGTATGGTTGCGCGGTCGGATCTTGCTGTTGTCAGTCGTAACGAGAACACAGGGAGACAGTGGGTGAAACTTTGAGATTTTCGAAAGCTCAACGGCAATGGGGGCTCATAAAACAATATGACCAAGTCACCTTTCTGGCACGACGAACTAATGAAAAAAATAATGGCATTGAACACCTACGATATCTCTGAATTTGAAACAGATGTACCACAGAATATTGCTCCGGTAATGAAGCCAACCATGGAGGAAGTCAAAGGGAGGCCACGATATGCACGATTTGAAAATATGTAAACAAGGTACTGGGAAATGAAATGTGGAAGTGTTGAATAATAAAGGAAACAGTTATTTGGTTCATTCGTGATAATAACATATTATTTAGTTTGTGAATTATAAACGTAATTTAAAAATTACATATCAGTATTACTATTAGTGAATACACTCAATACCACACAAATATGATAATGATAAATAGGCAATAGCCTAAAATAGGTAATTATAGCGAGCCAACTTTAGCCAAAATAGTCCACAGTACTTCCTCCTAAGCCTACATAAACCCCATCCGTAGCAGGATACTCTTCTCGTATGGTTTTAATAACTTCACAGGAAGGAATGACAATTCGATGATTTTTACATAACACTGCCCAGGAATTCATCCACGACACAAACTGTCTGTAGGCAATGTGACACCACATATTATTTGATGTCTACCGCCACAGTTTAGGTTGGTCATCACATCAACCCTAGAATGTATCAAAAACTGTTGCCTGGCTGTGTTGAGGGAATGGATGTTAATAATATCTTAAAACCCGTCATGTATAGTAATTAGTAACACTTCTGCAAAGAGAATAAGTGCCATACCCAAGCACCTCCTTACCTCTACCCCGACCCTTAAGTTTAATATTTAAGGGCGTTTTTTCACCGTGAGGTACAAGTTTTCTCACTGCACCGCGCTGGCGTAGGTTTTTTTCTGTGTTACTGCCATCTGTTGACGACCAAAAAAACGATAATAGTTCAGGGTTGTTGTGGAAGATAGCACTAGTAACGGAGCGGCAAGCGAGTCCTACGACGCTTATTTAAGGTTTGACCCATACACCTTGTACAACAAGACGAAACCTATTAAATATAATACGAGGCATTATTTACTAATTTTAATTCGACATTGTAGTTTAAGAATTCGTGTAGAACCATGTTTTTTCATCCCTTAATCTCCCAAAGGGGAGAATGCAATTTCTGTAACCAAATACATGATAACACAGCGAATAAATAACGTAGAAAATAATACAAAAATAGTAATTGCGTAGAATTTATTTGCAGATAGAATGGCTAGTCCAAAATTACTCCGCACTTGAATATGCGAAGGGTAGAAACCCCTTTGCCGGAACATGCAACATTTTTTGTGATTCCAGGCCATTTATACATTGCTATATCTATGATACTAATCAATACATTGGTATGCGTTTTTCCACAAAACATCATGTGGGTGTCAGGCCGGATGTGGAGTTTAGTTTGTGAAAATATAGCAATTAGATTCTGAGTAAACTAATTGTTTATGCAACGATGTAACATAATCTACCTGACTGGCCCAGCTGCCCGCGAGCGTCCCCGCTAACTGCGACACACATGTTCGCCGGCCTAGCATGGATCGCGCAATGCGTTTTTGCGTGTCTAGTTCGCAACCATTCTTCTGAGATTTTGCATTTATGTCACTATCAGCATGTGTACTGATTCCAAATTTATCCTATTGCTATTTTAACTTAATGTTTATTGACTAGGCCTATTCAATATTGACTGGTAGCCCGATTTCTGATTTAATATTAGGTACCAAGTACGCCGCAGATTTACTTTACCCAGATGAACTACTTTCACAGTACAAATACTTTCACTAAAGTCAGTAGCGGATTTAACGGTCAGCCCGGTCAGCATCCGCTGACCGGGCCCCGGCCAATCCGGGCCCCCACCCCTTAGCGACCCACTCAAAAACACACGAGCTGAGATCCATTCACCATAGGCATTGTCGAAACCCATTATAGCAAATGCTACCAATAAAATTATATTTCAAAAAGAATGTTTCAAAAAGAATGAATCCGTTTATAGGGCTCAATAAAGCCTTCGCCCACGTGTTTGACGGTACACAGCGGCGGAAATAACCCCAGTTTAACAATGGAACTTTAATCATGCTGCTTTACTTTGAGTCACGATCCATCTCGCTAAAATAAATTTTAGGAAAACCTCGAAATATTCGGCAAATATGAGGGTTGATATTTACAACCTAATAACTGTCTATGTCTATAAAATTACAAATACTTGCTTTAAAACACCCAACCTCTCCTCTACTCAGTACCAGTTACCAGTCGGTTTCTGTGTCTCGTGTGAAACAGTCTAGTGCAACTTAGTTCGTGTGTCAACTGTGTTATTTTTATTTAATTTAAACGAAAGTAAAATGTGAGCGTGGTATATGAACAAACAAAACATTAACAGACAAAAATGTTTAAACATTAAAATTAATTAACAGACAAAATACAATTGCATAAGACGGGGGCGGCAAAAGCGAAAAGGTATAAAGAGCCCGCACTTCTTGTAACTGCCGGCAATGACCCTAAACAAAGAAAATTAAGTTTTTGTGTTGGCAATAATTCGCGTGTGTCAATTGGCGCTAAACATAAATTAAGCACGTCGAAAATTCGAGTGAAATCCAACCCAAATCGAAAATCAAACAAGTGCTTCTCATTACACACCTATAACAGAAAACCTCGAACCTTGTAGTAACACTCCTACCGTGTTAAACAGTGATTCTCAAAACAGCGCAAAACCCATTTCCCCTATTTATGGCGATACAGTGAATGTTGAAGTTCAAGTGTAATCACAAAGACCTAGTGCAAGGATAGTGTAGATTTTGCGTTGTCTCAAAACAACGTGTCCTGCACCAAAGTTAAAAAACTGCAGACCAATCTATCATGTTTGAGCATATTTTTCTTGACTGTTAAAGCTCTGTTCAGTGGATCAGTTATTTCAAATGATCAACTTGACATTCTTGTTGTTATAAAGCCTTCTCAACCCATTGGAAGTGACATGCCAAATTTAACATATTTTAAAGACGACGGCAATCGTAATGTTTCGTCCTTTTATCATTTCAAAATAAATTCTACCAACGAACTATGAATCCTATATATACAGTATACACTATGAAACAAACACGGCTAATTGATCTTGCGGATATGAATATGAAAAAACTGTCGAGAGTTCGGACTTCTCAACTGTTGGAGCTTTTGCCAGGAAAAACTCGAGAAGGGGGTGTCATGTTAAGAGCTTTGGTGAGTAATGAATTAGCATTATGATATATACATATATTAGTAAGTTTGTTAAAAAAATATGCCAAACGGACGGGCCCCTTTGGTAAATTGCTGACCGGGCCCTTTTTCTTAAATCCGCTCCTGACTAAAGTGTATTCCACCGAATGAATTCACTACCGTTTTTGCACGCAACTGCCATGCGCGCCAAGGGTCTTCCCCCACCACCCGGCCGCGCGCTCAGAGTGAGAGACTGCTCGTAAATTATACCTGTCCTGTCCTGTTGTAAATGTCCTCTATTCATACTGTAGTCACACATACAAAATCCACAGATTCATTATTTCGTAAGTTTTAACACGTTATTTGGATTCTTGAATAAAAACCAATACGTTTCCATGTTTGAATCGTCCTAATAGGCCAACAGCTTCATAAAGAAGAAACAGTCAGTCCTCAGTCACTATACAAATGCATTACTTAGAAGTTATTATAAATTATTGTAAATTATAAATACAAATTTATTTTTATTTTATTTATTTTGTTTTATTATTTAAAACAGGAAATTCTGCGACATGTGTAAAGTTTTAACTCATTTTTTTATTGACTGACAGTTTCCGTCATGATGTTTGTTATTTAACTTATGTTTTTATCAATCATTTGTTCATTTGTTTATAGTTATCTTCAGTGCTTAATTAAACCATTTTTGTATTATTCGTCATTTGTGGGTTCTGTACCTGTTGAGTGTTGATGTTATGCAATAAACAAATAGGCCTAAATAAATAACTAAACTTGGTATACATAACAATTCACAGATCATGCACGAAGGCATTCGCAAACTAAAATAGAATACAAGTGTTCATAGTCGACCCCTACCCCATTGGAAATCTGTATAAACTGTTGCTAATTATTTTATACGTGATATTTTCCACACAAAAAACCCCTGGCAAACAGTGTTGAGTTCTAATGCAATTAATTATCGACTCTGAATTCGTACGGACCTCAGTCTTATGCACTCTGCTGATAGTCCATAAAATAATTGCTCATAGAGAACCAACATATTTACTCAACAAAATTCCACTAAGAAGTAATTTCCATTCGGTCAATGTAAGGAGTCGATCACAATTAGCAGTTTTTCACCACCAAACAAATCAGTTCAGAAAATCGTTTACTTACAATGCATCCAAAATATACAATTCATTACCACAGAACCATCGCTCCTACAATTATATTAAATTTAAAAGAGAAACAGAAAAATACTTACTACACAAATCTGAAATATTGTAATTTTAATCACATCCCAATTTAATGTACATTAAATACTTCTCGTAGTGTTACATTGTTGTAGTGCTATATTTCATTATCTATCGATAAAAACGGTTATTTTTAATATATTTTAATACTCTCTTAATGTTATATTGCTAATATATTAAGAAATGTGATGTAGTATTCATGTTTTTCTCTGTTACCAATATACGGTAGGCCTGTTTGTGACTTTTTCCCCTGCTACTTTTAGTTTAGATTTGAATCAAGATTATATATTCATACATAACTATAATATCACATCTAGTTTCTATGCCATCATTCTTATGTACTGTGTATTGTTTTCACCTTCCTTTTCTTTCTTTTTTTAGTTGAACTTTAGTCTTTAACTCTATTTTAAAATTAGATGTTTAAAGAAAAACTGTATAGTGTACTTCACCCTTACATGTCTAGTTTTTAAGATTGAATAATCATATAATAATGTCAGTTTTATAGGTACTTCATTTAGTGTAATTTTAAGAAGGGTTAATTGTTAGAAAAGTACATATGTACTTAAATTCGCCCATTTTTTTTTCTTTTCATAATATTTTTATTTCCTAATGTATTTGTTCATATACCAGTGCAGTTGTATTTTGTATGTAAAAGAAAAAAAAATAAAGACGCTATTATTATTATTATTATTATTATTTTTCGATGTCGCCAAGTCAATGGTCTTACAGGTGTATCGCGGGACATTTAACTTTCTTTGAAAATATACTAAGGGGTAGGACGAGTGTCAAAAGAATGCGTTGATGAGTAACAGTGATGTGACAATTGTGTAAGGAAGGGTTGGTCAGTTAGAGGTGACTGACCCGCTTATTCCGCACGTGCGATTTGGGATTTGCCGATGGTTCGCCGTTTTCGACTTTGAGAATTATTGGAATTCAGTGGTGTTCAGTAAGTTGACCTGTGAACATCTCGGTGCTCAGCTATGGATCCGTCACCTGAGGAGTACTTAGTGAGCCGATCGCATGGTAAAACGTTGAAAAGTGGGAAGAGGAAGTTAGTGCTTAATGTTTAAGCAAATGAACGTAAACGAAATCCGAATATGACTGTGCATGAAGCTGCGGAGTCAGCTGGTTTGTTGTGTGGTGTTTCGGCGCGCACTGTTTTGAAGTGTAAACGCGAGTTTAACGCCAATGATGGACAGGTGGTCACACCAGGAAAGAAACGTCCACGAGCACCTGAAGGTTGTTTACGAAGAGTTTGTTTTAAGCGCAATTCGCAATAAAGTCCACGGGCTCTTTCGTCAAAATATTCCACCAACTGTGAACCGTGTGAGGGAAGCTGTCAACAGTGACGAAGACCTTCCAACTCTCGGACGTACGACGGTATTCCGGTTGATGAAGGATCTCGGCTTCGAATATAAGAAGCGACAGCGACGCTCTATCTTTATTGAACGTAAAGACATTCAATTGTGGAGGCGTCGATACTTGCGCGCGATTAAAGAAGCTCGACGGGACGGACGTCAGGTGTACTTCCTTGACGAGACCTGGGTGAACGCGGGCCACACTCTGTCGTCTGCGTGGGAGGACTCAACTGTCAAGAGCGCCAAACAGGCATTTTTGTCCGGGCTCACAACAGGATTAAAAAATCCTACTAGTAAGGGCAAGCGTCTTGTCATTGGACATGTGGGAAGTGACCAAGGCTTCGTGGAAGGCGGAGAGCTTGTGTTCGAAGCCAAAAAGTCGACTGGGGACTACCACGAAGAAATGGACGGCCCTCGATTCGAAGTGTGGCTGAAGTCACTAATTACAAAACTGCAACCAAACTCGGTGCTTGTCATCGATATTGCACCATATCATACGAGAGTGGCCGATAAAGTTCCCACCCAGGCTTGCAAAAAAGCTGAGATTCAGTAGTGGCTCAGGTCGAAACGTCTCACATTCGGAGACGATATGACCAAAGTCGAGTTGATGGCTTTGGTCAACGAAAACAAGCCACTCTATAAAAAATATATCGTTGACGAAATGATGAAAGCCGCCGGGCACACCATTTTACGTTTACCTCCATACCATTGTGAGTTAAATCCTATCGAGATGGTGTGGAGTCAGCTCAAGCGGTACATTGCGAGCAACAACAAGTCGTTTAATATCCACGATGTAAAACAGCTTGTGGGTGAAGGGATAAATGACGTAACTCCTCAACAGTGGGGTAACTATGTTGCCAACGTCATAAAACGTGAAAATGAAATGTGGGAGCTCGATGGGATGACGGATCAAATAGATGAGCAAATGATCATCAGCGCCAACAGTGATTCCGATTCCAGTGACGAGGACGATGACGACACAGAGGTAGGCCTACTCGCCACGCCGTTGGATTAGCTCGAAAAATCAATCGGCCCTTTTAAGGGCCACAATTGATTATTTGGGCAACGGGTTGATGTATTTGAACAACACGATGTTTAAATGATTTATTGTACAACTAAATCACCGCCGACCTCTAGATCGCCATTGAAATAATCGGAGTAAATATGCAAGAATAACGTAATAATCGTGCGTATGTGGGTGTGATTTTAGCATGCGCATTTAAATTATATATTATGTGTATTTAAATATAACTAATATATATTTAATTTAAAAATATATAAAAAATGTAATAATAGATATATGCTTCCAATGCAGAAGGTCCAGGATTCGATTCCAGGTTCAAGCTTGGGTACTTTAACTTTGGTACATGACTTTAATCTTATTTATTTATTTATTTATTTATTTATTTGTTTATTTAGGGGGTTGGTTGTTTTTGCAGACAGTGTTTATGATGAAAAGGTGTATATAAATGAATTGTTTCTTAATATTTCAATGTCAAATAATGTGTTTTTTGTATCAGGCGTGTTTGATTGCATCGTTATTAACAATAATTAATCGAAGCACTTGCCGTCAAATATTAATACCCGAAAAGACAGCCCGCGTGGTGGCTCCTACCGAAAGGTGCATGCGTTCGAATCTAGCACAACTAATGTTTTTTTCAAATTGTCTGTCATCCCCATAGCAGCAATAGCGACGTAAAGCAACAAGAAACGTGATTTTAATTGTAATTCGTTGTGTATTTGGATGAGTAGGTCATGAAAAAGAATAATCGTCATAATTTACGTATTATAACTTGGATCATCTTCGATCTATAGGCCTATTATGCCTATTATTATGCCCATTATGCCTACTATTATGCCTATTATGCCACTTTCCACATCAAATTAACGTATGTGTTGTGATTAATCGGTTACGGCATCTAAAGAAACTATTCATACCGTATTAAAGTGTCAGTAATATCTTCATGTGATGTAGTCGGTCTATTGAGACGTTTCAAACATTAAAACGTGTTGGTTTTGATTCTAGAATCCAAATAATTGGTTAAAAGTTAAGAAATTTTGAATCTGTAGATTTTGTGTGTTACTGAAGCGATTAACTGTATCAATAGAATAGAGACTGAATAGAGGGCATCTTGACAGGAATAATTTACGGTCAGTCCCTCGAACTCGCCCCGCGGCCGAGTCGTGGGGGAAGACCCTTGGCGGGGTCGGAGGGGAAATGCAGCTACGTCAGTGAATTCTTTCAGTGGAATACACTTTAGAAGTGGTGGTCCGTGTGAATTCTGGTAATTTTAATGGTGGTCCGTGTGTTACTAAAGGTTGAGAAACACTGCTATAAAACCCAGCTCTGATTGATGACATCTTGACTTACAACTTATTGGTTGACAGGGAACACTGATATAAGAGTAGAGCGGGGTAGGAGTGATCAACCTAGGGCTGAACCAACCAGGGCCACGGGGCCCCTACAATAGGCAGTGACTACCCTCTAAACCCAGCTCTGTTTGATGACATCTTAACTTACAACTTATTGTTTGACAAGGAACACTGATATTAGAGAATAGCGGGGTAGGCGTCATCAACCTAGGGCTGTACTAACCAGGGCCACGGGGCCAATACAATAGGCAGTGACTACCCTCTAAACCCAGCTCTGTTTGATAACATCTTGACTTACAACTTATTGTTTGACAAGGAACACTGATATTAGAGAATAGCGGGGTAGGCGTCATCAACCTAGGGCTGAACCATCCAGGGCCACAGGGCCCCTACAATAGGCAGTGACTACCCTCTAAACCCAGCTCTGTTTGATGACATCTTAACTTACAACTTATTGTTTGACAAGGAACACTGATATTAGAGAATAGCGGGGTAGGCGTCATCAACCTAGGGCACTACTAACCAGGGCCACGGGGCCCCTACAATAGGCAGTGACTACCCTCTAAACCCAGCTCTGTTTGATGACATCTTGACTTACAACTTATTGTTTGACAGGGAACACTGATATTAGAGAAGAGCGGGGTAGGCGTCATCAACTTAGGGCTGAACCAACCAGGGCCACAGGGCCCCTACAATAGGCAGTGACTACCCTGTAAACCCAGCTCTGTTTGATGACATCTTGACTTACAACTTGTTGTTTGACAGGGAACACTGATATTAGAGAAGAGCGGGGTAGGCGTCATCAACTTAGGGCTGAACCAACCAGGGCCACAGGGCCCCTACAATAGGCAGTGACTACCCTCTAAACCCAGCTCTGTATGATGACATCTTGACTTACAACTTGTTGTTTGACAGGGAACACTGATATTAGAGAAGAGCGGGGTAGGCGTCATCAACCTAGGGCTGAACCAACCAGGGCCACGGGGCCCCTACAATAGGCAGTGACTACCCTCTACACCCAGCTCTGTTTCATGACATCTTGACTTACAACTTATTGTTTGACAGGGATCACTGATATTAGAGAAGAGCGGGGTAGGCGTCATCAACCTAGGGCTGAACCAACCAGGGCTACGGGGCCCCTACAATAGGCAGTGACTACCCTCTAAACCCAGCTCTGTTTGCTGACATCTTGACTTACAAATTATTGTTTGACAAGGAACACTGATATTAGAGAATAGCGGGGTAGGCGTCATCAACCTAGGGCACTACTAACCAGGGCCACGGGGCCCCTACAATAGGCAGTAACTACCCTCTAAACCCAGCTCTGTTTGCTGACATATTGACTTACAAATTATTAGTTGACAGGGAACACTGATATTAGAGAAAAGCGGGGTAGGCGTCATCAACCTAGAGCAACCAGGCCCACGGGGCCCCTACAATAGGCAGTGACTACCCTTTAAACCCAGCTCTGTTTGATAACATCTTGACATACAACTTATTGTATGAGAGGGAACACTGATACTAGAGAAGAGCGGGGTAGGAGTCATCAACCTAGGGCTGAACCATCCAGGGCCACGGGGCCCCTACAATAGGCAGTGACTACCCTCTAAACCCAGCTCTGTTTGATATTGACATACAACTTATTGTATGAGAGGGAACACTGATACTAAAGAAGAGCGGGGTAGGAGTCATCAACCTAGGGCTGAACCATCCAGGGCCACGGGGCCCCTACAATAGGCAGTGACTACCCTCTAAACCCAGCTCTGTTTGATGACATCTTGACTTACAACTTATTGTTTGACAGGGAACACTGATATTAGAGAAGAGCGGGGTAGGAGTCATCAGACGAAATGAGTGATTTTTTCACTACAGTTCAAAGCATTTACGTATTTTTTGGTCAAAGCATTTAGCGCTGGAAAATATTGAAAGACCTTCAGTTAACAATTCGCCGAATGCAAGTATCACCCTAAACGTTGGGCTGGGCGTTATGATGCAGCATACGCTTTGAAAGTAAGGTATGTAGATGTTCTGAAATGTTTGACACGTATTGTTCTTGAGAGCAAGAAGCGTGATGAACGCGATGAAGCCCAAGATTTAAAAAAGAAAATGGAAAACTTTTCGTTCATTTTCTTGCTCGTATTACAAGAAAAGATATTGCAGTCTATCAACATTGTTTCGAAGGCATTACAATAAAAAAACATTGACCTAGGGCAATTGGTTTAAAATCAATCAATCAATTCAATAAAAAAGCGAGAATTTTCTCGAAAGTTGATAGTTTCAGATTGGATTAATTTATGCTAAATAAATACTACATATAATATTAGTAATCAATTTCATACAGAAATATAAATATTACCTGGAGACATTATATAGGCTTAATAATAAAATATTTATTTCTATGTAATACTCCTTTTACATCTCGATTTTTTTATGTAGACCTACTGATAAAATATGAAAGGGAAATGAATATAAACAGCTGTAAGTAAATATTGTGTCGCTTATTAATTGATTTTATCTAATTTTGACATTTGTTTGTTACAGTTGGTGCTAAAGATTGATGGTGGCTCCAAATCAAAAGTGAAGCGCGTGAAGGGGCAGCCGCCTAGCAAGAACTCAAGAGTCGTGACTCTGATATCCAAGCTGTGAAAGCACAAACAGCCGTGGAAGTCCATTTTAATGCTCGAAAGCGGGGGCGGAGCGCATCCTAACTTAAAAAATTCGTATCTTCCACAAGAATTGTCCGATTCATATACAGCAGTAGCCACTATACCAGATGCACATAGCTTATAATATTTTATCCCAAAACTTGCCCGTTTAGAGGGGTTGTACTGGACATACGAGAGCCTTCCACGACATTTTACTAACCTCTCGTCCATGGCAATGCTGTGTTCAGGAGTGTACAAAGTTTTAAATTTGTTGTTCAAGTCATCAACTTGGTATCGAATTTTTCCCAGACGGTCTGTGTTGTCTATTTCTTCGTTATTTACAAAATATAAATAACGGCAGAGAAGAAGAAATCTTTTATATGACATGACTGTTTGCAAAGAAAGGTGTCTCTACTGTTTTTCGCGTTGACCATGATTGTAATAAGATTCCCACTGCGATGGAAATATAATCTGTGTATTTCTATACTGCTCTATTTTTCATTACTAATTGTTACGGTGGAATATTATTTATATATTTATCAAGAGACTACTTACTTTTACTAAATGCTTTACCGTACAGAAATACCATGAACTAGGCTAAAACAATCAATAGTTCTACTTACAAAATGTGTAATTGATATTCTACTACTGTATTTCCACTATTGTGTTCCTTACTCACCTAACGTCGCATTGTTTAATTTAGGTACAATTTTCTAATACTTCATTGGTGCTTATACAAGAAGATGCCCTCTATAGGTACACAGTACATTCACAGCCTTTACTAAACTAACTAAAAAATGTTGTTAGCCATTTATGTATTTTGGTATGCAATAGAAATTAGGGCTTTAAAGGGGAGAATCCACTAAGGCTCAGTTGTTTCTACTTTTATTATATATATGTGGTTACAATTGTCCATAACCTTTGACAAAGTATACAAATGTATATCCTTTGACAAAGTACATATTATGTATATTATGTATGAATATTTATTCCACTTGGGTATATGTTTTTTTACACGTATTGAGTAAGTAATGTTTGTACACCACATCGAGGAGATTCACACCTTTTCAAATTGTGCAAACATTTTCTTAGCAAACGTATACACCTACACCAATACAGGAAATCGCCTGAACATGTTGCTTAAAAATGCTCTCAAGTAGATTTGTAAAACACTTTGTAGAACTAATACCCATCGGCCATCTAATGCCCACACTTGGCATTATATTGATTATCATGCCATCATGGATTTTCCAGCCAACCAATAGACAAATACTCTTGCTCCATACGATCCAAATCTCTCATTATTTGTGGCATAGAGCATGCCCATTGGTATGGAAGGAGCAGGAAGGAGTCTTTCGTCTATTGGTTGACTAGAAAATACGCGATGGCATGCGGATGGCCATGTTTGCCATGTTTATTCTGTGGATCGTGTTTTGTATTTCTTTTTGCATTTTTGTACAGTATTATACTTAGTTTTGTAGATAATTATGGTAATTTTAGTATACTGCGTACTTCACTGTTCGCTTTCGCTGAAGTGAACTCGGATGCGTGAATTTATAGAAACAACGTTAAATGAAAATTTGATTGTTATCTTCTGTAGTCATCGTGTCGTATATGTTTTGTTGTAAACATTTGTGATACAAATATACTATTGAGTTGGTTATACGAAACAAAACAATGTTCCGACCCTGGGAACCAACCGATGGTTCTAGCTCTTCGCCCCAAAATGAAAGTGTAGACATCCAAGTGCCTGACAGTCCTCTTCAAGACCTTGAGTCGCCACCCGACACACCACCAGTTAACATTAGACCGCTTACAACCACTACCACACCCACTCAACAGCTTCATGTATTCCTGGAAGTACGCCACAGCGAACGCCTGGCCGTAGATATGCCACAAAAACTTTATCAAAAGATGAACAAAAAGTGGTATTAAATTTACACAACTATTCTAAGGCAAGGGGCGAAAAAAATTTCGTTTTGAAAACAGCGAAAGCTTTAAAATTAGGTTAATCTACAGTTAAAGTTATTGCAAGGAGAGGTGTTACAAAAAAGCGGCAATTTCGCAAGATTGACGGTTTCATGTGTGATCTAATTCGGCGTACTATATATGAAATGTACAAAGCAAAGGAAGTGCCAACAATTCGATCATTGCATGCTAAACTACTGGCAACTGAAGCAACAGAGTACGAATTTCCATATTCCGAAAGAACATTGCTACGAGTGGTGAAGAGTCTGGGGTTTCGCCATCGAAAATTAACTAATCGTCAGGTGTTAATGGAATCCACTCACATTGGATGTCTTAGATATGCATATCTAAGAAAAATGTACAAGTAAGTAACCGCAAAACTAATATCGACACTACAATTCCAGTAGGCGCCCCTGACCGTACTGGGGTCGATACCCAGACGACTTGACATCTTCCTCTCGATCTAACTCGCATGCAGCGTTATAATTACAGAAGGAAGTAAAGGCAAATATTTACGTTAAAAAAAAAATGGCCCTAAAGGGAGGTTTCAATTGGCGTTTTGAAAGGATGGCGCAACGACATTGTTATTTTTTTTTTGCTAATAATAACAGTCAACAAAACGTCTTCAATAATGCAATAATGCAACAAGAAATCGTAGGTCAGACGTAAACAAACATGTAACGGATATACATGCTTACGAAACCAAAAATTATTTTATTGAAAGCTCCCTATAGTGTGACAATTTGTTGAAAAGCGTGATTATCGAATATTAACTGTAAGTAATTGTTTGAAGGTGCATATCCGAAGGTATGAAAGTTATATACTTAGATGAAACGTGGTACGACACTCACGACATAGTGAAGAAGAGATTAGTTGACACACCTGTTGATGTACCCTCGATGCTCCCGTATCAAGAGGGAAGCACGTAATAATACTTCATACTGGGAGCGAGGACGGGTGGGTGCCTGGATGTCTGTTACTCTAAGCGACGGAGACTCAATCAAGCGCAGACTATCACCAAGACATGACGGCTGTGTTATTTGAAGAATGGTTTGTTCAAAATTGTTAAAGAACTCGCCCAACAACAAAAAATGTGCAATTGTGTTAGATACTGCAAGCTATCATTCAAGACTGTCAGTTAGGCCGCCTACAACAAATACAAAGAAGGCAGACATATTGCAATTTATGCAAGAATATAATAACATAACTGTGCCCAATCCGATCCCGACCAGACCTGTGCTGTTACAGTAAGTGAGAACGGACAACATACCGAGGGAGTGATTGACAAGTTGGACACCGAACACGGCCATCAAGTTGTGCGTTTGCGTCCCTACTACTGTGTTTTTAATCCATTTGAGTTGGCGTGCAGTAACTTAAAACGGGGAGTCAGGCGCCACAACAAGTCACCTGGTGCGAACGTGGAAGTGGTTATTCGTCGAGAACAAAAAAAAAATCGGCCGCGAATTGTGGAGAAATTGTATTCAACACACATTGAAAATTGAAAAAGTACGCAGACTGGGACAATTGGAATGACGATAATGTAATTGTTATCAACTTTAAAGATGACATTGAAACGATACTAACGAGTCTGCGAATGAAGAGGCGGCCGATTAGATCTTCAAGCCACCATTTGTAAGTTTCTAATAATTCTTTTATATCAAGCGTTCGTACAGAGATCAGTGTATTTATTATGTGCGCTCTTCTGTCATTAGTTTACATACTATTTCCTCCGTATTTGTTATTGTTTACTGCTGTTCATTCTCATCTCATCTCTAACAGGGAACACTGATATTAAAGAAGAGCGGGGTAGGAGTTATCAACATGGGGCTGAACCAACCAAGGCCACGGGGCCCCTACAATAGGCAGTGACTACCATCTAAACCTAGCTCTGTTTGATGACATCTTAACTTACAACTTATTATTTAAAGGGAACACTGATATTAGAGAAGAGCGGGGTAGGCGTCATCAACCTCGGGCTGAACCAACCAGGGCCACGGCGCCCCTACAATAGGCAGTGACTACCATCTAAACCTAGCTCTGTTTGATGACATCTTAACTTACAACTTATTATTTAAAGGGAACACTGATATTAGAGAAGAGCAGGGTAGGCGTCATCAACCTCGGGCTGAACCAACCAGGGCCACGGCGCCCCTACAATAGGCAGTGACTACCCTCTAAACCCAGCTCTGTTTGATGACATCTTGACTTACAAATTATTGTTTGACGGGAAACACTGATATTAGAGAAGAGCAGGGTAGGCGTCATCAACCTAGGGCTGAACCAACCAGGGCCACGGGGCCCCTACAACGGGCAGTGACTACCCTCTAAACCCAGCTGTTTGATCACATCTCGACTAGCAAATTATTGTTTGACGGGAATCACTGATATTATAGAAGAGCAGGGTAGGCGTCATCAACCTAGGGCTGAACCAACCAGGGCCACGGGGCCCCTACAATAGGCAGTGACTACCCTCTAAACCCAGCTCTGTTTGATGACATCTTGACTTACAACTTATTGAATGACAGGAAACACTGATATTAGAGAAGAGCAGGGTAGGCGTCATCAACCTAGGGCTGTACCAACCAGGGCCACGGGGCCCCTACAATAGGCAGTGACTACCCCCGTAACCCAGCTCTGTTTGATGACATCTTGACTTAAAACTTATTATCTGACAGGCAACACTGATATTAGAGAAGAGCTGGGTAGGCGTCATCAACCTAGGGTTGTACCAACCAGGGCCACGGGGCCCCTACAATAGGCAGTGACTACAATCTAAACCCAGTTCTGTTTAATGACACCTTGACTTACAACTTCATATTTGACAGGGAACACTGATATTAGAGAAGAGAGAGGTAGGAGTTATCAACATGGGGCTGAACCAACCAAGGCCACGGGGCCCCTACAATAGGCAGTGACTACCCTCTAAACCCAGCTCTGTTTGATGACATCTTGACTAACAACTTATTGTTTAAAGGAAACACTGTTGTAGAGAAGAGCAGGGTAGGCGTCATCAACCTAGGGCTGAACCAACCAGGGCCACGGGGCCCCTACAATAGGCAGTGACTATCCTCTAAACCCAGCTCTGTTTGATGACATCTTGACTTACAAATTATTGTTTGACAGGGAACACTGATATTAGAGAAGAAAGAGGTAGGAGTTATCAACATTGGGCTGAACCAACCAAGGCCACGGGGCCCCTACAATAGGCAGTGACTACAATCTAAACCCAGTTCTGTTTAATGACACCTTGACTTACAACTTCATATTTGACAGGGAACACTGATATTAGAGAAGAGCGGGGTAGGCGTCATCAACCTAGGGCAGTACTAACCAGGGCCACGGGCCCCTACAATAGGCAGTGACTACTATCTAAACCCAGCTCTCTTTGCTGATATCTTGTTGTTTGACCGGGAACACTGATATTAGAGAAGAGGGGGGTAGGCGTCATCAACCTAAGGCTGTACCAACCAGGGCCACGGGGCCCCTACAATAGGCAGTGACTACCCTCTAAACCAAGCTCTGTTTGATGACATCTTGACTAACAACTTATTGTTTAAAGGAACACTGATATTAGAGAAGAGCAGGGTAGGCGTCATCAACCTAGGGCTGAACCAACCAGGGCCACGGAGCCCCTACAATAGGCAGTGACTACCCTCTAAACCCAGCTCTGTTTCATGACATCTTGACTTACAAATTATTGTTTGACAGGGAACACTGATATTAGAGAAGAGAGAGGTAGGAGTTATCAACCTAGGGCTGAACCAACCAAGGCCACGCGGCCCCTACAATAGGCAGTGAATACCCTCTAAACCCAGCTCTGTTTGATGACATCTTGACTAACAACTTATTGTTTAAAGGAAACACTGATATTAGAGAATAGCAGGGTAGGCGTCATCAACCTAGGGCTGAACCAACCAGGGCCACGGGGCTCCTACAATAGGCAGTGACTACCCTCTAAACCCAGCTCTGTTTGATGACATCTTGATTCTTGACTTACAACTTATTGAATGACAGGAAACACTGATATTAGAGAAGAGCAGGGTAGGCGTCATCAACCTAGGGCTGTACCAACCAGGGCCACAGGGCCCCTACAAAAGGCAGTGACTACCCTCTAAACCCAGCTCTGTTTGATGACATCTTGACTTACAAATTATTGTTTGACAGGGAACACTGATATTAGAGAAGAGAGAGGTAGGAGTTATCAACATGGGGCTGAAACAACCAAGGCCACGGGGCCCCTACAATAGGCAGTGACTACCCTCTAAACCCAGCTCGGTTTGATGACATCTTGACTAACAACTTATTGTTTAAAGGAAACACTGATATAAGAGAAGAGCAGGGTAGGCGTCATCAACCTAGGGCTGAACCAACCAGGGCCACGGGGCCCCTACAATAGGCAGTGACTACCCTCTAAACCCAGCTCTGTTTGATGACATCTTGACTTACAACTTATTCAATGACAGGAAACACTGATATTAGAGAAGAGCAGGGTAGGCGTCATCAACCTAGGGCTGTACCAACCAGGGCCACGGGGCACCTACATTAGGCAGTGACTACCCCCGTAACCCAGCTCTGTTTGATGACATCTTGACATTGATGATATCTTGACTAACAACTTATTGGTTGACAGAGAACACTGATATTAGAGAAGAGCAGGGTAGCCGTCATCAACCTCGGGCTGTACCAACCAGGGCCACGGGGCCCCTACAATAGGCAGTGACTACCCCCGTAACCCAGCTCTGTTTGATGACATCTTGACATTGATGATATCTTGACTAACAACTTATTGGTTGACAGGGAACACTGATATTAAAGAAGAGCAGGGTAGGCGTCATCAACCTAGGGCTGTACCAACCAGGGCCACGGGGCCCCTACAATAGGCGGTGACTACCCTCTAAACCCAGATCTGTTTGATGACATCTTGACTTTCAACTTATTGTTTGACCGGGAACACTGATATTAGAGACGAGCGGGGTAGGCGTTATCAACCTAGGGCTGAACCAACCAGGGCCACGGGGCCCCTACAATAGGCAGTGACTACCCTTTAAACCCAGCTCTGTTTGATGACATCTTGACTTACAACTTATTGGTTGACAGGGAACACTGATATTAGAGAAGAGCGGGGTAGGCGTCATCAACCTAGGGCTAAACCAACCAGGGCCACGGGGCCCCTACAATAGGCAGTGACTACCCTCTAAACCCACCTCTGTTTGATGACATCTTGACTTACAACTTATTGTTTGACAGGGAACACTGATATTAGAGAAGAGCGGGGTAGGCGCCATCAACATACAGTGGAGTTCCGCGGGAGTTTACACCAATCATTTACGTAGTTTTCTTGGTACACCCCTAGAGCACAGTCGAGCAATTATTTCCATTAAAAACTCGAGCAAAAGACGAGGAATGCAGATGACTGAATAAACTCATCACATTCTTCAAGGCGATGAGGTCCGATGTTTCTAGGAAAACAAGGAATCCCAGGGTAGCTTATCTTTCAACGTATCTATGGATGTCCAAAACGGGGGGGAAATGGTCAGGCCATTGTGTAAACTCCCGCGGAACTCTTTTGTAGGGCAGTACCAACCAGGGCCACGGGACCCCTACAATAGGCAGTGACTACCTTCTACACCTAACTCTGTTTGATGACATCTTGACTTTCAACTTCATATTTGACAGGGAAGACTGATATTAGAAAAGAGCGGGGTAGGCGTCATCAACCCAGGACTGTACCAACCAAGGCCACGGGGCCCCTTCAAAAGGCAGTGACTACCTTCTAAACCCAGCTCTGTTTGATGACATGTTGACTTACAACTGAAGAGCGTGGTAGGAGTCATCCACCTAGGGCTGTACCAACCAAGGCCACGGGGCCACTTCAAACAGCAGTGACTACTCTCTAAACCCAGCTCTGTTTGATGACATCTTGACTTACAACTTATTGGTTGACAGGGAAAACTGATATTAGAGAAAAGCGGGGTAGGCGTCATCAACCTAGGGCTGTACCACTACCCTCTAAACCCAGCTCTGTTTGATGACATCTTGACTTACAACTTCATATTTGACAGGGAACACAGATATTAAAGAAGAGCGGGGAAGGCGTTATCAATCTAGGGATGTACCAACCAGGGCCACGGGGCCCCTACAATAGGCAGTGACTACCCTCTACACCCAGCTCTGTTTCATGACATCTTGACTTAGAACTTATTGTTTGACAAGGAACACTGATATTAGAGAAGAGCGGGGTAGGCGTCATCAACCTAGGGCTGAACCATCCAGGGCCACGGGGCCCCTACAATAGGCAGTGACTACCCTCTACTCCCAGCTCTGTTTGATGAAATCTTGACTTACAACTTATTGGTTGACAGGGAACACTGATATTAGAGAAGAGCGGGGTAGGCGTCATCAACCTAGGGCAGTACTAACCAGGGCCACGGGGCACCTACAATAGGAAGTGACTACCCTCTAAACCCAGCTCTGTTTCATGACATCTTGACTTAAAACTTATTAGTTGACAGGGAACACTGATATTAGAGAAGAGCGAAGGAGGCGTCTTTAACCTAGGGCAGTACTAACCAAGGCCACGGGACACCTACAATAGGCAGTGACTACCCTCTAAACCCAGCTCTGTTTCATGACATTTTGACTCTTACAATTTATTGGTTGACAGGGAACACTGATATTAGAGAAGAGCGGGGTAAGCGTCATCAACCTAGGGCTGAACCAACCAGGGCCGCGGGGCCCCTACAATAGGCAGTGACTACGCTCTTAACCCAGCTCTGTTTGATGACATCTTGACTTACAAATTTTATGTTGACAGGGAACACTGATATAAGAGAAGAGTGGGGTAGGCCACCAACTTAGGGCTGAACCAACCAGGGCCACGGGGCCCCTACAAAAGGCAGTGACTACCAAATTGTTGGTTGACAGGGAACACTGATACTAGAGAAGAGCGGGGTAGGAGTCATCAACTTAGGGCTGAACCAACCAAGGCCACGGGGCCCGTACAATAGGCAGTGACTACCCTCTAAACCCAGCTCTGTTTGATGACATCTTGACTTACAATTTATTGGTTGACAGGGAACACTGATATTAGAGAAGAGTGGGGTAGGCGTCATCAACCTAGGGCTGAACCAACCAGGGCCACGGGGCCCCTACAATAGGCAGTGACTACGCTCTAAACCCAGCTCTGTTTGATGACATCTTGACTTACAAATTATTGGTTGACAGGGAACACTGATATTAGAGAAGAGTGGGGTAGGCGCTTTCAACCTACAGTGGAGTTCCGCGGGAATCATTTACGTAGTTTTCTTGGTACACCCCTAGAGCACAGTCTCCATTAAAAACTCGAGCAAAAGACGAGGAATTCAGATGACTGAATAAACTCATCACATGCTTCAAAGCGATGAGGTCCGATCGTTCTAGGAAAACAAGAAATCGCAGGGTAGCTTTTCTTTCAACGTGTCTATGGATGTCCGAAACGTTGAGGGGGGGGGGGGGGAAATGGTGTGGCCATTGTGAAACTCCCGCAGAACTCTATTGTAGGGCACTGACCCTCTAAACCCACCCCTGTTTGATGACATTCTGGCTTACAACTTATTGTTTGACAGGAAACACTGATATTAGAGAAGAGCGGGGTAGGACTGAACCAACCAGGGCTCGGGACACCTACAATGAGCAATGACTACCCTTAAATCCAGCTGTTTTATGTTATCTAAACCGAGGGATTGACAACTTGACCGGTTATGTACACTGATTTTTATGATTCCAATTGATTTTTTTTAATCTGATTTTTTTGTAATTTTTTTTGTTACCAAACTGAGTTTACCATTTCTTAATTAGTTCAGTGAATATTTTTGTTTGAAATATGTTTGTTTGGTTGTTTGTAATATTTTTTTTATTTCCGTTGATTCTTTCAATTTCAGTGATTTTCTTTACTCCGGTAATTCATTGTGCATTTTTCGTAATTAAATTTTAACTATTTTTGTTTACGCTTTTCTTCAGTGTACATTGATTTTCTTAAGTTGTCAACCCCGCGAACTAAACTTTGAACTTGTGCGATATGGAACACCAACAACCAAGGCATAACCAACCAGGGCCACGGGGCCCCTACTGCCGTCTAAACGTAGCTCTGTTTGATGATATCTAGACCCACAACTTGTGCGATATGAACACCCGACAACCAAGGCCTCAACACACCAGGGCCACGGGGCCCCTACTGCCGTCTAAACGTAGCTCTGTTTGATGATATCTAGACCCACAACTTGTGCGATATGGAACACCGACAACCAAGGCCTCAACCAACCAGGGCCACGGGGCCCCTACTGCCGTCTAAACGTAGCTCTGTTTGATGATATCTAGACCCAGAACTTGTGCGATATGGAACACCGACAACCAAGGCCTCAACCAACCAGGGCCACGGGGCCCCTACTGCCGTCTGAACGTAGCTCTGTTTGATGATATCTAGACCCACAACTTGTGCGATATGGAACACCGACAACCAAGGCCTCAACCAACCAGGGCCACGGGGCCCCTACTGCCGTCTAAACGTAGCTCTGTTTGATGATATCTAGACCCACATCTTGTGCGATATGGAACACCGACAACCAAGGCCTCAACCAACCAGGGCCACGGGGCCCCTACTGCCGTCTGAACGTAGCTCTGATGATATCTAGCCGACCCACAACTTGTGCGATATGGAACACCGACAACCAAGGCCTCAACCAACCAGGGCCACGGGGCTCTTACTGCCGTCTAAACGTAGCTCTGTTTGATGATATCTAGACCCACAACTTGTGTGAGGGGCAACACTGGTATCAAGGAAGAGCGAACTAGGCGCAAACATTCTAGGGCCGAACCAACCAGGGCCACGGGGCTCCTACAAAAGACCGTCACTACCCTCTAAACCAGGCATGGGCAACCTACGGCCAGCGGGCCAGAACCGGCCCGCGGGACCTTTTTATCCGGACCGCGAGACTGTCTGAAGATACCATTAAAAATAGCTCACCGTTTGGTTTTGAAAACAGTTTTAATTGTATGTAGGCCCATATCTTGAAAATGTTGTTTGTACACTTTCGACGATAGTAATACCGCATGCGGTCGGCAGTCACTCTTCACAAACATGATAAACATGATGTTGGCAGTCAACTCTTGTCACTGAACAATGAGTTAAAAACAGATTTTACCGAATTCAGGGCACAAGATTTAAACCTGAAGATATTTTCCTCGCCTTTTGAAGTTGATGTGGACCAAGTTTCGGAGGATATTCAAATGGAATTACTTGACCCTGGGAATGACGATTTGAAGGGAACATTTAATAATGTGGATATTGTTGAATTTAACAAAGTACATCTCCCAAAAGAAGGCTTTCCAAAACTCTTAACCAACGCACAGAAAAAAATCTCTCTTTTCGGTAGTACATACAAATGTGAATAACTATTCTCCGTCGAAAGTACGATCCCGCCCTACAGATGCACATTTGGAGAATAGCTTGCGCATTGCAATTACGAGCATCCGAACAAAGAAAGAAGAACTTGTTAAGAAGTTGCAGTGGCAGGTTTCACATTAATAACGTTGAAAAATCTTGAAGTACATGTGGAATGGTAGTAGACTAGTAGCGGTGGTGGTAGTGGTAGTATCAGTAACTTAGCTGTAGTTGTTGGATTAGGCGGGCGGTTGTATTTTCAAACATACAAGTTCGCATTATGGCGGAAAACAATACAATTCAAATTAAAATAGATCTCACACACAATACAATATGTGTCATCTACAATAAAAATAATATGTGTACATAAATTAATCTCATTAGTTCAATGTTGAGATATTAATTGGGGTTTTTTACCATTAGATCTAACCTTTTCTACCCCCAATAATTAGCATTTTCAGATAACAGCATTCATTTTGCTCAAACTTATTTAAAAAAATACAAGCCCGACTGTGTATTCAAAGTAGAGCTTCCATTTTAATCCCATGCCAGCCTTAGCAAGGATTAATTAATTATAGCTGGTATCTCATTTATCAATTCCACCTATGTCTGTGTTTATCGACTGTGTAAAATGTCAAAAAAATAGTCCAAAAAATTAATAACGAATAATTAAGAGTAAAAAATAATTTCACGGTTATCTAGTGTATAAAATGTGATGCATTGTATTTACCTTATCAAAGTAGTCGATCGCTGCTCCCTGGATATTAGCATCTTGAAATCCTACGTTATCACCTGAGGGGACACAACGCAAGATGGCACCACGAATCTACGGTGTTTTCCCAATGTCACCCAAGAGTTCATCCAATGCACAAATTGTGTACGCAAAATTACGCCATAATCGATTACATTTACTTTCTAACCGTTTTTTTTTCGTTTTTCTCTCAAACGCGCTGTGAAACCTAAAACACGCGACTTGTTGACGTATGTTACTTATTATTTCGGACACACAGCAACAAACAGACTCGACGTCACTTTTCATGGGTTCGCACTGCCCGCACTGCCCACACTTGCACCAATTTGAGTTTCCCGATCTGCCCTTAAAAGTCTCAAACCGATTCTCGATCGCTGCTCTTTCTTTGTTTATTTCATTTTTTTATTCTAGCGTATATTTTGGCTCGAAACTGTATACGGCACAATCCCAGCCATTAAACTGCAAACAAATTCAGCGCAAGAGGATATAATAATAGCGTGAGTGTGATCGGTAAAATTATAACGACGTATACAATATGGAGCCAATGGAACTCTAGAAGAAGTGTACGGAACGATCTACTCTGTTTCAACAAACGCGAAATGATTGGATTTTCAGTTTCACCTTTGACTAGCAAATAAAAGCAAATACTTCAATAATTGCTTCCAAGTATTTAGTTACAGATCGGATCTAGCAAAGCATCCTTCTCAACTGTCAAAGCTTGACAAATTTAATTGGTTGACGACAAATTACAGCTGTCTTTGTCAAGGAGGGTAACCTGTGTGTGTGTGAATGACATTTCATAAATTATTAACATTCCAAAAGTTCTTGTGTCCAAGTTTGTTTGGTCTAAAGAGCGTATCCGCGCAGGATCTACGAAGCGAGCGCGCGCTGGTCAGCCGAGAGGCGGTGGGCCCGCAGTGACGTCGCCATACGCCGCCAGCGCTCAATTGTTTAAGTACCATAAGTCCCAGCGACTTAATTTATTTCCCCTTTCCCCAATTGTATTTGAAAACAAACGAATTGAATCAACAAAACAAACTCTATCGATCAGCGATTAACAAATGGTGAAATTAAATTCAAAATTAATTGTTTCTTTGCGGCCCTTTACATCATAAGGTGCCAGTTTTCAGGAATGAACGATGTTGTTAATTAAGAACTTTAAAGCAATTTTTCCTAAATCACTGATTTCGTTTAACGATGAAGAACTCATACAGCTGCGTCCATACTAGTTTCCCAGACAGTTACTTGCATAATGTTCTTCCTTACGAGCAGAAATAGTACCAAAAAAAAAAAAAAAACAGTAATAGAACTTGCTACTTTGTTAATGATTGACAATGCTGCTCCATCTCCAAGTTTCCCAGACATCTGTACAGCCTTCATGTTATTTCTTACCAGTCACTGTGGCAAGTGCCGAGCGCTCGTTTTCAAAACTAAAATTAATTAAAACGTATTTAGGAAGTACGATGACACAAGAACGACTTTCCGGACTGACAATATTATCAATTGAAAACGAAGGCGCCAGATCGCTAAACGTTACATTCATGGATGTGTTTGCTGAGGAAAAAGCCCGTAGAAAAAACTTCAATCTATGGCGAGTCCGGAGTCATATACATTATATGCAGTGGCGGTTCTAGCGTAAGGGCACAAGGGCACGTGCCCCCCTCCTGGGACTCACGGAAATATCTTTAATTATAAGTTATTATTTGGTACATCAAATACGTTGTTGTGGCAACTTTCAAATTTAAGTTTCGCTGAAGATATATTCATTTCTTGGTGCACTTTGTTTATATTTGGGAGAATATTGGTCGTAGAAATAATTTCATTGCTTGCGCCAGCTACGATTCTGCAGTGTCCACTGTCCAGGCTATACAGCGTTGTGCCCTCGTATTTCAACAGTTCAGACCCCCAGGCACTGTTTGGAGCTAGACCCTTATGGACGAAATACATTGGCAGGGGGCACATCTAACGCGTAGCCACCACCGACACCGAAGATGAGAGAGAAAAGAAACCCAACCCTGCAGGCAGATGACCTTTTCTGAGTAAACACCAAGAACGATAATATAGACCTCGGCACGGACTTAATAGGGAGTCAAATGATAGAAAATGTTACTTAAAATCAAAGGCTCCTTTTTTTAGTTTACAAGTGTACCTGGTTAGAAAGACATGGCACTCAGCTTTCATTCAATAAGCGGATACACAACAAGGAGTGGTAACTAGAAAATGGTCATTTATGATGTTTTAAAAACTAAATTACTGGCGAAGTGTGTTGTTGTCACAGTATTGTCATGTCAGTAGGTATTCGGCTATCGTGCGAGTGAGTTGTGTTACTGCCGTGTTCGCATTTGTACATTATCTGTTTGTAATATTGTTGTGTTTTTGTAAATATGAATTCTGTGGCGCATATTCTAAGTTGTGAACATCAAATTAGTTACGATAAAAAACTAGATATTAAAAAACTGGGACGTCCAGTACCTCATCTTAGTTTGAAAAAACTTATAAGTACGATTCCCGACTTCAACAACGTCGTAATCGAGAGGTTTGCTCGAGACAAAAACAGAAGAATGGATTTTATCTACCGATAGGTGAGTAACGTGTCGTTCTTACATTTCCTTTGCGTAAAATTCTACTTTTTGAGTTTTGGGTGGGGGGGGGGGGGGGGTAAATTACGTTGTGCCCCCTGCAGTTTGGATGTTACGAGCCGCCACTGATTATATGCATGCTTCGAAATGGATGGAGGGGGCCCCGGTTTGCAGCTTGCACCAGTGCCTGAGAGACCATAATTATGCCACTGCTCCGGCGGCTGGGGCTTCGCCCCAGACCCCAAACTTCCCGCGCACATACTGTCAATCGTAAGATTAGCCCCCCCATGCAAAATCACAACTCGGCACTTATGCTTGTCAACAACTACGCAAAAAAAAAGTGTCGGTAGTGTTAAGTTACCAGTACTGTAAAGTGCAATGGGAAAATACGAGAAATATGAAAAGAAATACAAGAAACCGTGGGAGGCACTTCCAGAGATGCAAGGTAGGATGCAAACAATATACAAAAACCAGTCCCACAGGGATGTGACCAACCAATATTACCTATAATGTGGACCAGTGGCGTAGCTAGAAATCCACGGGCCCCCGGGCTACAGGGAGCTGGCGGGCCCCTGTCATTGACGCCTACAATCTGCATATTATTTACTATCAGGCAATTATTATAAAATTTAAGTATTATTGACATCGAGTCTTGGTACTCACCATTCGTCATTGGATTCGACAACATTGTCACTAGCACTACCGGTATCACACGAAGCAGTGTTACTTTTGAGTAAAAAGCTAGTTATTTTAGGAACTTTTCGTTGTTTTTCTAGTTCCTCGGTTTTCTTCTTACGCTTTTTAATCCCGCTTAAATGTTTATATGAGGACATTATTAAAATAGAAAATCAGAGCTTTTGCGACGACCGTGACTATTAGCCGGAGATAATCACAAACTGACTAAAAGTGTGGACATGTCGTATTCGAAAGGGGTTGGGGGGTGGTGACTGCAGACTGTGCAGAGTTGTGAACAAAAGGTTTTCTGAGAAATGAGGCACATTCTATCAACAGCAGATTATAATTGACAGGATGTAGCCATCAATGAATGACTGTTGGCCGCCAGGGCGACGACTAGGGCCCCGTGGGGTAGGGGCAAGGTAAAGATAACTCGCATACAGATTTTCATGATTTTTATACAACTTATACTTCAACAATTGTTTTAAACAATTACTTGTTTTGTATTTTTTTACTCAGTATCCAGGACCCGGTTCCGGACCGTCCTGATACTCAGGTCTTTTGAACTCAAGCTTGTCTCAAAACCGGGCCCCTCTAGACCCCGGGCTCCCGGGCTTCGCCCGGGCTGCCCCCCCTATTCCTACGCCACTGATGTGGACAGTGGCGTAACTAAACCCGCAGTCGCGGGGGGACCCAGGTCCAAAATGGCATATATGAGAGCCCATATCACCGGCCGACTGGCCGACTCAGCGAGCACTTGTTAAGCTAATTGTTTACAATAATAACAATTGCAAACTGAAATGACACTGTCACTAACTGTTGTCAGTGTTGCCGATCTGTCGTTTCCTTGTCCGCCTCCTTCACAAACCAATAGAAGCATCCCTTGAGGAAAACCAAATTCGTTTTATGCTCTTGGACAAACTATCACCGCATGCGTAAATGAAAATCATTTGTGGCTGAGTGGATTGACACGATGAGATGCTGTCAATTAAGCTTTCAGTTATGTGTGGACTTGAAAAGAAATCGACATGTCAACAGGTCAGGTGTCTGAGTCTCTCCCCTAATAGACCGGACGCCGCCCCAGAAATATGTTTTGCACTGCTGCACCTCTTTTGAGGCAGAAAATGCAATATGCCATAAGTTAGACTAAGTAAATGTGCATCTCAAGTCACCGTGCCTTTTTTGCCTCAGTGGTGCAAACGCCGAATAATTTAATTTGAAGTTCATAATTTTTGTTATTGTAATCGTACGCATATGATTGAATATAGTCGTTCATCATCACCATTTAGTAAGATATGACCATTGTAATATTTTATTTATTTATTTTTATTTATTTGATAGGACACAAATACAGCCATAGGCCATTTTACATCAAAGCTCTTGAAGTGCCGGTTCACAATATATATGCATTGGAATGTCATCCGAATGACGTAAATTAATCACGAAATTAATTTACTTCGAAGGAGGTTTATTTTATCAGTTTTGTTTACAGTACTAAAAATGAAAAACATACTAAAAACAATAGATCATACAATGCTTCATAGTCTAAGCTTTAGATATTGTTTCTTGTGGTTATTTGTATTTTTATTAATACGCCCAAAATAAACAATAATAGTAAACTACGTGACCGTCTTACGGAAAATAGGTAAGTGTGTTTTTATCCATGCAACGTCACAATAATTTTTATTTGGTGCAAACGATACTTTAAAATGGCCTTGATACTAAGTTGTATGTTAGGAATAGTCATTTATGGACTTTTGTGTTTTTGTTTAGTAAACAAAGAATATTTTTGTAGTTTGAGTTAACGTTTTCAGTAGATTTTGCAACTTAGTCCAGCCCTAACATGGATATAATTATTTAAACGCAGACAAATATTGTATTCAAGTTAATGACAATTTAATTGTGCGCTTTACTGAAGCAATCAATTTGCAATATCTCTATGTTAGTTTTCAAGTTTTCGGTCTTCTTATCCGACAATGCGTAGAAAGTGGAAGACTCGCTCTTTAGTTCTCGTAAGAATAGTCCCGTCCCCATTCGGTGCCGAGTGACCCACGGCCGCAACCTTCCTTGTATTGACAGCCCATCTGGGAGCAATAAACAAGGTTGTATAAAACATGAATAGGCCTAACCTAATACCACAAGCTGCTAAAAGATTTGTTCTGCTACTATCAACTAGCACAGCGGCAAATTTTGGGTTCAATCGCGGCTGGTTTATTGCTCTCTTTGTACGAGGTTGTAAACTTCAATCAGGTTGAAAGTTTCTCCGACCAGCAAGAAGGGTAGATGCGTAGGTAGCTTCCAAAATCAAGTGACCTCCGATTATTTTGTCTTCGAAATAAATAACCTAAAATCTAAGTTAACATCACGTACCGAATTTGAGGATCGCTAAAGTTAATAATTAAAACTAAATAATTGTGTTTAATTGTTGATACAGTGGGGGTAGTAAGGTATTTTTTGCGCTGTCGTTGGAGGCCAATATGGCTTGGAGCTGCCTGTACTACAAGGGATGGTGAGTACTTTGCGGAAGAAAGGCATGATTGACATTTATGGTCTCTAATAACACCAACATCTTCTTATGAGGTTTGATTTTACAACTGTGTAAGTTGAAATGGAAAATACAGTAGTTTTCCAAGTCGTTTTCTAAGTCTGATCTGCATATGCGTTGTATTGTATTATTATTATTTTGTGTCATAATGATACCAAAAATACTACGTTTAATAACAGATAGCGCGGAGTCTAAAGAATCTAATACGTGCTCTACATTACTGACATTACACGGGTAGGTGAAATTACGTGGGTAATTTCTGTGTGTGAACGCTTGAAGGTTGCTACCCTGGTACGAAATCTAGTTGGGAAGGAAATCTAATACCCGAGTTAGGTTTCATACCAGGGTAGCAACTTCAAGCGTTCACACACAGAAATTACCCACATAATTTCACCTACCCGTGAAATGCCAGTAATGATGATTTTCCTTGGTAATTTTTGGTTATACCATTTGGTTAAATAACAATTCGAGTAACCATCATCTTCTCGGAACCATTTTTCCACAAAACATGATCTACATCGAAGCTTGTGATGCTCCAAATTTGTCTCCGTTCGACCGCTATCACGAGAAAAATAAAACAATCAAAAAACAAAATTACTGTGGAAACGCTCGCTTCGCTCGCTTCCATACATTTTTGTCTACATTGTTTCACTATAAGTAGGATTATTATTTTATATTTGTTATGCTGCTATTATAATAATAATTATTATTATTATTATTATTATTCGTATGTGTAATTTATTATTATTAATTATTCTATATGCAAGATTTGTAAATAATTGTCGAAACTATAATGGTACTCAGAATCAATAACAAGTGGAAGTGCAACGTTTTATCGTTTTATATTCATTTACAACAACATTCCGCTCCGTCACAACAACACCCTTGGCATGCCGCTTTACACCCTGTCTCCCCCCGCGAGCCTCACAACTTCTGGAGACGAGAAACTATGTCATTTTGTACTACATCATCTCACAAACCAATTTTTATCTCGTAAGTTATACATACATTGATAAAACAAACTGTGCACATGTATTGAATGTGAATGTGAAATCATGCTTGTTTGACTCCTACTTCTCAGAGGTCATCGTTGTTAATACTATTTCACTGAGAAATGAGTGATCGTTAAAAAAACTCTTTTTATCGCGATAAAAAAATTCATAATTCCCGAATTATAGGTAACCGTTTCACTGTTGAAAACAGTGTATTCTACTAACATTTATTACGTTCTGAACTTTTGTTCTCGAAAAGTTTCATATTGACCAAATTATAAGAGATCAAAAACTTGTCCACCTTCGCGGATACGCTACAGATTGCCGTGGAAAAGTTCTCATTACTGGCGTATTTTCATAAATACAAAGAAAATGCAAGAGACATAAAGTTTTGTTAACTACATTATCGTTATGATCAATGCTTCGAATATCGGATTTTCGACCTTTTTAGTAACATAACAAAACCAATAAGATATTATCTTATTGAAAAAGATAAATGTTCGGATGTTGATTACGTTTGATGACATGTTATTTAATCTAGCGCCTTGAATCGTATACAGCTGTATTGTGCGTTTTAATACCTTTCATTTGATATATAACACATACACTATTCGTTATTACGAAAGGAGATAGCACCCGACATTCATATCGGTGCATGCCCATTAATTGTCACAAGTGTCATCACTTAGAGACGATTATTTTGAGTTTGCACCACTGAGGCAAAAACGACACGGTTAGTGATATGCATGCGCATTACTGTTAAAAAAACTAATGATGTATTGCAATTCCTGCCTCAACAGGGGTGCAGCTAACACCCCGAAATATCAACATTTTTCAAGGGTGGCTCCGGAACTATAGAGATAAAATCGTCCATATTGTGTCCAAACATTTGCAGCAGGAGACAATATGACGACATCACAGTGAAGAAAGGTTGGCTGTCAATCAGCAGCGCTAATAAGAACCTTTGCTGGGAGGACAAATCCCCAATTACATTTACAGGTGTAGAGTGCAACGTTTTGAGAGAAGTTAGTTCTTATTTGACTTCGGCCGAAATTACATCGGAATGATGATGAATAGCAGTACAAGTGGCGCAGCAAAGAGACGAAGAAAAAAGTTGTTGGAGAATGAAGTGAAGAAGTGTCCGAGAATTGAGTCATTTTTTAAAACATCATATGCTTCAAACAGCAAAGTTAAAAACACTACTGATTACTGAAAACATCGACGCGTGTGTAAACGCTGAACCCTCGATTGAAACAGTTAAAAAAACACTACTGAAAACGTCGACGCGTGTCTAAACGCTGAACCCTCGATTGAAACAGTTAAAAAAACACTACTGAAAACGTCGACGCGTGTCTAAACGCTGAACCCTCGATTGAAACAGTTAAAAAAAACACTACTGAAAACGTCGACGCGTGTGTAAACGCTGAGCCCTCGATTGAAACAGTTAAAAACTACTGAAAACATCGACGCGTGTGCAAGTGAACCCTCGATTGAAACAGTTAAAACCACTACTGAAAACATCGACGCGTGTGTAAGTGAACCCTCGATTGAAACAGTTAAAAGTTAAAACCACTACCTCTACCTCAAGTGATACGGCCGAATATTGTATTCAAGTTATGTTAAAGAGTGAACATCCAACCAATATAGAGGTAACTATTCAGTTGATATACATGACGCCAACATTAAAAAGTGTATTGTAGACACCAAGAAAATAAACGTCGAGACTTTAATTGACAGATTTGCTGAACTAAATGCCAGTAGAAAGTTTTAGTCAAAGCGCAATGGTAAGTTATCTTTTATTTGGCGGCAGTGGTGGTGGTGGTAGTAGTGTTAGTGGTGGGGGAAGGGGGGCGGGGCGGCAACTCCTGCGGGGGGGGCCCCGATCTGAGTTTACGCCACTGAATGTGGAGTCTTATTGCATTGGTTTATACGCGTTAGACTTATATATCTTATATGAAAATACTCTTTCTGGGATGGCTACAACAAGCAGCGAAGCTATGTGAAGACAACCATGCGCTCGTTATTAGCAGATAAAAAAAAACATGGGCAGACCAAATTGCACACCGACAAAATGACTAGTTAAAGCGTGTCAAGAGCAATATATTCTTGTAAAGCGTGAACAAAATGTGCCCTTCACACCACTTTCACTGTCTCACATGGCATGTTTTACTAGTATATTCCGTTCAAAAACATTCTGAAGATCAATATAAAAAATACTAACTCTAAGCTGAGAAGAGGCCAACAAACGTAGGCTAGAAAACCTATATAATTTGATGGTATTATTTGAAAGTAAATTTAAAAAGTTAACCCCCCCCCCCCCCCCCCCCCCCAGCAGTGTTGCAGTGTCCCGATTGTTTTACAATAGGTTTGTTTTTTGTCCTGCACTTTCTAGCGGTGCAGCTTTACGGTGCAGGCCGGAAATACGCAATAGTGGAAGGAATGCAGGTTGCACTGAAGGAAGACAAAAAAACACTCGGGTGTAGCAACGGCTGATGTGTGAAATAATATTTAAATTTGACAAAGTCTTTCACAATAGTTTGAAATGTATAGCATCAGATCTCAACTAAATAATTATTCTAAACGTAAATAGCAGCCGATGTATCTACTTAAAATAACAACCATTAATAATTCAAGTTGCCGACAGATTTTCTTACACTGCACTGCCACACCAGCTCGGTAGCCGGTGCTACACCGCTGCACTAGTGCAACGTCCACTGGACAAAATAACGCGAGCAGTGTAACCTGCACGGAGACAAAATAACATGGCGGTGCCGGAAAGCTTGCACCAGTGCAGGCTATGCAGGACAAAAAAACAAACCTAATTATCATCTGGCAACCCTAAGATTCATAGAACACAGCACGTCACTTATTGGCTTTGCATGTACTCTAAACGAAGCAACCAATAGCACACATCGGTAAAGAACATTTTTTTAATTGTGCATTGTGTATGAACCTGAATCCGAACCTGAATGCTGAACCAATATTCCTGGGTCATCACGTAGATTTCAAAAACCACAACCTGAATCTGAATCATTATAACTGTAACAATTAGCGGTTTAGGTTCAAAGAAAAAATACGAGCATAATTCCATGAAAACCTTGGAAGTTCATAGTTTGTTCAAATTACAAGAACCAACTTATACCTGGACATACTATTGAAAATGAAATATTCTCGAATATTGGGTGTGGTTAGATATGCACGTGCTACGTTTTGTCCTGCCTGTTGAGCTCGGTAAGCTTTGTGTGGTTGGGCGGGGGGGGGGGGGGGGGGGGGGATTACCACCCGGCATTCTTTCTTTTGTCCGCCTAGGCTGGTAGTTTCCAAGAAATTTGGAAATAGGTCATGAAGCTCTAGGCATATGACAATAGAAAGTTCATCGCTCGTAAGTGCTTGTGACAGTTCTTGGTATGACTAATGGGGAGAAAAATAAGTAAAGTCGTGAGCATTCACGTGTTCGGCGGATAAACACGCATCACAGGTATTCTTTCTTGTTCTTGGTGATAGGCTGGGCCTATACTTCGAATCGATGTCGGTTGAAGGTCAAGGGGTAGGTTTGTTGAGGTACAATAACTTACGAGAAACACTTGATGTCGGTTATTGACGTTACTTTAATTAAAAAAGATTAAGGTGTGAAATGAATACTTTGATTGAAATGAAACCAATGACTTGCTCACGGGCAGAGCCTAACGATGAAAGGCACCCTGCGTGAGGACGTCAACCCAAGGCGATGGTCCAAGGTGGTCTGCCTGGGAGCGCGGAACAGGGCACAACGGAATAGGGCACAACGGAACAGAGCACAAACCGAACACTTCCGAAGCGTGCGGTGTTGCCAAATGTGATGATTGTGTTCTGTTCCGTTGCAGAGCGGATTACCGCACACACGTTAATTTGTGTGCGGTAATCCGGTACACAACGGCAGTGGCGTAACTAAGGGGGGGGGGTTTAGGGGGTTAAAAACCCCCCCCCGAAACTACATCGAGACTGATCTTACCTAATACTACACTTAATACTATATTGTAAGATAAGATCCTTAAACCACTTCAGTGTATAACAATCGCAACAAATAACATTTTCATAATATTTATACACTTTACTTAGAAAAGATATATAATTTCTTTCAATAATTCAATTATATATTTATGATTTCATCTACAACTAATATACCTTTCGCTCAAACCAGTAAAAGTAAGGGTACCTATAAATAAAAATGCGTTAATCTAATATTACAATATCACGTTCTGTGGATTAAAATTTAAATGTATGTGACGTGACCACAATGCTTCACTTCATGTTGAGATTATATTGAACAACCATAAAACATTAAAAACAATTTCTATGCAATTCTTATTTAGAACTATAATTAATGCCTACTGTAACACTGTAACTTCAATATAATACAAACAAACGAGTAGTCGTTCGAGAAGTATTCTTTGAGTCTAAAAGGCACGAAATATAGAAGTGAAAAAAAATTTCGCCTTCGGCGAAATGGCCTCCGGCGCTTTCAATCCCCTCATCTCACTTTTCCCTAATTAACCCCCCCCCGAAATAATTCCTAGTTACGCCACTGCACAACGGATCACAGCACAATGTTTACACATAAGCGTGTGTGCGCTAGGTTAGGTTAGGTTAGGTTAGGTTAGGTTAGGTTATCGTGTGTGCGGTAATCCGCTCTGCAACGGAACAGAACACAATCATCACATTTGGCAACACCGCACGCTTCGGAAGTGTTCGGTTTGTGCTCTGTTCCGTTGTGCCCTATTCCGTTGTGCTCTGTTCTGTGTACCCGTCTGCCTGCTCAATCGCATCCCCTACGTGAAGCGCGGGAACACACACAAAAACATGGCGGCCAATAAGCACAGCCTTAGTAATACATAGTGAAGTATAATTACAACAGTTTAACGTTGACGGGCGAGGTTGTAATCAAGGTAAGAAACTTTGATTTTGAAAAGATTTAGTATTATGGTGACCAGTGAGTATTTTCAACTTTCAAGGCTGTTTACAGTGGCGTGCGGTGGACTCTAGGAGTGGGTATGAGACAAACACTCAAACAATCAGTGTGGGGGGGCCGGGGGGTCCAGTGGGAATAGAGGAAATATGACGCTCTGATCGCAGTTTGTTTAATCAATTAAATAGTTTGTCGGTTGGAACCGTATTTTTACGTTTTTATAGTAAACGCGCCACACATGCCACAATTTATGACATGATCACCATTTTAACATACTAAAATAATATACTCTGCTATAGACTTACCCAGGAAGTGGACTAGACGTATTTACTTGAATTCGAACTCCGTCCTTCTCTCCTGTTTTGTGAAGACTGCTATGACCCGATCATAAAAGTTCGCGATAGTTCGCCTGCCAAACGGCCTGTTTAATACGTCTTTGATGTAATCATCGGTGTCAAGTCATTATTACACAGCAAATTACAATATCATTACTGCCACACGCAATCACAAACCAAATACACTTTAAAACACGAGATACTTCACTCACTGCTCTAACGCGGCGCCACCTGCTACGCGACAGTATCCGAGGACCGAGAAAGCACGAAAACCAGCAGTGAACGCCGAGGTTGGAAGCTTACTTGCCTTCGGTTTTTGGCTATACCTCCCCCCCCCCCCCCCCCCCCAAGCCATGGTCAATAAACCCTCAGCCCATACACCATGCTCGAACAAACTCAGCTTACTACCCGAACAAAAATCAAAGCTAGCCGAAGCGAGACTGCCAGTTGCCCGTGTGAGAATGTACTTGCTATTGCCGGGCAAAATTGTCTCCCGTGTGAGGGGGGGGGGGGGCCTTACAGATGCCGCCCTCTGCTGACAGAATTTAAGACCGCTCGAAAACATTTCTCCTGATTTTTTGGGGATTATTACTTATTACTACTAATATAGTAGGCGATCATATTATACTTAAGTTAAATAAGTACTGGATACACTGGGTATGCACCACACACCTTGCATACCCAGACCGCACGCCCCTATGTAATGGCATACACATAAGTGAGACGCATGAAAATGAATCACGTAGATAGTGTGTGTAATCGCATTTGGAGATGATTTTTTGTAAAAAGAAGAGTTACTCGCTGAAACCATTTAGAATAAACAAATATACGCCTATTGATTGCTACATGTTGCTGTACGCTAAATGATGTATTAGTTGACTACGGCAAAATCCATGAAGATTGATTCCCAACAAATTGTATATTTCTGAGATTGGAAATGAACCCGAACCCTTATAAATACAAAACCCGGACCCGAATTCCTGGCCTGGCACTCCCGACATGATCGCTGGCCGGCTGCCGCTTCGCGCGTGTTAAAATGCTTCTCTCCTAAACTGATAGAAGATTTGAGTCGTATTTGAATGTGTTTGTTATATGATTATTGATTACTAACAGCTAACAATGCATTTTATATAAGTTGATAAAAATATTATCTCAGTAGAAACTACTATAATTTTTGAGTCGTATTTGTCCACGCAGGAATATTATTGTATCATTCATGACCCGAACAGACGTATAGATTGTGCAGGCTAGTCCAGTGCAAATTTACTATTACATGTATACGATATACTTGTGTGCTGGCCAATTGGCTTTGCGTTGCTTGCTAGCAGTGGCGAAGCGTGGCCTTGAAATTAGGGTAGACATAGATAATTTTGCAAGTGTAATATTTCGCAATTTAGAAATAAATAGTTGGCGATGAGAGGGGGAGGGGGGGTGACGCCAAACGTACATTTGTGAGCGCCCAGCCCCAGGGCATGAGAATCAACAATATCACTTTCGGCGGAGCACATTGTAAGTCACTAACAGTTTACACAATAATATTAAAAAAATAAGGATAGAAATCACACGCTATTGGGACGTTGTACACTTTTGCACTACACTAATGTCAATCCACGACGCACGCACCTTGCATTGTCGAAGGATTGCATTGAACTAGTTACTGAAGTATCCATCGTTTTACCCTCAAACAAAAATGTGAAGACAAGACACATAGGGTTGGGTTGGATCATCAGATTTTACAAAAGCAGACCACCAGACCGTGAAGGTTTATTAGTATTACTGAATGCTGTTACGGCCGTTCCCTCAAATTACCAAGTCCCATTGTGTTATGAAACGAGTGTCTGGCATGTGCCCGTGTTCACAGCTCAGAGTTGGTGTGTGAGACAATTCTCAAAGATTCTTGAAAAACTGACGAAAATAGCGTTCTGATCACGCGAAAGAGAGCAAAAGACTGTTTGTCTCCACACTTTTAAATTATTGAACTTCAAGGGACACTGGTAGAATATGGCGCGAGTGTTGCCGAGTCCTTCGCCGTCAAGTAAATTCAAACGTTCGCGGGAGCCACGGAAGACAAGAAAATGTAGGAAAGCAAGCATAAACTTGTGCACAAGTGTATTAATGGTATTAATTATATTTGTATATACAGGGTAGACAACGTCTCTTTGTCTCATAGTCATAGGACGCTTCGCCACTGCTTGCTAGAACCACTGAGTTTATTGCTAAGTGTGCGGAAGTGTTGATGGGATCAGGTTGGGGAGCGGGGAGTGGCCGGCCCCGACCAAAATGCTGACTTCCTCGCCTCAGCGATCAGAATGCCAACACTTTTGTCTGGTGACAAAGTAGTATGCACTACTTACAGGCACGTAACAACGAATGGGGGGGGATTGACACCCCCCCCCCCCCGACCCACTCATCTAGTCACAACTTTGATGCGAGTTCATTTGCGAGCCGAAAAGTGTCAAGTAAAATGTCAAAAACACTAGTAGAGCCTTGCGATATGCGAAAGCACTGTTGAACCTGTTGGAATGTACGAAGAACTGTTTACGTTAGATGGACGAAGCGATGCGAATGGAAGAAACGCTAACAACACGTCCGCCTCTAGGTCTATTCGTATGTCAATATTCAGTTAACTGGCCTTTAACCCTAATATTCTTTCCTTTTCAGGTATTCATGCATCAGTGAAAAGCGATCCATTCACCACTCATATTGTTCTCCAAACCATTTTCTTGTGTGGGTGGGACTTGTCCACCAGCTCAATTTGAAAAAAAAATGGTTTTAGTGAACGTGACAAAGAGTGAAGCGACTCGGGCACTATATTAATAATAAAAAATAACAATAATATTATTGTTATTATTATTATTATTATTTTATTGTTGCAATACATACAAACTCGGTCAAAACCGGCATTTGCATGTTGTACGGACTAGAGTTGAGCGCGTGCCGTGACTCACGCGTGAGTCACGCCGCACGCGTGAGTCACGACATTTATCGTGAGTGTGCGTGAGTGTGGACTAAATGGAATAAGTCGTGAGTGATCGTGCAAGATACTTGACTCACGCGTGAAACGTGACACGTGTGATTGTGCGTGTCACGTTATCCATTTTGTTAACAATTTAAGATTACATTATCTTTTCTCAAAAAAATGTTTTTGAAACCGTTAGTGTTAAAAAAATCTGGTAACAACTTTTCATTTATTGCCATTTGCTGATATGGCGTGATATGGCGTGAGTGTGTGAGAAATAAATTAATTTTTAGCGTGAGTGTGCGTGAGCGTGTAGCGATAATACCCGTACGTGCGTGAGTGTGCGTGAGCGTGTAGCGATAATACCCGTACGTGCGTGAGTGTGCGTGATTAGAGAATGTTCGCTCGTGATCGTGACCCGGCGTGAGTCAAAAGTCACTCACGCGCTCACCTCTAGTATGGACACAAATGTCAAGTATTTCCATGTGTTTAACTTATTAAAATCTACTTAGAACTACTTAATATATCATTGTCCACATTATTTCTTCCAAACCGAACTGTGGATGCTATGTACGGTCGTGGCCGATTTGTACTCATCCCAGCATTTGCTCTTTGTACGGTGGAAACCACGAAAACCACCATCGGGATGGAGAACTTCTTGAAGTCTTCATTCTTCTTAGTTCAAAAATTTTCGCACTATCCTACACGTGTTCAAAATAATTGCTTTTTGCATCTCGCACCACAATCCTTACGCCCACAGACGCAAGGTTCTAGCGATACTGTCATGGAGTTTACGTGGAACAATGCCATTTGCTGATATAATTAACGGTATAACAGTTACATTATTCTGCTTCCACAACCTTTTTATTTCAATAGATAATTCCTTATATCTGTTTATCTTTTCCCGCCAAGTTGTCTCTACATTGTGGCATAAAGGGACGGCAACATCAATTAAAATCGTTTCTTGTTTCTTCTTGTCAATAAATATAATATCCGGTCTATTGTGATGTATGGTTTGGTCTGTTATAACTGCCCAGTCGTAATATAATTTGTAGTCTTTACTATCTAATACATTTTCAGGCTTGTATTTGTAATACGCAGTGGTTGTGTTTATAAGTTTATACTTCATGGCTAATTTTTTTGCAACTTGGTTATGCCTATGAAGATAATCTGTTTGACAAAGCATTTTGCACCCAGATACGATATGTTCAATTGTTTCGCCGTTCATATTACATTTTCTACATTTATCTTCCACTGTGACGTCTTTCAGTATGTATTTTTTGTAATTGTTAGTCTTGATTACTTTATCTTGAATAGCGATCATAAATCCCACTGTTTCGCTGAAAATGTCCCATTTGTTCGATGCTACCCTATCGACGCTATCCTTAAGAAGTTCTTTATAATGTCTGCTATGTAACGTCTTTTCTGATATTCTGATCTCTTTTGTGTGGCAAATCGTATTACCGTCCTTTATCTTGAAACCATGTGTAGATTTGTTTAGTATATGAGATAATGGATTTAATGAAAGACAAAACCATAACGCACTAAACGAGTCACCTTGAAAAATACCTCGTCGTATGTTAACTGGGTCAGTACATATCTGCTCTTTGCCTACGTTTAACTTTAATGTTGTTTTCCAACTCGTCATCGCTGTCCGCAAAAAGTTTACTATCAATGGGTTTACTTTATAAATTTCCAGTAGGCTATCTGTATTAGCCACGAATGTGGTGACGAATCATACGCTTTCTTGTAATCAATATAGCTAACGTGAATGTTTCTCTTCTTGTTGAAAGCTTGGTTCATTACAACAGAATCGATAATTAATTGTTCCTTACACCCTTGCGACAATTTACGACATCCCTTTTGTTCTTCAGCTAATATATTGTGTTCTTCGCAATGACTATATATTTTATTTGTTATTATTATTATTATTATTATTATTATGTAAAATAAAAATAATTATTAATAGGCGATAGGCCTACATTAATGATAACTGGCGCAATCCCAAATTCAAAAGTAGTGGCATGTTCGCTGCCCGCACAAGACGTTCCGAAACCTGTCGTGTCCACTCATCCTAGCAGACGCCCAACTTATTAGGATTCGGAATGTAGGCTAGCCCATGATACAATGATATTACTGTGTGGGCTTAGCCTACCCATGGCCATAGGTGTGGAGCCCCTATTTCAAATAGGCTAACAATCGCTGACTGTCGTATGACTCGAACCGAGCACGAGCGTAAGTAACCTGATAAATTACTCTTTATCCTTGATTTACGTATTCGGGCTCGGAATTAAACTAGAAACCATTTAACCCAATAGATTGTTTTGGTACTCACCTAACAGCCAACTCCGTCCACAGCAGAGTCTCGGTAAGTTATTGGCCGCTCACGCCTCGTGCTTTGTCTTCCACATGAATTCTGGTCGCCACTGGTAAACTTTAACGACGTTCCACGAATGACAGTGTGCACCGGTGCAAGTTACTGGCGTCGATCGTGGTTTTGTAAGTCTGGAACCCACGTTTTAGTCACTGTTTTTCAAGTAGGCCTAGGCCTCCAGTTCCAACAGGTGATGTAATATCAAATTATCAGTAATAAAATGACTTCTAACGAAGTAAATGCTGCGTGTTGTTAAATGGACTTAAATCATGTTGTTAAATGGACTTAAATCATGTTGTTAAATGGACTTGAAATCACTATTTGATTCGCTGACGCTTCTGTAGGGATGTTAATTTCAAATTTAAAAGTGTCCATTCACCGGCAAATGTGCACGTCCCGTTATTGTGGTCACAACTTTCCGCGGCCCTGCTTGCCCCTGTAGTTCTTTCCCACTAGGCCTAGCTAGGCCTACACTACATTTCACAGACACACGCTAGCCTACTCAGCACAACGCGATTAATAATAGGCCTAAACCACCTTGCACAATGCACAAGTCCACTACAATGTTCACAATCTTCGTCGAATGTACAGATTCGCATTTTCCCTACGGCCTACCTCGTTAAACAACGATAGTCCCAATCAAGTTCGCGGTTCCAACCTACGTCGCGCAACGCCACTCGTGAACTGTTCGAAAATCCAAACCAAAGTTCCAAACTTCTTCACCAACCTGTTGCACAGCGTCGCCACAGCCCTCTCCTCTTGTCCTGGGGAGAACTCTCTCGATAACAACAAAGTTGAGCCAATCACTGGACAGCGCTACTGCGGTATTATCCCTCCACCGTGCTCCCCTCCATCCCCACCACTTGAATCTTATCCTGTCCAAAGACGTTCCCGCAGACATTCCGTTTTAAGCTATTTCCGCAAACTTCTTTGACTTTCTATTCAAATTGACTGGCGCGAACCACAGAAATTTGATGTTTGTTTTTAAACACTATTATAATAATAATAATAATAATAATAATAATAATAATAATAATAGACGTATGTAGTTACATAATGCAGAACTTAAAAAGATATTAGAGACTAGTATAATTAATAATATTATACATTAAAATAATAAATTGAATACACTTCCCCAACGGGAAAGAGTAAAGAAAAGAGAATAGGAAGTTACACAAAAAAACTGATTTACAAGGGCAGCAGTAAATACAAAGAAAGAATTTTAGAACAATGAAAACAAACAAATAAATAGGCCTGGAGGTTTAAGAGGGAAATAATGAAAAATTGATATTACATAAATACACACAAATATGAAACGAAGAAAAGTAAATATTACTTCTTCAATCGCAGAAAAAGAACACGAAGTGGAAAAAATACAAGTAAATTTAAAAAGAAGATGAAAGATAATGAGGATATAATAAAAAAAAGTAATGAAGACTTTCAAAAGAAGAGGATAGTAGAGAAAATTATTTATTGTTTTGTTTTACATTTGTCCCCGGTGACGATATTTTACAAATAAATGTTAGTACGACTTTGCAAACTAATCAGGAAAACTAACAAACTGAAACAAAATGCTATCACAAAAGGCCAAATTGCACCACTTGACCACTCAAAATAGACTAGATGCATTCTGGTGGTTACAAAATAAACTATTATGAGGAATTTAATTGTCAATTGTTCATTGTAGTTTCATCGTTAAATCATCAATGCCGCAGATAAGGTGGCGGATTCACAATTGAAATAAGAGTTGAAATAGTGAAATAGCAATAAGGTTTAAGCGAAATGGAGCATGCAATAACAATGCTATGGTTCACAACCGTCACAGTGGATTGAAATAGTCATAAGAAATTATTCAATTCCATTTCTTATTTCAACTTCTTATGACGAACCAATCAAAGCTCGAGAAGAGAAGGCCTACTCCAGTCGAACCGGATACTATCGTCGTTGTTGTTGTTGTTATTGTCGTCGTCGTCGTCCACGTTAGGTAGGCTTCTTGCAAGCTTGTTTTACAACAATGAAACAAATTAAATGAATCGATCGGCAAACATCAAGCTGTCAAACAATAAAATATCCTGATTTTGAAAACAAATCTTCAAAACAAACAAGAAACATACAAAACGTTCACAACTTGGTTGCCCATCATTAGTCGTTTTAACTGGTGAGCAGTTACTATTGCCATATCTCGTTTTCTTCATAATGTTGCAATTTTATTATTTTGACAGCTCGTTGTTTGTCGGTGCTGGCGCTGCGAGTGGAAAAAGTCGCAGTGCAAAGCCACATTTGGCCACGGCCTGCTATAGGTTTGGAGTAGGCCGTGACTATGGCGTCAGATCCGGTCGAAAAGTGCTCGATTGAAACGCTCTCCTATTTTGAAATAAGGTACTACGGGACTGTTGTGAACCAGTTCGTTGTTATTTCACTATTTCACGGATTCTTATTTCAACCCTTATTTCAATTGTGGATCGGCCTTTAGCAGCGCAGCGCTATATTGTATTTGTTATTCGAAAAATCTCAAATGCACATACATGATGCCCGTTCAGCTACTTTACAAATTATGACTTATATAAACATCATAATATGAGTTGTTTTCATAATTTGAGAATGTGACAAATGTACCTAATGTCAAATGAAATTAAAGGAAGAAATAGTTCTTGCAATTTTGAATTTAGTACGTTAAATTTCAATATCTGTTCTGGTATTTTACACGGTTTTATTTGTCATGTTTCTTTTCCTCAAATAAGGTATCATAGGCTATTGTGAGTAGTAGTTATAGTTGATTTTTATGTTTTGGATACTGTGATTAGTTTTAAATAAGATGTTGTCGTAGTGTACAATTATACACTAATACTACAAAGAATATTGTTGCTTGCTACGTTGTGAATCTTGAAACAATTTTGCAAGAATTATTATTTTATATTTTTTTGTGGTTCGGGAAAGGAGAAGGCAAAAGGAGACCCAGCAGCTTATTATTACTATTATTATTATTATTATTATTATTATTATTATTATTATTATTATTATTATTATTATTATTATTATTATTATTATTATTATTATTATTATTATTATTATTATTATTATTATTATTATTATTATTATTATTATTATTATTACTATTATTATTATTATTATTATTATTATTATTATTATTATTATTATTATTATTCTTATTATTCTTCTATTATTATTATTCGTTCTTGTGCATACCAGTTATATAATTTAAAATCAATATTACCTTTTGGTTTGATCCGTGACGTTTATATTGCTCTGGTGGAGGCAACCATATCGTATGCTATTCTGTCTTGGGGAAACGCGTCAAGGTATATTTTAAATAACTTATTAAATTTACAGAAAAGTATAGTCTTATTGATTTACCCCCGCAGTACATATTACATTCAACCAGACTTTCCGTTCATCTACAGCTTCTATTCTATTTTACCTGTTGATTTACAATATAATTACCGTTTAATAATAATTAAGCATTTCTTTGACTCAACCTACAAACGACCCTACATACATTCGAAAATCACCCGATCAGCGACAAAGGGACATTACATTGTGCCTTTGTCACACAATAAGTACGGCGATCGTCGTCTGCAGTCTGTGGTACCACGAGTATTTAATTCACTACCAGGAGGTCTATTATACGCAGACAAATTGTCAACTATTAAACGGCAATGTAGATTATATTATTTGAATTATTTAGAGAATTAATCATGGTAAATTTATATTTGTATATATAATTATGATTGAACGAACCACTTATTGTATTTATGCTATTTCTTGTATTTCACTACTCTCTTTGTATTTCTATTAACCATAAATTATATTTAAATTACATAAACTATATATCATAAATTATATCTTTTGTGTGTCACGACCAGTCCGCATACTGCACTTTAAATATATGATTGTCCCACTGACAAACCACTATGTGGTTTAGTGGGAATTAAAACAATTTCTCATATTGTACGTATGTGTGAAACGATTTAATAAAAAAAAAAAAAAAAAAAAAAAAAAAAAAATTATTATTATTATTATTATTATTATTATTATTATTATTTTATTGAATGTATCACAATCATACAATCTCGGTCAAAACCGGCGTTAACATGTTATACGGACGTAATGTCAAGTATTTCCATGTGTGTACCTTATTTAACTTCACTAATCACATGTCACTAGTTTAAACAGTCATCAATCTCGGTCAAAGCCGGTGTTTACATGTTATACGGACAATACAGAATATGTAATGTCAAGTATTTCCATGAGGTACCTTGTACAACTTCAGTCGTTACTGTCTTATTAGTACTTGTTCATAGTACACTGCATAATGATATGATCTTATTTGCGTTGTCTTCGTGTGTGTCTTCTTCTTCTTATTATTATTATTATTATTGTTGTTGCAATACATACAAACTCGGTGAAAAACCAGCGTAAGCATGTTGTAGGGACACAATAGTCAAATACTTCCATTTCTTAACAACAAAAAATAAAAAAATGCTGCCCCCATCCCGCTCGCAAATAAGCTATTTTGAGGATTTCAAAGATTTTGATTGGTGGTTAGTGCCATGGAGACAACACGCTATTCGTTCGACAAGTAAATATACTGTATTGGGACATTGCAATACAGGGCCTTAGGCTGGAAGTCATGGGTGCCCCTAGGTGTAGGGGCCGACTATGAATTTCAACCATAGTCGTCCCCTACAACTAGGGGCGCCCGTTGTTACCAAGGTAACAGTTGTTTGCATGTTATTGCCCATATAGAAAACAAATCCATAGCAACAATGGGCGCCCCTAGGTGTAGGGGCCGACTATGAACTCCAACCTTATTCCATTAACCAAGTTGTCGTTCTCGATAAGCATAGAAAGAATGCAAAAATCGGGCCATTGGGTCCATACAGTCAATTGATTTGCATCCCTGAAAGTCATAGGCGTGCGCAGGGAAGGGGGGGGGGTCAAGGGGGGGCAGTGCCCCCCCCCCCCTCCCCCATTAGGATAGGTGAGCTTTTTTTTTTATAGAATTTGGCCCAGGGTATACCGTATACGCCTGCCGATCGTAAAAGACGAGGAGGACTTATAGCTAGGGGTCCGTGAAAACGGTTTTATTTCACAGTTAATTTCGTTTTTGAAGTAACAAATTTCGGTGTTATTCAAGAAAAACTGTATTTTGACGGTTTTATCCATATTTTCATGCATGTAGCGTTTCATTTACAACTTACACGTGGGTGCTTTGCCGCATTCACATAAATGACTAGTGATTATTGACTACCCAAAGAAAGATATGAACACTACACAACTAAGTTCTTTGACTCGTATGATCTGCCACCTAGAACAAATGAATCAAACTGATTGACAAACAACGAGCTGTCAAAATAATAAAATTGCAACATTATGAAAAAAACGAGGTATGGCGATAGTAACTGTTCACCAGTTAAAACGTTTAATGATGGGCTTAACCAAGTTGTGAAGGTTTTGTATGTTTCTTGTTTGTTTTGAAGATTTGTTTTCAAAATAAGAATATTTTATTGTATGACAGCTTCATAAAAATAATAAATAAATAATATTCGCCGGAAATAGTCAAAAACAAATATACACTTGACAGTAATTGAATAGTGGTATTGACTTCCGTTGCTCCACATTCATTGGCTGAACGCGAACGTTGTGATTGGTTGTAACTATGACTTCCAGATATCTTCAATTCAAAAAGTCAATAGTCAATAGTCATAAGTCAAAAGTAAAGTTGTGTGAACGTCAGCACGTATCGCCTATGGTTCAATTCGCTTAGTCACTAATCAATAGTCAATAGTCAATAGTCAATAGTCACTAGTCATTTATGTGAACGCGGCTTTATCTACGAGAAGTTTGAATATGCATTTAAACAGTGTTACTTGGGACACTTTATTTTTTCCAGATTGTCTACAGCGGCAAAAAAGCAGAAAAATGAGCTTATGATTAAAAATCTCTTATTTTTCATATTTTTCGTCATTAAAAACACGAATAATACGAATTTCGGTGTTATTCACCGATTTATACGAATTTCGGTGTTTGGCGGTGATTCAATTTTGACATTTTCATGTTTAAAATCGATCAATTCATGCTCATGTTGTGAAATAAAATGATTCCTACATATTTCGGTGTTATCGTTATTTGCGAAATACACGGACCTCCACCTATAGCACCTTCCTCATTATAAATATATTCTTCAAACTGTCACTGTTGCTCCAACTGTCTAGCCCGTTTGACCCGGGAAAGAATAGGTCCAGGATAGTGCCTCTCGAAAGGGGCGACAAAAATTCTGATGCCTGACATTATGGTTCTAATCTTACCTGAAGTCCTAGATTGGAATGACGTTTGAATCAGCTGACCGGCCTCACCATCAACTGTTGCCTTATCGCCAAGCTTTTGGCTGTAGGACTGACTACTTCATTCCCTTTGAAACAATGATATTGTCATGTAAAAGTGGATACTTTATAACTTTTACTGGTATTAATCTCCTTCTTGGTGATTTATGGATATCTGAATTGGGACACTTAGTTTGTCATTTATTGTTTCTTTCACAATCAAGGTATGTGCTGTGCTCGGCTATTTCGACAGCCCAGCTCGATTGTTACTTCTGGTTATTATGACTTGTGTAAGCAGTTTTATAATAATTGGAGTAGTGATTGAGGGCAACTGTTGCGGCAACTTTGCTGACTGCTCAGTTACCTCTCTCTGGTCTCTGACGGGAGGGGGGGGTAATGAGTGGTTTGATTGGTCAATTATGACGTATGTGATCGGAGTAGGGCTAAGAGAGGGGTGATGGGAGTATGACGTAGGGGAGTTTACTTAAGGGGTGACACGGGTGTAATTCGGGGCGATCAACAACTGTCGAGTACGAGTGAGAGACCTGTGCCAAGGTAGTTCGGTGAGGAAGGAGGAGGAATCCAGGAGAGGAACCCAGGAGCGACACGAGGAGTACAACGTCAGGCTGTCCGTGGGGTGTACCGGAGACCGAATCGCCGAAGCCGACTACTGAGGAGCCAGGACGCGAGCCCAGTTACCGCACCGTACCGGCACACCGTGAGGAAAGAGGTAGACCAGCAGTTAGAATCGTAACATAGATAGTCCATAGGCAGGTTCGCCACGTCTCAGCCACGTTAGGATAAATGTTCTTAACCAATAAATACGTTTCCTCTTGTGTTTGAAACTAGTCTCTTATCATTTCTAATCACTACTGTCCGAACTCTGGTACGTCCTATAAAAGATCCCAGAAGTGTAGGTGAGAACTGTCCCGGGAGTTACGCCCCAGTACATCATCGGGTACGTCGCCGACAGTCCGTGGGTTCGAGTCCGAGCCATCATCATTGGACTGAGAAGACGGTAGGTTCTCGCTACATGACAATATCACTGATATCCACAAATAATTGGCTGAAATTAACCCATTGAACAGACAACCTGCATGTACTAATACGCTTAAAAACACGTTTAAAAATGCATGTCTTTAAAAAATCTCCTGCGGAGCTTTTTGTAGGGGCATCCCCCCACACCCCCCATTGAAGCCACCGTGAAGTACTTTCATTGGGAATTTATTGTGCTCCCCCATTGATCAACCTCTGCGCACGCCTATGAGGGTGGGGAGAACCTTTTGGCACCATGAAGACAAACAGAGGGATGTTTACGAAGGTACCCTAATGGGGCAAGGCCTCGGGGTTGGCGTGTGGGACCGTGGGTGTCGATACCTGTCGTGAGGTTTTGGCACAATGTGAGATGGATACATAGATGTATCTGGAGCGAGAAGTGATGAGGTCAGGTTACTTATTAATAGGAGGCAGTATGGTTTTCAAAAAAAATAAAAGTAGATGGAATCTTCTTAATGATTTTTCGGGCACAGTGTTTACATGTTGGTGTAATTTTCATAGATTTTTCAAAAGCATTTGCACCCTACTTTATGATCGGCTGTTGCTTGCTTTAAAAAAATATAGGAATACATGGGCCCCTTTTAGATTTGTTTCGGAATTATTTAACAGTTAGGAGAGTGACTGTTCAATTTGGGTCTACACGGTAATTGGGAGACTGTAAATCTAGTTTGCCTCAGGGCTATATTTTGGGCCCACTATTATATTAAGTGTATATAAATAATATGCTTAAAGTAGTGACAGGCTGATACATTTTTATTTATGCTGATGACACAGTTTTACTGGCCATCAATACAATTTTCGACATTGTAAATAAATTGCTCCAAGTTGATTTTTTTAATATTCTGAGATGGTCCCATGATAATGGTTTGACAATTAACTGGAATGCATATACACTCTCTATCTACTATGTCACAGCAACTTGGCCTTCTCTCGAGAGCATAAATCGATGGCTCAGCATTCGTACGATACCAGACAAAAAACAAAATATCTGTGTCAAGTGATATTTTTAACTGGTATGGCGAGCAAAAAAACATTTGGTGCCATTATTATTTAATAAACTGCCCACAACAGTTACTATCGCTAACAACCTTTTCTCAAATAAACATGTACTTTAACAGTGGACTATCAATAACATCTAAATGTAGAAATATTATTGTTATGGTTCAATGACATCAATGTAAATTTGTTAACTTTTTTGTTCTATTTGATAACCTCATTGGATTGCTGCAAAGTGCTGTGTGTTTGAAGACGTTTGTTGTTATATGTTGTGTTTTTGTGTATGTGTCAGGCGGAGTCAAGACATTTGATAATAATATGGTAGGTTGTGTATTAAGGTATTTAATAATATGATTTATTGTTACCCCGCAGATAAGCTACTGCGTAGCTTTGTGGGGTTTGCTTGATCTGTATTACATGATTTGTTTTGACAATAAATAAATTAAAAAAACTACAACTTCATACTCATTGTTTTCGTATTACTTGGATGATTAGACCCACCCACTCTATTTGGATTTATGGGGATTTTTAATATGTTATAAAGATTATTTTTTTGAATCGATTGATACCAAGTTCGCTTTTGTTGCAGTTTTGTACTAATAAGTAATAACCTTTCGCCAACTCCATAGTCCATGTTAAATGTTTGTTTCAACCTGTGGTTTCAATTTTCAACTAGACCTATCACACTTCTTGAATTTTATTAGTAGAAGTAATCAATGGTAGAAGTAGAACGGAAAGTTGGACCGTGTACACCCGAAACAAAATTAGAATCTACATATTTTATTCGTCCACATTCGTCGTTATCATTATTCGTTACAATGTCTTGAAATCTGGTTGAAAATTGAAATGGTTGAAGCATTGTTGAAGCACGTTGAAGAATGCAACGAGTCGAACTGTCAGTTTTTCCTTTTTCGCGCCGAACATATTTTTTGGCACAGTGGTCTGTGCTGTGATTGGTTTGCGCAAGCGCACGGACCAAGCACGGACGGTGCTGTTACCAAGGCTGTGACAGTAACAGATTTGTTTGACATTATACACCTCTTTTGAGGTTATGTGTACGTGAGGCTTGTTTTTATTGTCAGCTGTGTCATGTTACAACGATTATGGAACACACATACGCAATTTTGGAAGAAACAGATATCACTAATAAAGCAGCGAACTATGTAAGTCGACTAACTACAGCAGACGATAGGCGAACTGACAATAAAACAGTGAAACATGGGGTAGGGCTAGGCCTAGGTTTACAACTGGCGTTAGAAAATTGTGTGGTCCAAGAAGTTGATAACTTTTCACGAGTAGGCCTAGGCCTAGGCGTTGTTCTACCAACTCATTGTTTGATATGTGATGCACTGTTCGGCAACAATGTTTCTAGTAGCCATCTGCACAATGTTTTCACTCACATGAAATCAAATGAGGCTAGGCCTAGCACAAATAACTCTTCTAAAACGTCAGTGTTCGAAAAAATTGGCCAAGTTTTAGGTAGATCTCTTGGAACCATCAACCTTCACAGTGAAACGGTTTGTGACCATTGTTTTAATTTACTGGTTTCTCATGATGAAGTAGAAATACAACTTTGGAATATACGGTCGCAAATGCTAGCAAAATTCGAGAATACTGCAAAGCAACACCAAACTGTAGCCAACTTTAAATCGCCGTGTAAAGAAAACCTGGTCTTAGGCGTACCCAGATCTGGACCTAATAGTTCCTTAGTTGCCACGGTTTCGAAGCCAAGGCTAATTATTACAGATGAGGGGAAAGTGGTGGATGAAAATGGAAAAGAGAAGGAGACATTTTCAGCTAAAAAAAAGTTTATACAATCTGTTACTAAACGAGACAAAACAGGCCAGCCTAGTCGTAGCGTAAGTGCCAAAAGACCATATTTGTGTCCTGTATGTGGTAAACGCTTCCGCGCCTTCAGCCATCGTGTGGAGCATATGTTGATACATCTTGGAGAAAAGCCGTGGAACTGTGAAGAGTGCAAAAAATCATTTCGAACAAAAAGTGCATTAAAGATGCATTCCATGAAACACTCGGGTGCACGTCCATTTGTGTGTACAGACTGTGGCAAGTCTTTCGCAGACAAGTATTACTTTGACGAGCACCGTCGCATCCATTCTGGGGAACGTCCATTCGAGTGCTCGTATTGCATCCGTCTCTTCACCCGGAAAAAAGACCTCGCTGTGCACATGAAAATGCATACTGGAGACAAGCCCTTTAAATGTACCTTCTGCTCAAAGACATTTGCTGTGAAGTCACGGCTTGATCGGCATTCTCGCACACATTCCGGTATTAAACCGCATTCATGTGAGTTTTGCAGCAAGTCGTTTTCTCGACAAGATGACTGTAAAGTCCATGCTCGACAACATACTGGTGAACGCCCGTTCTGTTGCAGTTTCTGTGACAAGACTTTTACGAACAAGTCCAACTGCGTGGTACATGTTCGGACACACACCGGATCAAAAGCTTTCACTTGTTTTCTTTGCAATGCTAACTTTGATCGAAGGTCTAAAGTAGAGGAGCACATGGCAGAAATCCATTCCATACAGAATAAAACACTTGTAGCAGATCATTCAGATCATCAACCAGAAGAACAAATGGAAGCAGCACATACTTCTGAAACTTTGAATATTCAACACGCCAATGCTTCAACCAATGTTAACAACATACAGTCCATCTCAACTCTCTCCCAGCCATTGATGTGTGATGATTCAGTTCATAGCTTCTCGTTGTCTGAACCACAGAGTACCAGCATTCAAGACATAAGCCTACCCATTGGGCAAGTTACTCAGCTTTGGAGTGAAAGTGCAACGATAGGTGGTACCACTACCTTTGTGAATATACCTCCTGGAACGTATGTAAATATTATAACTGAAGGAACTGCTATAATAAATGCATAAGCATTGAATAAAGTTAGCCACATCCTAGTCTTAGTAATAGCATAGATCTAATCGATTGAAAGCCGACTTGATCAAGACTTTCCTCCCGAAAATTAAAGTTTAAATAAAAAAAGGCTGTTTTTTTTTTTTATATAAATAAGTGATAAAAAAAAATACAACATATCCTAGGCCTTCATATTATTGTCTTAGTTTAGGGACTTTTTTGAAGTAGGCCCACAGGACATAAAATAAGCCACTTTTTTGTGTGTGAGTGGGGGACAAACCTGTTACCGGTACAATAGCAAACCTTGGAAATGTATCTACTGCTGCTCTCGGGACATTTCAGAGCAAGATGTATCACATTAAGTGGGTGTAGGGCCTACATGGTTGTTCTTGTCAATATTGACACATAATAGGGAAGGCTCATAAAAAATAAATATTCCTCAAAGTACCTAAAAACAGAAGGCCATTATCAAAAAGTACGGGCTATATAATTTTTATATCTGAGAAGTGTATATTTCCAATTCTATTAGCTTTTAAAGTTTGAAATTTGGAACTTACCGCTCCGTAATTGAAAAACGGCTCGTGACGTCATAACTCTTGTCAACAACTGCCTCCTTGAAGTATTCTTAATAATATCAAAGATATTAAGTTGGACATTTTACAATATCTAGGATGCAGTGACTTTACAACAATGTCTTTTATACCACTGTTTTCTTCAGAAAATACATTTTGATACAGTATTTACCAAAATGTGTTTAAAATAATGCAATTATTTAACATATTGTTGTTAATTAATGTTGAGCAGTGTTCATTTACTAACTAGAAATAAACGTTGATTCAGTTAAAGTCTTATGAGAGCAATAATCTACTAAATTGTGGGATTTCAGTACTATTTGTATGATATAAAATGATTGTTTCCAGAGTTATGACGTCAGAACATTATAATCACGAGCAAGATGGCGCAGGTCCGTTTCTGAGCGTGTTTTGACAGCAATATCTTTGACTTGCTGTTAAAGCGATGTTAATGCACCTTTCGAGCCGAAACCAATTAGTTCCCGTTTATTTTAACTTGAGGTAACCAGTAAGCAAATAAAAAAAATGTGTGAGCCTTCCCTATTGATTAGTATTGCTAAATAAATAAATTTGTATTACTACGCCTACCCATTCAGTTACGCTTCTTAGGCCTACTAGAAATGTAATTATGTGCTTCATTGCTATGAATATGATGGTTCTAAAGTCGTCGTTTAAATCAGTGGTTCCCAACCGGGGTGCCGCGAACCTCTGCTAGGGGTGCCGCAAAATTTCCGTTGCCGGAAAAATCTTGATTGAACAACAGGATATCATAGGGGGTACTCAGTTAAAACTCAAATGGGTTCCGTGTGTCGCTTCAACACGTGTTCAAAGCGGCTAATAAAAATAGAGTATGAGTTTATTTAACAAAAATTGTCAATTACACTGGTAATATTTTGTTATGTATCAATATTCAATTTCGGTATTTGTAAGTTACGTGGCCTTTTGGGTTTTCGTAATAAAATTTCTAAAAAAATCACTGTTTATGATACAAATACCTTTTATCTTTCCAATTCCGAAGGGTAGATGTTTCAAATCCCACGTAATTTTATTTTAAACCACTTTAAATGTGTTATTTTCGCTACTGCATTACAATTAGAAAAGTACACATACTAATAACCAGACACAATAACCAAACCCAATAACCGTACTAACTTTCGTGGTCAATCCTCAACCTGATCCCCTAACCTAACCGAATTTCGTGGGATGTCAGGTAGCTGGGCAAAGTCATTTGTCAATCAAAGTGACTTTACAGGGCAAAGTCACTTATGAATCAAAGTGACTTTGCCCAGCTACCTGACATCCCACGAAATTCGGTTAGGTTAGGGGACCAGGTTGAAGATTGCCCACGAAAGTTAGTATGGTTATTGGCTCTGGCAAACCCAATAACCGTACTAACTTTCGTGGGCAATCCTAAACCTGATCCCCTAACCTAACCGAATTTTCGATAAATTACCCCTTCTTCAAACTTGAAGAAGGGGTAATTTATTTTTTGGGTATACATTTATTTTAAAATAATAACTCCTTCAAATTACCCCTTCTTCAAATTTGAAAAAGGGGTAATTTATCGAAAATTCGGCCTCATGAATCACTGTCATCAGTGTCTGCCGTCTATTACAGTATTTGGTCTAAATAACACATTTAAAGTGGTTTAAAACAAAATTACGTGGGATTTGAAACATCCACCCTTCGGAATTGGAAAGATAAAAGGTAGGTATTTGTATCATAAACAGTGATTTTTTTAGAAATTGTAACGAAAACCCAAAAGGCCACGTAACTTACAAATACCTCAATTTCTTGTTGTGAAATGTCATGTTTATATATGAAAATAAAGTAGTGTAAGGAAATGGTTTTACCTACTTCATTTTCCTAAATTGACATTGTAATTAATTAATTAGTTGGTTTGGTTTTCGATTAGATGGAATTATTCCAGTACCGGTACGGTTTGACCAAATTTAAAATAACGGTTCAAACCGGTTCAGCACTGTTTGTATTTGACATTTGAAAAGTGAGGAGACAGCAAAAAAATCTACATTCAATTTGCTAAAAAAGTTGAATTATGTGAGTGTGAAGTAACAACTAACATCAAAGTCCATGTTAAAGTAAATTCAATCTTATACCCTGAGGTACCCTAAGGCAGTGGTTCTCAACCCGTGGTACGCGTACCCCTAGGGGTACGCGAGACATTCTAAAGGGGTACTTAAAAAAAATATGAGAACTAAATTTAAAAAAATGAAATTGAATCATGGTTGAAAATATATTATTTTGACAAGTAAATTTATATCCTAGGTTATATTCTGAATGCACTATTTTACCAAAGCAAAGTGCAAAGTGGGTTATGTTTGTATTTTACCAATTTTTCCCAGAAAGAGACATTATAATGGCTGTAAACACGTTAGAGCCCCGAATTTCCCTAGGCCTACTTAGTCGAGAAAACAGGCTCAAGTTACACATTAGGTTCTGCCCAAGGACTGCTACCTTATCATGTTTGTGTGCTTTGTTGATATTTAAAAAACCTCTAAAACTCGCCAAAACGAATGTATAGTACAAAAAATTTTCCGGGGGAAAACCCCCGGACCCCCATATTTTGTGACTGCCCTGGAATACACTACCCGGTAAATGATTTTGAAACAACCACTTTACTTTTTCCCTGGTGAGAGCACTGCGATGTGTATATAGAATTGGTTTCACGCTTATATAATATGGGCGCCTTCCTGTTCTAAGTATGACTAAAATACGTTTGATTATTCGCAGCCTCGTGTATCATAATACAGATTAATATGGAGGGGTACGTGGTAATTCACGATGACTTTTAGGGGTACTAGGCTAAAAAAGGTTGAGAACCACTGCCCTAAGGTGTTGAAGATCTAACTTGGGAATTTCTGGAATCTGTATAATATGCCACAATTATTATGCACAAACTACTGTTATACTTACCTGCCTGGATAAGGTGACCATATTTTGAATATTGCAAACCGGGACAAACCAAGTGTAAGGATTACGAACTCCATGGACAAGCACGGGGTCTGGGGCGAAAGAAGCGAAACATTTTTAATCCAAATTTGCGTGCAAAATGCCCAGAAAACGGCTTTCTAGCATGAATTAATAAAACAAAATAAATATCATACATTATTATTTATATAAATTTTAATTAATGCATATTAAGTATTTAAATGAATGTGGTACATTTTTATAGTCATGTTATGCCTGCCTGTTGACGGAATAAACTCTGCTGACTGTGAGTTGAGTGAGTGCGTGAGTGTCAGTCAGCGTCTGCGAATGCGACCCGCATGTGTAAAGGGCTAGAGAGCCGACCAGCAACTGTAAGCCCCCCCCCCCCCACTGCTACAATCGACAGCGTTGTCTTTATTGACAGAATACCGAGACACCTTTTCCCCAAAAATTACAAACCGGTAAACATGTCTTTTCAATGAATCTCCCGGGACACCGGTACAAGTGTTCTGATAACGGTACTGTACCGGTACGTGTGGTCACCTTATGCCTGGAGTGCACAATGAATGGCCTCCATCCTCGTGTAAGTACAAACATAATGAAACTCGCTACGACGCTGGCAGTTCACACCCACAAGATTATATCATTAACTGTCTCATTTTACTTACTACCTCCCCCCTTCTGTGACATATGACCTTGAACATAATTTGAATATCCCCCCCATTCTGGAATTTATTTTGGGGATGATTCCCAACATTTGTTTTCTTTGTATGTAATTTATATACTGTGGCCTACATAGGCTAATGTTATTTGTTTCAAGTGAGAGAAGATTGTAGGCTAACAGCTAGAATGCTGCAATCTTTCAATTAAATGTTCTTTGTTATAATATATAATATATTCATGTTACAGAAGAATGTGAGATGGCCTATCATTTGAACATTAAGTGTAATACAATTGTATAAATATATATAATTTTTATACAATAGTATTTTGCTCATCTGTCACTGGTTCACATGTAGTTTTTCTAGTTATTATAGGCCCTAGATGTATTATAATTAGACAAACAAGCCTTAGCACAGTGATTCCCAGTTAAACTCAAATGGGTCTTTCATGGTATTTGGGCACAAAGTTTTGTCTGTCAGGTACAGGTCAAACAGCTAAAAGGATTTGGCTGAAATTTGATGTCAGTACGTACTCGTGATGAATTTACCAGAAAATATGTTCCTCAAAATACCAACCTTTTTTTCCCCCTTCTTATGCCAAGATGGCTTTTTCAGCCATTCTTTTGTCTAACTATCCAATTGTGCTGAACAAGCAGCAGGTGGAGCCATGTTGGATAGTGTGGCGTGGTGCGGCCACTTTTGGTACCAGACTTCTGTTCCGGACCAGGGGGCACTTGATCTTGGACTTGTTGGTCACTTGTAGCAGATCGGAAGCGTCGTCGCCCCCCAAAAACTAACAACTTAACAATGAATAACTACATAATTGCATTTTTAATTAGAACTTTTAATCCAGTTTTGGTTTGGTATAAGTGCCCTTCAATAAATCAGAAAAAATAAGAGAACTGAGCACAAATTGTATTGAGAATGGTTGAACCGGTGTGACGTCACAGCAGGGCAGCTTTTAGCAAGGCCGCACTCGTCCTGACATCCCCGCAGCCAGTGCCGTCCGTCAGTTCCAGTCAAACCCTTAATCTCGCTTGTCGCATCTTCATTGTCAATAATGTTCGGAAATGCATTTTAATATGTTTCATGTAAATTACAAACATAATTGGTTCGTGTGTTGTTTTCAGTGTACAACAGCAAAGTTAAAGATCGGTTTTCTATTTTACTATTTATTTGTGTGTTTGTCTGGACAGAATCTTATAGTAAATATCTCACCCATTTTCCAACGTCCGATCGAGCTAAAAGTTTTCACACATACCTATTCTTAATGACAATACATGAATCAATTGTCATATTGACTAAATAATCAATTAAGCTATCATAATTAATGAATCAAAGTTTTATATGGGAATCGATATTTCACCCACTTCCCAACGTCCGATCGAGCTGAAATTTTTCACACAGTCGTATTTTCTAAATGACAATACATGAATCAATTATCAGATTCACTAAATCAATTAATCCATCATAATACATTAATTAAACAATTAGCTTCATATGGGAAATTAGTCAGAGCTAGTGAGCCCAAGTACAAGTACACAAGTATGCAGTCTTCTAAATTTGGACACGTCCAGTGAGCACATATTCGATTGCAAGATTCTTTAAGACTAAAAAGTATAAAATAATATTACATGAAACAAATAATTGTTTTTTAAAACAACGCTTATTAAATATAAGCGTTGTTTAAAAAAAAATATGCATTTAAATAATGCACTAAAAAGAAAAAAATAAATTTTCGCCCCACTTGGAAAATAAAAGCGTTGGGGACTTTCCCTGCAAAAACAGCAGAATACTGTAATCTATGTCAATAACGAAAGCGCCCAACGCTTTTATTTTCCAAGTGAGGCAAAAATTTGTTGGGCGAAAATTGGCTTTTTAGTTTTTACTTTTTAGTGCATTTAAATATAAGCGTTGTTTTAAAAAAAAATTATTTTTTGCATGTAATTTTTATTTTATTTGCAAACATTGAACAATTTCCAGCCATAGGCCTATATATAAAATAGTTACGAGTCATAAAAAGGAAATATTTCCAACCTACCAAAACGGTATCTGCAGTGGTCTATGCAAGAGAAATAAAATACATTTGTCAACTATGCAAATACCTATTCAAAATCAAAGTAAAATGCTTCTTCCCCTTGGAAAGTCACGCCGTGTATATGCCGTTTGCTTCCGGGTACTCCTTTCTAACGGCACTTGTGACACGCGGGAATAACTACCCTCTTTTTTTTTACCAATGACTCCCAAGACTTCATCCAGTTGACAAATAATTTTTACGCAATGTGTCTCCACATTTTGTTCGAAACAAGTTAGAGGTATTACACCGTCTGCACGCATGCGTAACACCGAAATCCTCTGTCGAACTGTGTTCACTTTGTCCTAGTCTAAAACTATTTTTTAAAAGATGAATGTATAGTTGTACACTCAAAGTCAATCCTTATTCTTGTTAGTAAATCCGTGTCCATAACAGTCACAGCATTGCTCACATTTGCACCGTTCCATCAGTGGCGGCTCGTAACATCCAAATTGCAGGGGGCACAACGTAATTTACCCCCCACCCATCACTCAAAAAGTAGAATTTTACTAAGGAAATGAAAGAACGACACGTTACTCACATATCGATAGATAAAATCCATTCTTCTGTTTTTGTCTCGAGTAAACCTCTCGATTACGACGCTGTTGAAGTCGGGAATCATATTTATAAGTTTTATTTCAATTGTCAGCATGGCTAAGGCAGACAGTAGCTACTAGCTAGTTAGGAATTTTCGGCAATAAGTTTTATTTTTCCCCTTCGAAGTTTGCTCCAAATTAAGATGAGGTACTGGACGTCCCAGTTTTTTAATATCTAGTTTTTGATCGTAACTAATTTGATGTTCACAGAATATGCGCCACACAGAATTCATATTTACAAAAACACTATAGGTGTAATATTACAAACACATAATATATGAATGCAAACACGGCAGTAACACAACTCACTCGCACGATAGCCGAATACCTACTGACTGACAATACTGTGACAACAACACACTTCACCAGTAATGTAGTTTTTAAAATAGCATAAATGACCGTTTTCTAGTTACCACTCCTGGTTGTGTATCTGCTTATTGAATGAAAGGAGTGCCATGTCTTTCTTTCTAGCCAGGTACACTTATAAACTAAAAAAAGGAGACTTGGATTTTAAGTAACATTTTCTATCATTTGACTCCCTAATAAGTCTGTGCCGAGGTCTATATTATCGTTCTCGGTGTTTACTCAAATATCTACTTGGATATTTCTCAGAAAAGGTCTTCTGCCTGGTTGGGTTTCTTTGCTCTCTCATCTTCGGTGTCGGTGGGGGCTATGCGTTAGATGTGCCCCCTGCCAATGTATTTCGTTCATAAGGGTTTAGCTCCAAACACTGCCTGGGGGTCTAAACTGTATTTTAGTAGAATGTAAAAATACAAGGGCACAACGTTGTTTAGCCATGGACAGTGGACACTGCAAAATCGTAGCTGGCGCAAGCAATGGAACTACTTCTACGACCAATATTCTCCCAAATATAAACGAAGTGCACAAAAAAATGAATATATATCTTTGCAGCGAAACTTAAATTTGAAAGTTGCCACAACAACGTATTTGATGTACCAAATAATAACTTATAATTAAAGATATTTCCGTGAGTCCCAGGAGGGGGGCACGTGCCCTTGTGCTAGAGCCGCCACTGCGTTCCGTGTTCCAACGTCTGCCTTACAATGTTTTGCACTTCGCACTCTCGATCATGTTATTCCGTCGTCTTTGGTCATTTCTTCGACTATGTATTTTGGTTCGAAACAGTAGGGATGAACATATTCCATAGTTAGTGTACAAGCTTGGACTGACTGACACGTTCTAAAAATAAGGTAATAGTACTTTGCCCTCTGAAGGTGGGTCTCGCAGCTGCGAGGGTTGTATTGAAGGCCGCGTAGACAATTGAGACCTGCCCCCCTGTGACGTGGTTTTCGTACCACAATCGACCTCGCTCCAAAATAAGTTTCCCTCATAATCAATGAACCAGTGAACCAATTTATGAGATTTTTTCTTTATACCTACTTTCTATTGGGTCTTAATCACATAATCATGCATTGCTTCAAACTGGGATACTGCCTTTTTGGTTTCTTTATCCCATGACCCATAGTGATCTTTTTTAAACGGATTAATATTGTTATATTATAATTAGTACCTAATTTAATAATATAGTACCTAAAAAGTGAGAAGGAAAGAGAGATGTATAAGTGTTGTTCAATAGAATTAAAAATACACCAAACCATTAAGTTGTGCAGAACTCTTGCTGCCATGATTTAGAAAAAAGATGGTCTTGGTAGCTCCATGGTGACTAAACGCTCTAAACGACTAAACGCTCTGTTGTAAACAGTTTGCTATATGACTAAAATACTGTAACACAAGGCACAACGGCCGATTTCGCTCTGCATTTTTACACACATGACTACAACCAAGAAATATTATTAGCCGGAACCCTTGTAGCTTCGAAACAGGTGCAGTTAGCCAACTTTCACCTTAGACTGTGGAAGATTTCAGGAATAGCTCTCCTATATTACACTGCTTACAAAATATTGATTGCTTTAATAGAATTACAACAGTATTGATGGAAGTTTTATGACTTTTGGCAAAACATATGAGAGCCACATTTGTATGAATATACGATACTCTCTTTAAAGGGGTTCTCACCCGCTAGATTTATTTTTTACCATATGATCTACTCCACCACACCAATCGATAATGAACCATTACACATCGTCAGTTGAAACCTGTGAATTGTTATTAATTAATGAAATTTCTGGTTAACTGCCGCGGCGACTGTTGGTGTCAGCCGGCTTTTGGTGCGAGTGTACTCCATTCGACACCGCTTAGCAGGCCGCGTTCATTGTGCATGCGTTGACTATTTCCCCTCCCTTCCTCTCCCAATACTACTCTCTCTCTCTCTCTTTTTTTGAATTAATCCAATACACAAACTGTCGGTACACTAAATGCCGCCATAAATTGTTTGGTACTGGTTCGATAGAATACGATTTCTTTTTACTTCTTGCAGTTGCAATTAGTATGAAATCAAAATTAAGTTATCAAATATTTGGTGGTCCGTAATGCACACGTTGTCTTCTAACATACTTCTCACAGCCGGTATTTTCGCACAACAAATACATTCGGCGACTGTGGGCATAACTGAACATTCGTCACATTTGCACCAATTTTCCTTATTGTTCCTATTGCCATCGCTAATACTTTCAATAGACTCTTTGGCTTTCTCTGCCAATTTTCTGCAGAATATTCGGGCTCAAACTGGTACACAGCAGTAGCCATCGAGAAATATGATACGCAAAGTGTTACAATTACGAGACGATGCAATGCAAACCCGTGACCCTGACTGACTGACTACACACGTGCTGCCTGCCCCTCCTCCTTCCCTTCCCCTCCTCCGACTATCGCGTGACTGGAAGTGCGGATGTGCACAGCAACGCTCAAAAGGAAATGGAGCACCCGATTACACATCTTTATTTTGTACCTGAACGGAAGCTCCGATTACAAAACCAAAACATACGAAATACGCAGAAAAGAAAGACGCAGCGAAAAGTATTACATCATTTTTTTTTGGAGCAGAATCCTCCAAGGTCCCAAGGCATACAGGTCGTCCCAATGCTATTTCTTATGGGAGATTTTCGCCGATGGGACCTAGCTCGAAAATCACTAACTTTGATATTTTTTTCCCGGGTTATGGTGAGCCCGATTTTTTGTCTTTTAGTCGCTTATTTCATAGCTAATTAGCCTTAGTTAAACATATTTTTTTGGTGTAGCGGGTGAGAACCCCTTTAAGGCCAATACAGAGCCAGGGGCAGGAGGGACAAGTTATCTCACTACTCTGCGCTGCCGTCAGCCTCAAAACCCAAAAAACAAGGTAACAGTTTAAACGGTTGTACAAAGAACCGCAGAGCGTCATCAGTCATGCAAACTACTCTCAAGCCACACCCGATCTAGTAGCTATTTTTGAACATTTGCAATGGCTTGCTACCTCAAGCTCATCTCACAAACTATTTTCTCAAATCAAAATTGGTAAACGGGAGTTATACGCAAGAATGCTGTACTATTATGCCAACACATTTTTTCTGTACTACACAGTTACCCTAACCATATTAGTACTTCAAAAATACATCAAAATCTGGGTCCGACGCGCCGATACATTAAAAGAATCATAACTGGTCAAATAATTCACATGAAGTCATGATACTTCTTTAATAGCGCTAATCAAGAATAGGCTAATCTGGCCACTAATCGGTCGCTAAACGGTTGGTAAAAAAATTAGACTGTCGACTAAGTGTTTTCATTAGGTAGGCCTACATGTAGAGCCTAAACGCTAGTTTAGAGTTTGTTGGGGAAAGATTGATAGGGACTGACAGCTTACCCGTACAAGTTCGGTTAGTTGTCTGAAGATTGAAGAAAAACGAAAATATTTATAGACAAAATGACGAAACGTTTCGGCTTAGGCAGCCTTGTTCACTCGTCGGAGTGGAGAAACCAACTCCGACTAGTGAACAAGGCTGTCTAAGCCGAAACGTTTCGTCGTTTTGTTTATACATATTTTCGTGTTTCTTCAATCTTAGTTAGTTAGTTAGTTCCTCTAAAGGCCCCTTTCCATGATGTGCACTCATGCTCTGCACTCCTTAGGGGCCAATGACAAACACGTAAAAAAAAAATGCATTGTAACAAATCACCAATAAAAATAAATAATTACAAATACAAATATATTTAACATACCTGGGTAAATTACTTATTAAAAGTAGTGAAATTAGATTATTTCAGCCAAAATGTAATAAAATTACTACGTAGTTACTTTTCAAAAAATGTAATTAAATTACATTACTTTTTATGAAATAAAGTAATGAAATGACTCCATCCAGACATAATATTTTGGCGCCAATATGAATCTACGGCACCGTGAACTGCAAAAGTAGGGTTATGGGGCTATCACGGCAACCACGGCCTTGCGCCAATATTTATTTTCTCAAGGGTCGCAAATTTGTCAAATGTGACGGCTACAAGGCGTGGTTCCTTGGGTTTGGTATTATACATAATTCAAAACGTAGTTTCAATCCTTGCCACAAAGTACTCGCCCAAAAAATGTCCGTTCGCGAACCATCAAGGATTGAGTTAATCCATCACGTGATTACGATGGTTCGAGTTGTTCGGATGAAGTATGCACCCTATAGCAGTGATGGTTTTAAGACTATTCAGCAAAATTAATAGGGCTGCCCAACGATACGATATCGATAATTCGATACGATATCGATAATAGAAAAATAATTTGATATCGATATAGAATTAATATATCGTACATTTCGCGATATCGATCAAGTGTCAATTCTATCGTAAAAAAAAAAAAAGTATGGCGGTGTTGTGCTTCTGCATTTTTGTGACACATACACTGCAACATTCGCGTTGGTACCTACTCGCCCTCATCGCCTGCCAGCCGGGAGTCTGTTGCGCCCGCGCTCGTTCTGCCAGTCTGTCACACATCACGTCACGCCAATCACAACATCGCTGTTTTGCGGATACATTTTAAATAATACAACACACAAATTGACGTACATAGTAAAACATTTCGACGTTAAGTTATTCATATTAAATGGTCATAATGAATGGTCTCTGGCTGCTTTGAAAAAAAAATTACGATATCGGCGATATCGATACCGAGTTTAAAAACTTCGATATCGCGATACAATATCGATAATTACATTCGCGATATCGATATGAATTTTTTTATCGTTGGGCAGCCCTAAAAATGAACATATACTTGGTATAGTAGGAAATATTATTACATATTCAGAGTGACGCTAAACCAACAGATATGCCGTCTACATCAGCAGCAAGGCTTACCCAAGAAACATAACATTAACAGTTTTGTGTTGATACTTGATTTATTATCAGTTCATTATAATGTCATAGGCCTATGAGGTACATGTTGAAACTAAAAACTCCTGAAGCACAAATAGAAATTTTACCAAAGGTTTAAAGTAAGCCCTCTAGGTAAGTAAAATCACACAGCCATAATGTGCACAATGCCTTTATTCTGGCATTTTTAAATATCAACTGATCTGTTTTGCATAAACCTACCACATTAACTAAGCAGTCAACGTTAATTGAAGTCTGTACAGGCCCTAGAACAACTTATTGATATAAGAGTATTTCCTGAAGCCCACAGTCCTGAACTCTTGTAGAGCTACAACATCAATCGATGCTCTTCAATATTACCAAGAGAAACTGCATCATAGCCTAATTAGCTCTTTTAAGTAAATAACCAGTCCAGGTAGATTATTCATTCTCTGCTATAAGCACCATCATATAAACTCCTACTAGTAGTGCTGCAATCTCTTTCACAGACTGCCATAACTTTGTGTCGGCTAAAAGCTCTGGGATAACGGATACTGTAGCGATGTAAATAAATCCGCCAGCAGTGAATGGCAGAATCCAAGAAGAAGCAGCAACATCACCTAGAACAATAAACCTCGATGTATCTCACCCGGTTAAGTTACAGCATGATATTAACCCTATCCCTATCTCCTCTTTAAGCAACTCTCAAGGAATACCCACAGTCAAGTTCATCTGACGTGAACCTTTAGTTCCTACATGTAGAGACATGCGCGGGTCGGAAATACGTTATCCGCAACCGGCTCGTAACTGCCAAGTTAAAACTCAACCCGGTGCGGGTTGAATTGAAAATTTTTAAAACCTTATCCGCATCGGCGAGATCAAAACTGCACCCGCCATACTTTCTGCGTTTTCTATAATTTGTGTGTACCTGTGAGATGTAAACAATATAGGGAAATCACACAGTGATTTTCTAACGAGTTTGTATACATGTCATCAAATAATAATATTTTTATATTTCATGATCAATGATTAGAGGTGTTTGTTTTTCGCGGACCGCGAAATCGCGAAAAATGTTGATAAAGAAGGGGGAGATAAACAAAGTGTATATCTGTTGATAGGCACCTTAAAAACATCAAAATTTCACCGCGAAAATTCGCGAAATCCGTCAATTTCCAGTCATAACATCGAAATTTGTATTATGGAGCGAAATAACACGAAATCGGGATTGTTTTTAATTTATTATGAACATTTTTAAAAAATTTAAATTTATTATTAAAGTCAAACGTCATTACAACACAATTGTGGGGACCTAATATTTTTTCATTATAATAATGATTTCGTTAAGAAGGTCAACGATTCATTTTTGCTGAAATTCGGCGTCAAGCAGAGCAAACGAGTACAATTCTGAGGGATTTTACGTGACGGACAAGAAAATTCTTATGTGTTGTGACTGCCCCCTTTAATTCGACCGTAAGGACACACTAGTACACATACACAGGTAATGGTAATGTTAATACACTTGGTATTAACTGGTACTAGTTTGTACATACAATTCAAATAAATCAAATTACATTAAAATTCCTTTTTAATTTAAACGTTTCTGGTGAAATTTACTGTAGAAAATCCCTCAAAGAGCATAACACCGCCATTACATCGAAATTATTAAATCTATAAACGAAATTTAAGAAAACATAACACCATTTACAAACACCTCTATCAATGATCAATTGATCATACTTTAATTTTCAGAAAACCAGAGAATATTAAATATTCACATTTTTTGAAATTGCGACAAATTCCGATTTCCATCAACCCGCACCTGTAAATTGAGCAACATGCAGCCGACCTGCAACCGCAACTTAGAGCTTATATTTTACCCGCGGTTGAATTGTGTATATTTGCAGGCAGAGGCGGACTGGGGGGGTAGGGGGGGCCCGTACGGAAAAGGATCTTAGGGGCCTCGGGACTTGGCGAAGGTGTAAGGGGTCTGGGGCAAAGCCCCAGCCACCGGAGGCGAAAATTTGTCAGCCTATTATTTTCTTTAGAACGCATTTAAATACGTTTAAAAATCGATAATGATGATATTTATCTGGAACAACGTGTTGAACTGTGAACACCACTTCAAAACACGAAATTGAAGAAGAAACTTTCCTAACACAGGCAGTTGTATATTTCAAAATATTTTGTTTTCCAACCCTCTACAAATATCGACTACTTGTTGTCCACTCGCTTCGTATAATTTGTACTCGCAACGAGGGAGTATTGTGAGGAAAGGATGTAGCTGGGGTTTGGGACGAAGCCCCTGCCGCTGGAGGCAACGTCGCCGAAGGCGAAACAATTTTCGACCCTGCATGATGCTTAGATGCGATTATCAGTCAGCTATTTTATGGAAAGTGGTTTTGTAGTGAAATATGACTTGAAAACTCCTTTATTTCATTTCTACTGAGCCTATTCTGTTATACCTAAATGGGCAACATGGTACTTTCAGATAAAGCCTAACCAAATTTGCTCGCAAACTATCAAAGTCACTCTCAAGTTGCGAGCTAGCGAGCAGAAATTTTGAGGGTTGTTGTTTCATATTAATTTGTTTAGAACGCACTTATACACGTGTAAAAATCGATAAATGCCAAAAAATGGCGATAGGTATGTGGAAAAACATGTTGAACTGTGAAAACCACTGTTAAAAATTAAATTAAAGAAAGAACTTTCCCAAAACTGGTAGTTGGATATTTCGAACTACACTATACAAAAATAAGCTCTGAGGAGGAAAGCGAAAATAGCACATCTAGATGGTCTATACAGCCCTTTTCACTGACATGAGATACATATTATGCTCCTCTTACTATGCTTTCATAATCTATATAGCCGCATAGCGTAAGATATTTTCAGGGGGTTGGTTGGTGGCCCCCAAGGGGGCCCACACCCGGGGGGGCCCCGTACGGGTTTCCGTAGTTCCGTACCTGCCAGTCCGCCCCTGTATGCAGGTCTCTATCTAGGAGTACCGGCATTGAAATAATTTGTCTCATACTCATATTATGGCAAGTCATAACTAACTTAGGGTTGGTTCTTCTTTCAATCTTCATTTAGACATATGGCAATGCATGTATGTAGTTATTGACACCTCTATATGAAAAACAACATTGTGATTCATGGTAAAAAAATAAAATAAATTATGGGATATTGTAGTAGGTAGGACATTAAATTACCATTATTAAATTATATTGTTATATGTTTTGATTACCACTGGTTCAATTGAAAAAAACAAGAGACAACACAGGGCTTCAATAATTATTGTTCTATTATATTTTGAGTAAAATAGTTGCTCGTTTTGATATTCCGAATGCTTTCTCATGTCATTGAAATAATAATATATAAATGTTAATTTGGAAATGTGCATATAATATCATCTAGACCAGTGGTTCCCAACCGGTGGTCCGCGGACCGGCACCGGTCCGCGGACTCATTGCCACCGGTCCGCAAAGTATTGGCGGCCTGTTTGTTGTAATTATGATAATATTTTAGAAACGTGTGAAAATTAAAAAATTCATAAAATTTAAAAAGTAGATTTTACACATTATTATTTTACGTGTACGTGTTCTTATGAATGGCAAAAATATATTTTCTTAGGAGGGGACCCTTGCTTATAAATCAATCAATACCGACTACAAACACCCACTTGCATCGACACAGAAAGTTGAGAGCATTGATGGCAATGACAGGCGAAATGACAAGGGGTTTCTGCGAAGGTCCGCTAAGCCGGAAACAGCCGCGTATTCATGGCACTTTGCTCGGACCTACCCTCTGCAAGGCGGCATAAACTGCAATTACATAAATGATTTTATGACAGTAGGTTCACAGATGCGACTTGGTTTTTAGGAAATACTGTAGGAATATCTTCAGTCAGTCTGTGGACACATCCTTGTGTAGTCAGTTGAGTCCTCAGTCCTCGTTCTTGAAGCCCGTGTACGAAAACCAGAAGAATTAAAAAGTTAATTGTTTAAGTGTTACTTTTCAAGCGCGTTTTAATGTTTTTAGTAATCTAAGAAAAATCGTCTCTAACCAAAACAATGTCCAAACAAACTTCGTTATTTAGTTTTTTAAAGAGTAGCCGTCCTGTGGATTCCGCTCGTGTTGACAATGATAATGACAGTGTAAATATAAATATTGACTATTGTGTTGGTGTTAGCGGTAGACGTAGTGATAAGAACAATACGGAACCCAAGAACAAGAAAAAGCCATTTTTTACTCGACAATACGACAGTGCATGTATTCAGTTCGGATTTATTTTAGCGGGTAATAGTGATATTCCGAAACCCCAATGTGTAATATGTGGCGAAGTATTGTCAAACGAGGCGATGAAGCCCTCAAAACTAAAACAACATATTCATGCAAAGCACCACGAACTTGCATCAAAACCTAAAGAATACTTTCTGAGAAAGCGAGACGAATTAAAAGGTCGGCAGAAAACAATCCGTGTTGCAGCTACTGAAAGTGAGGCAGCCTTGAAAGCGTCATACAAAGTGTCACTCCGCATAGCTAAGACTAAGAAACCATTCACTATCGGAGAAGAATTAATAATGTCATGTGTACAAGATATTTGTGTAGAAATGTTCGGTGATTCGGTGTATTCGTTTATGTTTATATTATTAGTAACGATGATTTGAATTGTTTCCTGTGTTCACATTCTTCCAGTTGCCCCTCGCCTTTGTCTGCCTTCTTTGCTCAGATCGCTGTAGAGTCCGTTTTGGGGTATAATTACACCCAAAAAAATTACACCCCCAGACCCCTTGTAGCCGCGCCAGGCCTTGCGCTTGACTGAATTATTTTGCCGGTCCGTGAGGTGTAAAAGGTTGGGAACCACTGATCTAGACCCAATGTTATTGTTGGATAAAACACGGTAAAAGAAACGAATTCTGACACCAACCCAACAGTAGGAATAACACGTTTCAATGTTAAAATGACTTTAAACTAGGGATAGGACGTTAAAAATGTAAATACGCTTCCTCCCCCCACGAATTTTTTTTCTTTCTAAATTCAAGTTTGAAATGTTGTTTAGGCCTATTTTGTTTTGTTAAAAGTAGACCTTAAGCGTGGGTGTACCGATACCGTACATAGTGGCTGATGAGAGTGACAAGCAAAGAAATATGGCGGCTGCACAGTGGGAACAAGGAAATGCTTCGATTTTGAGCCGACTTTAGAAATAGGACTAACAAATGAAACAATAAGTTCAATATTCTGACTTTCTATGTAACAACAATCAAAGTTTGGCTCCAAGTTTATTTTTGTTTACACTTTAAACGTCTAAACTCTACAGTTGCATTTGAACGACCCATCCTAATTTTAAACGCTTATAATTTCCTCATAAATATACTTAAACGTGTATTTTTAAACAGGGTGCCATCAGCCATCGCTACTACCACAGTAGCTTATTGATATACCAGTAGCTAGAGGACTAGGCCTACCATGGATTGTGGCCCAACCTAAATTTAGGCCTATTACCAATTTACCATGTGGTATAAAAAAAAAAATACATTTGTGGGGGGGGATTCGTGAAACAAATTGTTGCTGTACCTACATACAAATTTAAGAAAATACTCCATTTAAATTTTTATAGTCATTTTTTGAATGAAGAAAAAAGGAAGAAAAAAAGAACTTCTCCAAAACTGGTAGCAAGGTCCCCTGCATTCGAGAACCTCATGCTGTTATTTGTTGGCGTTTTCCGCTGGTTGCTCCGATGCGCACTGGGAGGGATTTATACATTTGAGGGTGCACTGGTGCTAGAAATTAGTGATGCGGACAATAATCGACAATCGTATATTGATATGAATCGATAATATCATATATCGATATGATACGATATGTGATGTCATATCGCGATATTATTTTGCACCCAGTATCATGATAAATTGTTAATATGTCGTGTTATCGTTGTAGTTTACAACTTTGCATGGCAGTTATTTGATTATTCTTGTTTCTTTCTGTTTTTTCTTTCTATTGTCTTGTTTATGTTGATCAATTACAATTATCTATGTGTGGAGCATGAAGATTACGTTCACATGTATGTACCTTTTGCAGTCCTCATTGACCTTACAAGCGTTGATAAAGGCCTATTATTACTTACTAGGAAAACGCTCTGTTTGACGCGTTGATAAGCGAGCACGTCCATATCTACGAACGTTCTGGCAAAAAGATCTCAAAGCTAATAAAAACAACAATTAACAACAATTCAAGAATGTGCATTACAAACATATTTCCATAGCTAATACACTTCCCGATATTGTTGAATGCAGTGCAATGTGCGTTGCTAAGAATTTTCGTTGTCATTCTGTCTAGTGTTTTCGCCGCGGTCCGCCACCGACACCGTTACTAACAGTTATTGACAGCAATAGAAATGTAATTTCTGCCCATAAAACGTATCGGATCGCGTTTAAATTAGTATATTCGTAACCGGACAAAAATTTACTATAAGATAGCCACCTCACATTTTGCCGTTACTGTGTTTCAGAAATATATTTTCGAGTAACTTTCGTGTAGGCCAAACTACTAACTTTGCCAATACTTATTAGATCACCATTAGATTAACATACCCGGACAAATCTGTAGAAAAATCTGGCTATCTCACATTTTGCCGCCATTTTGTTTCAGAAAAATATTTTGCAGTAGGCCTAACTATGGTGTAACTTTGTAACTTTTCGAACGATTTTGCCTCAACACTATACACCTTCAATCCACATTGAGGCTTGTGGATGGTCCAAATTTCAAGTTGATCGGACTTTCCGTTCGACCGCTATCGGCAGACATTAAAAAAAAAATAATAAAAAACAAACAAACAAACAAAAAAACAGAAGGAAGTGCCATAAGAGTCTAGTGGAGACGCTCGCTTCGCTCGCTTAATTAGATTTCAATAATATCAAATGATGACAATGACACCGTATCAATAACTTAAGGAGTGTGGTGTAGGTAGCCTATTTAATAAACTAGAAAGCAGCTGCCAAGGCCAACTTAGGAAACGCCAACTTTAAGGCCAACTTAGGAAACGTCTCCATTCGATGTGATTTCTCGATATTATTGCGATACCCTACCTAATATCGAATCGTGAATCGTGATATTATTATATGCTTATGATATTATCACGATATATTGTGGGAATAATCGACACGAATTTACTTATAACGCATCCTTACTAGAAATACGTGTTCCACTCGGCTATTACAAGCTCCAAGTGAAGCACTGAGCTGCTTCCCGTTTCTAGACGAAGCGACATTTTCAGTGCAAATATGTCGGCGTCAAACATAGGGGAAATTAATATCGTGAATATCTCACTTTGTAACATTGCTATACGAAAAGTTTAAGTACATGTTACTTTTAAAGTGTTTTAACACTTATTTGAAGGAAGACCTGTGGATGTGGACAAACCAGGGTCTACAGATCATCAGACATAACAACCTGTACTGACCTGCCCCGGCCACCCAGTTCTTCCATTTGTATACGCAGATATATATATATCTCTTAACCATCAATAATTACTATGACATGCTTATAACACATACCATCACGTATCACGTTACGGTAGGCCTACATCCACATCATTACAATGTGATGAGGGAGAGGGGGTGGAAAATCGTTAGAAGAGAGAGGGAGGTGGGAAAAGCTGTGTTATTTATACAGAGTGACAAGAGGAATGTAAGAAAACTCAAGAGTACATTAGTGAGGGGTAGTTACAGTGCTACATGTGTCTCCCTGACAGCAGAAAGGGATCTAATGGAGGGGCAAAATATTGCAAGAACGAAATATGTGGCAAACCTTTATTGGGCAACTAGGCAGGGAATGGCATAAGTTCCAACTCTGGGTGTTTGAAAGAAGAAGAGAAGGATCAAGAGTGGAAATTTCAAGGATGGTAAGGAACACATATGTGGGCACGTTTTCATTTGTTGACAGGATGGTAAGGGAGGGGTGGTTGCTCAGGGCATGTTGGGTGTGTTTGAGTACCAGTAATCTAAGGGTGGGGGGCTAGGGCTATAAGCTGGTGCTATGCTATGTAGGCCTATACTTTACAATTGGAGGGACTCATCTTGGTAATTATTGTACTTGAGGTTGAGGCTGAGCTATCTCATAAATTTTAGTTACCTATAACTGAGTTAAGGCCTATACTGACTGGCTAACAGCTTATAGTTTTAACTGCATGACCAATAGGGTTTTAGGCTTCTATTATAGGGTGTTATTTTGAATGATGAGCTCACAAGTGACAAACAGGTAACCTATTTGAGTGGTAGGGAGGGAAGTATATTTGAAATTGAATTTGAATGCCATCTTAGTATATCTTATAAGTTTGACACACGGCTATGTGCCGAAAGAAGGAAACCTGGATTCTATGCTACTGGTGAGGAAGCACTGCCGTAGATAAAGGTGGGTTCAGACAGAAGGACTACGGACCAAGACTATCAACTAGTGATAAAGCCTTGGGAAAACAAAACTCCGCCCCCCATATCTTGCAAAGAAAGACTTGACTTTGAAAGATGGCAGGCTTCGAGTGCTTTGACAAGTGCGCGTTTCAATATCTCTCGTAATAATTAGTACCATGGCGTGGGCGTGTAAAACAAAAACGGTTCCATGTTGCCCCAAAGTTGACAGCTGTTATTATATTTGCTGAAAATATGGATGATATTGCCCTAATCACTCACTATCAGAATTCGTTTTCAAATAGCATGGACTGCAGCAGACGACAAACAGCAAACGTTGTGAAACATTGATTTGAAATTTGGTTCGTTTGATTCACTGTCACTTTTTGTATTTTTTGCCATTTATCCTGTGAAATAACACAGAGTGTGTGCAAAAAGTGCAGAAGGTGTAGCCAAATTGAACGAACCTATTGTTTACATCGGTACCGGAAGCAATGGCCGGAAGCTCACAAAACAAACTCTGCGTAAAAGTGAAAACCTAAAGAACGTTAAAACTTGATTTGGATAGTACGATTTTCCTTGGCTGAACTACTGTCCCATTTCACGCAGCGATTGGTTGTTACTAACGCTTAACAATCGTAAATAACAATAGGCCTAATCAACTTTCTTAATCACTCGATCTTAAACACTAATCACTAGTAGGCCTAGTGAGTGAACGCTTCAACGTAAATCGCATAAATCAAGTTTTTTGAACCTTAATCGTTAGTCTTGTAGTCATTTTGTGTGAACCCGACTTAAGAGAGAATAACAAGTCACCGCGGTATCAATTTCCTCTCCATTATTGTCCAAGATAACTGAATGGAAAAGTACCGTTGATTATGATTCAGCCTTGTTTACAATATTTCGACATCTACTGTAGATGTGCGTGGTTGAAGGTGCACCAATTATAAGGTCATGTTCCACCGACAACTGTACTGTGCCAGAGTAGGCCTAATGACGTTACAGAGTGCTTCGCGAGTGCACTTGGTGCGTAGGCTAACCAGTGAAAAACGCCATGTCACACTCTAGTATCTAGCCTAGCCTAGGCATATTCAATGCCAATCTGAGCTCAACTTTGTGAAAATGAGCAGCTATTATCAATAGATACTGACCTGTGCCTTCCGTTAGCAATGATATCACAGTCCCTGTTAAGGCACCAACAGCTGTAGTTAACTGGAGGAAAATAGCATTTCTTTTACTGCAACCAGACTGGATAAGAATAGCAAAGTCTCCAATTTCATGTGGAACCTCATGAAGGAGAATTGTTATCGTAGTTACAATCCCAACATTCTTGCTGACTAAGTATGAAGCTCCAATTGCCAAGCCATCAGTAAAGTTGTGTGTAAAGTCCGCAGCCAAATTCAAGTAACCAGCTACTTTGATGTCACCAGATCCACTGGTAGAAACATTTTCGACACTTTTGTCTTGATTTGAGTCACCTTTTTTCTTCTTTTCCTCTCCTGAATTGCTCTCATTCTTTTTAGATGGGGCATGACTGCCATGTGAGTGGCCATGTTCACCCTTCACTAACCTCACAAATTTCTCGACCATTAGGAATGTAATGATACCAAACAGAACCCAAAATCCAACAGCCATTTCATGACCATGCCCTCCTCCTTCAGCATGTTGATGAGAATGAGAATGAGCATGTTCAGAATCATGTGTGTGGGGAGCTAGAGCATGCGGTATCAAATGCAAAAATGCATCGCCCAACAAGCTGCCTGACGCAAAACTAAGTAAGATTTTTAGAAGCGGTTCTCTTTCTTTACTATTATCCAATGGAATAAGAAATAGTATAAGAAATGGAGCTGCACTTATCAGCAAAGTGGAACCGATTGCCCAGCCCCACAGTGTTAATGTGTCACCGTCTCGCAGCGATTTACTGGTGCCAACAGGTGGGACATGACTTTCTACACGTTTCGGCACAATTTCATCGTTCGCTTGTTTGGAATATTTGTAGGATGGTGGTTCGTCGTGTGAATGTCCATGCGAGTCGTGATCATCATGCCCATGTGAATGTCCATGGCTTTGGCATAATAAAGGCAAATCAAGAAATATCAGAAAACACAAAATACCTAACACCACTGTTGGCACGATAGATTTCTTTCTAAATTCTAGTTCCATCTTAGTTAAAAAGAATCCTACTAAAATATGTTCATCACACGAGTCATTGACAGAATAAATTTTGATATTTTGACAGAAACTTCACAAACACTGCTTACCTACGCCAATCAACTGACAACCCGACACGCCGATACGCCACGAAAACCGTGTCTCGCAGCGCTGGCTTCCAACAGCTTAGCCAACGTGGTAGATTACACACTATTCAAACATTAATTGTAAATAATTGTTTGAAGAGAATTTATACCTACAAGGTACACTTAAACATAGTTAAATAACAGTTTGTTTACAAATCTACAACCATTCTGAAATAATAAACCTATACCCAAGATATTAAAAACATATATCCATTCGTTAGGTTTAGGGGAGTGGTAAAAAGGATGAAGCGTAGAAGATGCTTTAAAATCACAACAGTCTTCACCGAGGCGGGAAGTATGACAGTGTACAGTGTTCAACCCGCATGAATAACGAGAACGACGAATGGAACCAGTCTCAATCGAATTAATATTAATATAATGTCAATAATGAGAAAAGTTTAGTCGTACTTTTTTGTTCGTGACAATAATCTGTGGATTGTGGATTGAATTGAACTGTGAAGCAACTCTCCAATCTCCATCCTTTGATGATTATTACTTATTAGTTATGTTGAAAATTAATTAATTTGTTGCAAAATCCCTACAGTCTAGGGTTACCATACCATAATATTGCGGAAACAACAATCTGGGTAAAAATAAAAACACACAATAATTGCTTTTACTTTTACTTGAAAGCCTGGCTTAGACAAAGTCACAAATCGCATAGGCAGAGGCTAAATGTATTGATTGCATCTCATTGGCTTGTTTTAAGTGACGTTTCATTGCATGATTGGTCCGTCACATTTCAACTCGCATTGCAATTACGAGTTTGTGTGAACTATTGTATTGTACGTGATCCCTATCTTCCAACTCGGCTTATAACTAAACCATAATCCTTGCCACATTGTGTGAACTCACTAATACGGTACATGGTTTTACTGGCGACTTTCCTCCATGATTCATATCTAGGGAATCACTTATTATAAATTACTTATATTTTACAGTCAATTATTGCATACCAAGTTAGTAGCGAAGCAACCATGGATTTCAAATATGAGTATGAATACGGTATAGGCATAAAAATATGGATGTGATGGTTTGAGTTCAAGTAATTTATCTATGAATATGATGTACGCAATTAACAACATGATGTTTGCATTGCTTCAGTATTTCCAATATTATATTTTTAAAAGGTTTCTTGCGAATACAATAACTCAACCAATGATTTTCAAAGTTAATTTTTTCCTGAAGAAAGTAAACTTTAACAGTTAGAATTTTTTTAAACTGATTTACAAAGAAGGACCATAAATAGAACTAGGTAACAATTAATAAACAATTAAAAATGTAAAAATCATAAAATAGTAAGAATAAAAAAGAAACTGCAATCCTGTACAGTCCCGGGAAACCCTACAAGCACAGACAACTGATTTGTAGCTATAAGTAACTTACAATCAATCACATAACTGTTAGATGAAAGGAGTCTCACGTATCAAAAATGCACGAAATTATCGTTTTTAGTAATATATTGAGAACGTTATACAACATTAATACTAAAGTGATACTGATAAAGCCCAATAAATGTCCGAGTTGTGGTTTCCTAAGAACTAAACCATCACGGGTGGAAAAAGTTTCAAATATTTTTGTCGTTACCAAGTAGTTAGTAATTAATTGTAATTTTTATATTACCAATAACAACCGAAAAAAATAAAACATTTTAAATTTTTAATCTAGGTTTAAGTTCTTACAAAACCACAATTCGGCCATTCATCACTTTTTAACATTGTGTAGCGTCGAGAATTTTTGTGTGCACATCAGTTACATCGCAGTCGGGAGACATTGCCACATCGTTTTATTCCCGGTTTGCTGGAATACATTATATTCGTCCCCTACCCCTTGTTTATTTGTTTATTGTAGGTAACAGCTTATTTACAGTGCCCTTTTGTGTTAATATGTGCTTTTATCATTTCACATACACATCTATACTTACATGTCTTTTTGTCACTAAGCAGTTCATGTTCATTGTATACTCACTAAAACAAACTATTTCTAAATAAACTGTAGTATTATATTATACAGACCTCTAAATATATACTTTTATTGCTAACACTTCTTGTTCCATAATTTTGATGTTTTATATTTATTTTCGAACCTTGTCTTTAGGTATTCAGGTAATTAAGCGAGCGAAGCGATGCACTGGCGGTCATTTGCTTTAAAACAGGTGTTGCCACACTAAGAATATATAATATATGGTTTGGTCACAGACAACTAATTTGGTCAATGTTCTCATTGATGAGCAGTTGAGTTAAGGGGGGGAGGGGGGAAGGGGGGAGTGGATTTAATATTATTTTTCATTTTTAGATAGATTAGGAGAAATAGTTACAGAAATAGTTTTTTGAGAATTAGTTACGTATACTGTTATTCACGTTTTGTCTTTTCATCTTGAAATCACAAAACAATTCGCAAAACAATAAAGTGAAACGTCTGTTGCGGGAGAATAAATAATGCTCACTATTACCACTGTAGTCAAAATTATTGCCAATGTTTTAGTAACACAACCGGCTGTTTACCTCACGGCACAAGTATTACCACTAAAGACAAGCTGGAACCATACTAAACAACGGAAACAAATGTCAAAGGGACACAGATGGAAATATGTGCATAATAGATGGAAAGAGGGTCTGACGAAGAGAGATTTCCTTTGAACTTAATGAATGAATGGTCAGTTACAGGTATATACCACAAAGGGGCCGGGGGAGAATGCCACCAGAGATAATAATCTGGGCTGCTATTTAGGTACTCCAAATCAACTCACTGCGATAATAAAGTCGTATATAATTAAAACTAAACCCAACATTTTGATTTCCATACCTATAATATGACATTTTGTAGTAATTAAAATGTGTCATTTGAGGATGCAACAGGTGTTGCCAGTGCAACAGTTGCAACACCGGAATGACCGCCAGTGCCTTTATGGCACTTCGTTCCTTTTTTTGTCTTTTTTGTCTGTCGATATAGCGGTCGAACGGAAAGTCTGAAATTTGAATCTCATCTTGAAATTTGGACCATCTATAGGCCTACAAGCCTCAATGTAGATTAAAGGTGTATAATTTTGTGGCAAAAACGTGCGAAAAGTTACAAAGTTACACCATAGTTACTGTAAAATATTTTTCTGAAACAAAATGGCGGCAAAATGTGAGATAGCCATATTATTATAAACATTTTTTCGGTCACAAATATGTTCATTTTATGTCAATCTGATAAGTATTGGCAAAGTTACACACAAACAAATTATTCGAAAATATTTTTCTGAAACACAGTAATGGCAAAATGTTAGGTTGCTACACTAGGAAAACGCTCCGTTTGACGCGTTGATAAGGAGCGCGTCCATAAATCTACGAAATTTCTGGCGAAAAGATCTCAAAGCTAATAAAAACAACAATTAACAACAATTCAAGAATTCACATAGCAAATTTTTTTCTAATTTCCGACATTGTTGAATGCTTGCAATGTGCGTTGCTTAGATTTTTCGTTGTAATTTCGTATAGTGTTTTCGACATGGTCCGCCACTGTTACTAACACAGTCTTATTGACTGCAATAAAAATGTAATTTCTGCCTCTAATACGGATCAGATCGCGTTTATATTAGTTCGTGACCGGACAAAGATTTACTATAATATAGCCACCTCACATTTTGCCGTTACTGTGTTTAAGAAAAATATTTTCGAGTAGCCTAACTTTTGTGTAGCTTTTCCAATACTTATCAGATCGCCATAAAATGAACATATTCGTGACCGGAATAACGTTTGTAAAAATATGGCTATCTAAAATTGTGCCGCCATTTTTGTTTCAGAAAAATAATTTGCAGTAACTATGGTGTAGCTTTGTAACTTTTCGAACAATTTTGTCACAAAACTACCTTCAACCCACATCGAGGCTTGTGGATGGTCCAAATTTCAAGTTGATCGGACTTTCCGTCGACCGCTATCAACAGACATAAATAAAAAAAACAGAACGAAGTGCCATAAAGGTCTAATGGAGACGCTCTCTCTGCTCGCTTAAATATTGTAAATTTTCGTCCGGTCACGAATATACTAATTTAAACGCGATCTGATACGTATTAGATGCAGAAATTACATTTCTCAGCTGTCAATAACTGTTAGTAACGGTGGCGGACCGTGTTGAAAAGACTAGACGCAGACGGAATGGGAACGAAAATTCTTAGTAACGCACATTGCACTGCATTCAACAATCTCGGGAAGTATAATAGCTATGGAAACTAGAAAATTTTTTCCAATGTGCATTCTTGAATTGTTGTTTTTATTAGTTGTGTGAACTGTTCGCCACAAAGTTCGTAGAAATGGACGCGCTTGGTTATCAACGCGTCACCCAGCGCGTTTTCTTAGTTGGTCCAGTAGTTAGCATCCCTGCTTCCAATGCAGAAGGTCCCGGGTTCAAATCCCGCTTCAGGCAGAAGTTTTTTAACTTCTAATGTGGATTCAATTCCATTACTTCTTGGCTTAGGAATAAGTAAACGGAGACTTTGGAACCGTCCTACAACGAAGCACTCAATAAATTCAAAGTTGTTCTGAATCGGCCTTGTTGATTCTGGCATTTGTCCGCAGGTGTTCGCACTGTCCAATCACTGATTCATATGTTTCAATTTTGAAATATCGATCTTTGATTGGTTATCGCTCACTCGTCGATGGTGTTCGAAGCCTACAGGGTTGGTTTAGTCACTTTAAATTGAAGTCCCCCACTGCAAATCAGTTTAATTACTGAGTGGGTAGACTCTAAATGTGAATTTATTTTTTATGTATTTAAGCGAGCGTCTCCATTAGACTTTTATGGCACTAGTTCTGTTTTTTGATTTTTTTATAGCGGTCGAACGGAACGCCCGATCAAGTTGAAATTTGTACCATCCACAAGCCTTGATGTGGATTGAAGGTGTTTAGTTTTGTGGCAAAATAGTTCGAAAAGTTAAAAAGTTACACCACATTAGAATAATATTTTTTCTGAAACAAAGTGGCAGCAAAATGTGAAATAGCTATATTTCTCTAAAGATTTTTCCGAACACGAATATGTTCATTTTATGTCAATCTGATAAGTATTAGCAAAGTTCCACAAAAGTTACTCGAAAATATTTTTCTGAATCACAGCAATGGCAAAATGTGAGTGGCTATATTATAGTAAAATTTTGCCCGGTCACGAATATACGAATTTAAACGCGATCTGATACTTAGAGACAGAAATTACATTTAAATTGTTAGCACAGATAAATATTTGGTTGTCTGTGGTCTCAACGCAGAGCAACGCACATTGCACGACTTTCAACAATTTCGGGAAGAATAATAGCTATGGAAGTTAGAACTTGCAATGCGCATTCTTATTGTATTGTTCTTACTTGTTAATTGTTGCTTTTATTAGCTTTGAACACTTTTCGCCAGAAAGTTCGTAGATATGGACGCGCCGGCTTTTCAACGCGTCACACAGAGCGTTTTCCTAGTTAAGGCTGGTCCACACAGATTTTGAAGACATTTGCATAAGGTTTTAAGACGTTGTTTTAAAAACAACAATGAAAACAACGTCTTAAAACTAGGGCGCGGTCCAGTGGACCGTGGTTTACCGTGTGTACCTACCGTATACGGAGCGTTGGTTGTACTGCGTTTGGACTTGGTGACGGTTGCTTGTGAATATAAGGAATTAGCCAATTACAAGGACGCATTTGCCATTCGATTTTATTTGAATGTAAATCATAACATTCAGTTCAGCATCCTATGGAGCCGTGAAGTTGCGGAAAATCAATACATTTGACAGTTGTTTTTGTCATTATTAACTAAGTTTTTATGTAAGTTATTTTCAATTGTTCCTTTTGGCTGTACTAAGTGTATTGTATGGTAAAGTAGAGCAGGCAGCAGTGAAGTTCGCTGTCAGGCACTACGGAGTGCACGGTAGGCCTAGGCCTAGGTTCTGGGAAGAGGTGTTAGCCAACCCAATAAGCCCTACCTAGGCCTAGCCTATGATAAGGTTCTAATGATAAGGTTGTAGGCCTTGGCCTAGTCCTAAGAGCGGGTCCACTTTCTATCTTGTAAATCAAAATGTATTTAGCGTGCAAGCTGTAGATTAGATCTAGGCCCTAGGCCTAGACTTTCCTAGGCCGAAGATCATACATTGTGTTGTTTCTTGTTTGTCACCTCCTGCGTCTTTGAGTCAGGTCAATTTGAGTTAAAACGGGGCTAAGCTACACAATCGCCCAGTAAAGAAAAGGGAGATAAGTCTTGAGAATGGCCTAGCCTAGGCCTATGTTGTCATGCACAATTCCTTTCTGTTTCCTCTCCATGCCCGGGACTGGGAACAGTGACTCAACCTTAGGATTTCAAGAGGAGTGTACTAGGCCTAGGCCTATTACTATGTAACGGTCAAGTGAATGAGTAAATAAATAAACCGAGCTTTAGATGAAGCATAACCTTACTTTGATTGGCAAACAATTGATTTGAACGAAACAAAATGTAAGGTCATGCTTTATCTAAAGTCCGGTTTCGGGTTTACACACTAGGCCTATCCTAAGGTTTGTAAACTATTTATTGATGATTTCGCCGTTCATACCTTGAATTTAAATCCCAGTAGTGGCCTCGACGTTAAGGGGTGGTTGTTGTTAAACAGGTGGTTGTTAGGGGTTGAAATTGAAGAATTGAAACGGGATTTGATCACTGTGAATTTATACTAGGCTATTGTTTATTGGGAAATAAATTGTCGGAATACAAACAGATGAAAACTCGCTTATACTATTCTATTTCAAAAACACTAATTCGCTTCGCAACACGCACACTACTCATCACGCACCCTCGCCAGCTCTCACCACCTGCTCTACCTAAAAACTACAGGACCTCTCTTCAGGGAACTAACTAATTGGCACTTTATTTAAATCTATATTTATGCTTACAGGTTTTTAGATTGAATGTTTAACGAACTTGAATCAATTGCTAGTAGCATCATGGCGTTCACATAACTTTCTAATGGCGTATTCGATTGGCCTGCTGTCAGTGTACACTGTTCATGCAACTACGTCATTGCACTTGCACCGCCCTCGGATAGTACACTTCCCAACTGAACAACGCAGAACAACGCTGAACAAGGCAGTGCAACATTGCACTGCGGTCTGAAGCCAGTGGGTTTGTTTGTTTTAAATGCGTCGTGTAGTGTAACATGTGAGTGTAGGCCAATTGTACGCTTTTACACTTGATTTTGGTATGCGTCACCCAGAATAAGAAAACACTTTTTGTCTACACGTTACACTATGCTCTACACTAAGCTACTTACGTTTTGAAGTATGGTGTGCATGCTCACATTATTTCCGTATATATTCCAAAACAAGCCTAATAGGCCTATATATTTACTATCAATTTTAAATGTGTTGATTTATTATGAAAGTGCTACGGTTTTACCATGGGTGGAAAAAGAGTGCGTTGTTCATGATTAGTGATCTCCTTAGTTTGATAGAACACAATTGTTTGGCGCTTTTCATTACACTATACTATCTACATGAGTCGAAAAGCAGTTGTAGAAGGTGCACTGAGGTAAAACAAATGCCTTACACTCGACTAAACTTAGGCAGTGCCTAATTTAAGTAAAAAGTGGAACTGCGCAAACAGAACTGCGCAAACAAGTCTTTTTCCGCAAAGTTTACTATTTGAAAAGTGTAGGTTGAACAAACAAACCTAGTGCACTGTAGTGCTACACTTTTCCAGTGTGCACTCCCAATCAAATAGGCTATGAATAGGTGCACTGAGTGCACACGGCGCCCAGCCATTCCCAATCGAATGTGAAAGTGCAGCCAATCGAATACGCTATCGGCTATAAGATTTAACAGATAGGATGTAAGTTGAAAGTATAGCAATTTGTTAGCTCTTATCCCTAAAATTCTTAGCCCAGCCAATGATAGGCGACCTTTTAGAAAACTGGCCAATGGTGACGATCCTAGTAAAACAGGAAAATACATATCTAGGAACAAAATATTAAATCTTAGGAAAGTGTATGAACTATGAACCACCTATTTTCATAACAACAACCAGTGCAAACAAAGCTCAAATTGTGGGAAGAAATGTGTGTTATAAATACAAAGATACCTAAGTGTGTTACAGTAAAACTTCTTTATAACGAACTCTTGAGGGCCAGATTATTATTTTGTTATAAAGAACATTTCTTTATAAAGATGGCACCTATGCATAATAGGGTTGCCAGATCTGTAAAATAGTTGAGAGGGACAAAATGACAAATGTGGGAAAAAGAAATGCCATGTGCAGCCGGAGTGGGAATTTTTTGCATTTCAAAACATTTTTAATACATTTTTTCCCTATCTTAGAGTGATTTGTAGGGGGCCGTGAAAACTGTTTTATTTTACAGTAAATTTCGTTTTTGAAGTAACAAATTTCGGTGTTATTCAAGAATAGCTGTATTTTTACGGTTTTATCCATATTCCTTACATTTTCACTCATGTAGCGTTTCATTTACAACTTACACGTGGGTGTTTTATCTACGAGAAGTTTGAATATATGCATTTAGGCCTATTCCTGTGTTACTTGAGACACTATTTTTTCCAGATTGTCTATACTGGCAAAAAAATGGAAAAAATGGGTTTATTGATAATATTTATTTATTTTAATATTTATAGTATATCATTGCCTATTGTAACCTAGCTAAATGCTTCTATTCAATGAATAACATGTATGTTTGCAATTATCTTTGTATTAATATGTATATATCTCTTTTAACGTCTCAATACACCCCCTTGCCATTTTGATCTCATTTCAATTACTGCATATCCACGTGGTTCCTGTTTATACCGCCAACTTACACCACGATTTTATGCAGGACAAAGAAACAAACCTTATATGTAACCTTGGTGCTTGTTTCATTTTTAGTGCACTATGCCGAAATCAACCATGAGGACGCCACCTTTATTTCCTCAAACTGGGTCTAGGCCTACTGCAGCAAATCCACCAGTGCAATGTGACGGGTCAGTAAACGGAAAAGTAAAGAAAAGTCGTCTAGATACTCCACAGGTCAACTCTCGTATTGATACTCCGAAGGTGAACTCTCATCTAGATACTCCGAAGGTCAACTCTCGTCTAGATACTCCGAAGGTCAACTCTCGTCTAGATACTCCGAAGGTGAATTCTCATCTAGATACTCCGAAGGTCAACTCTCGTCTCGATACCCCTAAGAGCAACTCACGTCTTGATACTCCAAAGAGCAACTCTCATCCAGCTCAATCTAAACCCATGTCATCAAGCCGTAAACCCATTATACCTCCGCGTGACAACACCCCTGCCAGACGAGCTGTTTTAAAAAGATCGCAGTCAATACCATCACTTTTAGCAAGAGAAGCTACATCTAAGAGGGGAGATAATGTGAAGCTGAAAAAGATCGCAAATTCACCAATGAGTGGTGTAACATCACGTTTTTGCACACCAAATCGCAGCCTTGATCATAGTCGTCCGTTACCGAGGGATCTTTTGTCGTCTGCTAATACTTCAAAATCTACATTAAATAAGCGCTTCCATAGTGAAGCAAACATTCTGGAACCATCTGCCACACCCAATTACTTTGGCAAAGTTCAATTTGATACACCTCGGCATAAAATCGAAGCTGTGGGAAACCCAAGCGAAGAGACGAGCAATCTTACTGTGGCCGTCAGGGTGCGTCCTTTAAGTTCAAAAGAGCTGAGTGATTCTGCTGTAGCTAACGTTGTAGCAGTCGACGGGAATGAAGTTAAAGTGACTTTGGAAACGGGAAGTGTCCATAGTTTCCCTTATGACTACTGCTTCTCTTGTGATCCTCAAAACTCACAATACGCTAACCAGGATGCTTTATTTACCACTTTAGTACACCCTCTGGTTGATACAGTTTTCGAGGGATACAATGCTTGTCTTTTTGCTTATGGTCAAACTGGCTCTGGAAAAAGTTACAGGTAAGACATAGTAAAGTACTTAATATGTAATCTGATATACAAGTTTTGCAGGTTGTACCTAGTAGGCGGTAGGCCTACTGTAGTATAATACCATTTATCTGGCTGAGTGTAGCTGGGCTATAATTATGCAGACTGCATAACGGCTAAAGACCGAATGCGCACATATGAGGCAACTTAGCGTTTATTGGAATTGGTGTTCAAAATAGGTCTTTAATAGTGAGATAGTTGGTGAGAGTAGTAGGCCTAGTATTGCATTTTCAGTATAGGTAGGTATATATCAAATCATACTAAAGAAAAAAGCCAAAATCTGATAACACGTCCTGTTAAAAACTTGACCCCATACTTAGCATTAGCATAATGTTCATTCTGACAAAGCTCAGTTGTATGACTATGACATGAATTCAAGATTCAACTATTTCCACAAAAATAATGTTACAACATAGGCCTATTGAAAGTTCATATATAGATAGACCAATCAATGCCAAGTAAGTCTAGTCTACTTAAGTGTTCACTGTTTATAATACTAGGAAAACGCTCTGTTTGACGTGTTGATAAGCGTCCATATCTACGAACTTTCTGGCGAAAAGTTTTCAAAGCTAATAAAAACAACAATTAACAACAATCCATGAATGCGCATTGCAAACATTTTTCTAATTTCCATAGCTATTATACTTCCCGACATTGTTGGTTGCATTGCTAAGATTTGTCGGTGTCATGTTTCCAGTGTTTTCCCCGCGGTCCGCCACCGTTACTAACACTTATTGACAGCAATAGAAATGTAATTTCTGCCTCTAATACGTATCAGATCGCTTCTAGTTAGTATATCGTGACCGGACAAACATTTACTATAAGATAGCCACCTCACATTTTGCCGTTTTTGTGTTTCTGAAAAATATTTTCGAGTAACTTTTGTGTAACGTTGCCAATACTTATCAGATCACCATAAAATGAACATATTCGTGACCGAAAAATAGTTTATAAAAATATGGCTTACTCAACTTTTCCCACCATTTTGTGTCAGAAAAATATTTTACAATATAACTATATGGTGTAACTTTGTAACTTTTCGAACGATTGTGCCACAAAACTATACACCTTCAATCCACATCGAGGCTTGTGGATAGTCAAAATTCCAAGTTGATCGGGCTTTCCGTTCGACCGCTAACAACAGACATAAAACAAACAAAAAAAACAAAACAGAACGAAGTGCCATAAAGGTCTAATGAAGACGCTCGCTTAATTATGTTGTTATATTTTACTAGGAAAACGCTCTGTTTGACGCGTTGATAAGCAAGCGCGTCCATATCTACGAACGTTCTGGCGAAAAGATCTCAAAGCTAATAAAAACAACAATTCAAGGATGCGCATTGCAAAAATTTTTCTAATTACCTTAGCTATTATACTTCCCGACATTGTTGGATGCAGTGCAATGTGCGTTGCTAAGAATTTTAGTCGTCATGTTTTCAACACGGTCCGCCACCGTTACTAACAGTTATTGACAGCATTTGAAATGTAATTTCTGCCTCTAATATGTTTTAAGATTGCGTTTACATTAGTATATTCGTGACCGGACAAAAAATTACTATAAGATAGTCATCTCACATTTTTCTGTTACTGTGTTTCAGAAAAATATTTTCGAGTAACTTTTGTGTAACTTTGTCAATATTTATCAGATCACCATGAAATGAACATATTCGTGACCGGAAAAAACTTAAAAAAAATATAGCTATCTCACAGTTTGCGCCATTTTGTTTTGGAAAAATATTTTGCAGTAGCTATGGTGTAACTTTGTAACTTTTCAAACGATTTTGCCTCAAAACTATACACCTTCAAACCACATCGAGGCTTGTGGATGGTCCAAATTTCAAGTTGATCGGACTTTCCGTTCAACCGCTATCGACAGACATAAAAACAAAAAAAAAATTAAAAAAAACAAACAGAATGAAGTGCCATAAGAGTCAAGTGGAGACCCTCGCTTCGCTCGCTTAAATACTTAGCTGCCAACTCTCAAGAAATGTCGTTGACTGTGTACAGTTGTTCTATCTTGACTTGTATAATACTGTTTTTTTAATTTCTATCATACATACATAGATGTTTTCTTTGTTCACAGCATGATGGGTGTCGATATTGACACTGGCAGCTGTGTTGGTCAAGAGGCTGGGATCATTCCTCGCTTCTGTTTTGAGCTGTTTGAGCGAATTGACTCGTTAGATGACACAAAAATAAAAGGAATTGGTATCAGTACTCACAAGAGCTGCACGGCAACAGTGGAAATCAGTTATTTTGAAATATATAATGAAAAGATTCATGATTTGTTGGGTGGCTCATTTGAAGCAGGAAAAAGAGCTCCCTTGAAAGTTCGAGAACATCCCGAGTTTGGACCCTATGTAGTCGATTTATCTCGCCATGGTGTTCATTCCTACGAAGATTTACAGGGTTGGCTGACAATCGGAAATAGTCAAAGAGCTACTGCTGCGACTGGCATGAATGAAAAGAGTTCTAGGTCACATTCCATCTTCAGTATAGTTTTAACTCAGACAAAAGGAAGTTATGATGATGTAGATAAGCTACAAGAATCTAGTACTCTTAGTAAGATAAACCTTGTGGACCTAGCAGGAAGTGAGCGCATATCACAAACATGTGCTAGTGGGGAGAGACTAAGGGTTAGTATCACGTTTTTCATTTCCAAGGTAGCCTAGAAGGGCCAGCTACTTGTTCGATGATTGATGCCTAATATTAAATTATATGCACATAAATGTACAGCCCTAGTCTTCAATAGGAGTTATGCAGAGGGTAAATTACTTGGGGGAAATTTCTAGTAATTGCTTATGTGTTATGAACTTATGGTACCTTATTCTTGTGGCAAATTTACACTTTGTGAAGGGGAAAATGTTTCTCTTAAAGGGATGTTATGGCAGGGTTCCTATTTAAAATAAGCACTTGCAAATAATAGGGAACCGAAGTTTTGAAGGCGGGAAGGAAAATGGTTCGTTCTGGTCTCTGTGCACAGCAATTTACATGCTGTCGGAAATGTTACTTCGCAGTATCTTTATTCTTTTGATACACACAAAAGTTATGAAAACAAATTACATCACAATATGTGCCAGTTTATACTGCTCAATATCAGTAGTTAGTTCAGTTAGTACTTATTAGTTAGTAATATCAGTTTGTTGGTTATCACTCAGACGTATCAATTGGTTGCTGAACGCAGCCCAAATTTAAATGAGTACGAGATATGTGGGTAAATGGGTCGAAAATACCACCAAATTAGGCGGACTCCGCGGCTGTTGACCGAGCGTGGTTTTCCACATTGCTTTCACGGGTTCCAATAACATACAATTTTATACATATCTTTGGCACTTCCATGAAACATTATTATACTTAACAATTCAAGGCAACAGTAGACGCATTGCTTAAGGGGAAGGACTACTCGCCAATATTAAACCCCGCGAAATTAACGTATTTTCCAGAGATCTGACTAGGCTAGGCTAGGCTAGGCTAGAATGCGTCAAGCTGCGTTTTTTTGAGCAGCTGGCTAGCTAGCTTCTAGCTGGCTACGTTTTTTCAAATAGCTAGCTTTCTCTTAGCTGGCTACGTTTTATCGAGCTGCAAGCTAGCTAGGTTTTGGCTACATTTTTGCGAGCTGCAGGCTAGCTTCGCTGGCTAAGATTTTCGAGTAGCTGGCTACGTTTTCTCAAGCAGCTTGTTCTTAGCTGGCTGGCTTTTGAGCTGCTGGTTAGCTCGTTTTTGGCTACATTTTTTAAAGCAGCCAGGCACGTAGAAAAGGAGAGGATGGGGGGAGATTCCCCCCCCCCCACATTTTTCTGAAACCCACCCAATTTAGTGTTTTAGGCACCTAGTCACGTCACACATCCCTACATACACCCTCTTATATACCACATGTACATTTCTTTTAAAATCACATATCAGCTTTTGTTTCCCAACATGTATACAACTACCGACGTCGAACATTGTAAATTGCAGGATCTAACCAAGATAATAGCGGGACGTATGTCAACCCTGGGGGGGGGGTTGAGAGGCGTCTTGTGCTGTCTTGTTTTCTGTAATAAAAATCATCTTTTCTTGTCATCTGCTTGACTTTAAGGAAGGAAACCCAAAATACTTACCTCCCCCTTCTAGCCGGCATATAATCTTGTCAAGTAGCAGGGAGGATATAGGAAAAAGTGCAGTCGCCACATTAGTACAGTGACTACAGACAGGCTATGCAGTTTACTACAACATCGTAAATTGACTTTTTAATTAGGACTTTTCCCAAAAAAATAAGTGGGCGAACGCGTCCGCCCCCGCCCCCCCCCAGGAAAAATAGTAGGTGGCCGCGTCCGCCCTGAAATTAAGCACAGGCTACCACTAGATTATTACCTTACTCGCTATTAACTTTTTAAACATATAAAGCAAATATAAACAGGGGATCGAACCGAAAATATTTTAATTTCGGTTCGGTTTTTGGTTCGGGAGAATTATTTCAATTCAGTTTTCGGTTCGGTTCGAGCAAATAAAAAATAACGGTTTGGTTCGAACCGGTTTAAACCGGTTCGAACCGGTTCAGCAATGTTTGTATTCGACATTTTCAAAGTGAGGAAATAGCATAAAAAAAATCACTATTTTGTTGTTGTAATACTGTGTTATCGAATCTCTTACCTTCATGATCACGTTGCAGTCTTGTATCTGGCACTACGACTCATTTGTGGTTGCGTTAAATTAAAAAGTTACGAGACACATATTCTTTTTTCCTACCCATATTTACAAAACGGAAGCTGAAGCGCGACTGACATAAAAGTAACAGTGCATGGTCATTTGCCACAAAAGTTTGCTTTACGTTCGAGGGAGGGTGGGGTTTGTACGTGTTCTGACTGCGGAGTCTCGTCTTAACCCTGTAATTATCAGATTAGTGTCAACGGGCAAGACTCAACATAATATTTATGTAGGCATATTCGTCTCCAAGGTTCTTGATTTATAACTTCCAGGAAAGTGGAAACCAAAATCTTCTTTCGGTGCGTTTGTGATCTTCGCCGAACACATCTTCCAATTGTTAACAATATGTCAACCAACTGTCATAGTGCCGAAGGTTGGGACTTGTGAGTTGTACTTGTGACAGGCGTTACCATTATTTATACTTTCCGTTCCTATTATTGCAAATATAAAAGGAACTCGGCCATCCATCGAGTATTGTCATAACCAACCTTTGAAAGGAAGACCTCCCAAATCCCAGTGGAACAAATCGCAGAACTTCCAAAAATAATTTTTCCCACTGCATTTTTTGTTTTATAATTTTATATTTATTGCAATTTTGAGATTTTGATATACGGAGGCTCGTACCGAATAGAACCGAAAAAACCGATAACCGAAACCCAAAATATCGGGTTTCGTTTCGGTTTACGGTTTGACCACTTTTTCATAATGGTTTTCGGTTCGGTTTTTGGTTCGGGAAAATTAACGGATGTTTTCGGTTTTCGGTTCGAACCGGTTCGATCCCCTGAATATAAATAACTGTTTTTTTTCCAAAGTAATCACTTCACTTCACTTAGCTATTCAATTCACTAGCCTAGCTATTCACCAGCTATTCATCAGGTAGCTATTCCTTTCCTGTCAAATAAGCAGGTTTACATGTTTCGTTTGCACCTTATTTTTGTAATGCAAGGCTATGATTCTAACTGTTATGTTCTTTCTGCCCGGCTGGCTTCCAGCTAGGCTAGGCTATGTTTTTTCTACTCCGGCTATCTTCTGGCTGGGCTGGGCTATGTTCTTTGTAAGCCAGCTAGTTTCCAGCTCGGCTGGGCTACGTTCGTTTTAAGCTAGCTAGCTTCGAGCTCGGCTGGGCTGTGTTCTGTGTAAGCCAGCAACTTTTAGCTACTTTTTTTTAAAAAGCTAACCGCAGCTAGGCTTGCAGCTGGGCTAGCTTTGCCAGTGACTGGCTAGGCTAGGCTATGTTCAAAAAACAAAACTAGTCGAATCCCTGGTATCTTCGTCATATCTCAATAACGCCACACAATATCGAAAAAGTGTCAAATACGCTTATTTTGGATTCGTGAGAGCTCAATACCGTATGAAAAAGATTTATTAGTTTGCACTAATTATAATTATTATTTCGAATTTAATTAATTCACAAGTTAATTAGAAATTACAACTATAATTACTACAATCTACGAAATCTTGTTCATATGGTATTGAGCTCTCACGAATCCAAAATATGCGTAGTTGTCACTTTTTCGATATTGTGTGGCGTCATTGAGATATTACAAAAATACGTTAATTTCGCGGGTTTTAATATTGGCGAGTAGTCCTTCCTCTTAAGCAAGTGCACATAGTTGTCATGGGTTGTAGGCTATAAAAATATTCATACCTTTTTTCCTTGAGATTTGTTAATACTGCACTGTACCAGCAATGTCCGAGTTTGCCGCTGTTATGTTCACTTCAACTCGGAAGTAAGGGTATGCGGGTACCCTAAATTTCGGGTAGCTACGGGTAGTTGTACTGACCCTAAATTCAGTATTTTTAATAACCAAATTCGAGCTTTTTCGAAATACAGTACACCAACCCTAAGAAGTGTTGAGGGAAAAATGTTATATTCACCCCAATAAATATAATAGTAAATTGAATTTTTAATCATAATGGATTTTGTAGTAACTTCTTTAAATGACCATTAATAATTTTGTTAGCTTACTGCCATGTCTGCTTTTTAAAGAAAATTATAAAGACCAATTATTTTTGGCTTGTCTGGTTGTTTTCGGTGAACCCGTTGCATCACATGTCACAAGGTGTTGTGTGATGGAGGGGGGATAAGATAAGATAAGATTGTGCTTATTTATTTTTTTATTTTTATTTATTTTATTTCATGGGAGAATGTTAGAAATAAACACTTTTGAGACATTTTCAGTTTCAAATTTGCCCCCCTCCCCCCCAAAAAACCACCACCCCTTTTCTTTTAAATGTTTTAAACATTTATTTTAGTTATTTTTTATTTATTTTGTTACCTGAACCTAAAAAGTTTCGCAAACCTCTAAAATATTACATACTAATTATTGGAAAAAATGTGTTGTTTTTTCATTGGAAGAAAAAAGTCCACTTGAAATAGGTGTATAGGCCCCAAGCCATTACTCCACCGACCCAAAACCCGAAGTTATTTGTACTACCCGTACCCAACCCGAACTGAACTTAAAAAGTACTACCCGCAGACTTCTACTCGGAAGTGTACTTATACATAGGGTGTACTTGAAATTAATAAGTGTTTTGTATCATTGTAAAGAAGAAACTTCACAGTTTCTTTGAATGTGCGTGTGCTTCTTGTACGTTCTCTGGTACAGGCGGTAGCGCTTATGAAAAATCTAGTACGACCAACGGGAGACGCGAGAGAACCAGTCAACGCCCACCCACTTAGGTTCCCTATGCAAATAAAATGTTTCGATTTTGTGTTGTTTTGAAAGCAAGGCAAATATCATAGTGAAAATACATTCGTGACATGCCTGGAATACAGGGATTATAAATTTCTTGATGTTTTTAGGGTGAGTGCATGGGAAAATTGAATACTAATACACAGGGCCTACAAAAAACCATCCAGATTATGTTTGGTTTAAAAAATAACTTGCATCCAATCCAATGATGATGATGATGATGAAGATGATGATGATGATACTTGGGTTTTACGTCCTATATTTTTGCAACTTTGGCTAATAGAGACGATGAGAGGGTGGATATATGAAATAAACTTAGTACTACGTATTGATGTTCTTTCACTAAATTTTAATCGCATTGTGTATATTCAGGACAGGTTGTAAATCAATTTCATGGGCTGCATTTGTTTGTATCTAGGAAGGTGTCAGCATCAACCGATCTCTGCTTACCCTAGGAAAAGTAATTTCTGCTCTGTCCGAAAATATGAGCGGTAAAAAGCATGGCTACGTACCATATCGTGATTCCGTCCTTACATGGCTACTTCGTGAAAGCCTGGGTGGTAATTCACGAACGACCATGCTAGCCACTGTCAGCCCATCCAGTCTCCATATTGACGAGACACTGGCGACTCTTCGATACGCCTGCCAAGCAAGAAGGATTGTGAACCGCGTACGAGTGAACGAAAACCCGCAAGATCGCATCATACGAGAGCTTCGAAAAGAAGTGGAGAGCCTACGTTCGTTACGTGAAGAGGTGGAACGTCGGCAGGGACGAACGGCGTCTCTAGTTATGTCGGCAGCCACGAATTTGTCTAGAGAGGAAACTCGTGAGGAAGACGAGGAGGTAACCAAATTAAAATTGCAACTCAAGCAGAGCGAAGAAAACCTTAAAAAAGAACAACGGTAAGCATATGTAGGTTTGACTTATGTAGTGTTAATACAGTAGCCTAAAATTCTTGTGCTTGTTTGCCCAGGGAACGTCAAAGACTTTTGAGTGAAAAGATCTGGGTTCGAGGCACAGTTGGAATGAATTCTTTAGTATTGTCTTACAAGTTCTATTCTTCAAAAAAACAGCACAAGGTTTTGGAAAATCAAAATACCGTACTATACAATACTAATAAACTAATACTCAATCCGACTGTAAAGTTGGATAGGAGTCCAAGAAATATAATATAATATATATATGTTCTAGTAAGGGACAAGGTACAGAAGGACGACAGCTTACCTGAGAAAGTAGATAGGTCGGTTTGAGAAACATATAGATGAGCAGACAAATAAACATACGTACTGAGACGTTCAGCCAACTCGTGGTCTTGATCACTCAGGGTGAGTTTCTACTCACGCTGAGTGATCAAGACCACGAGTTGGTCGAAACGTCTCAGTATATCTATTCTGAAAAAAATTCTGAAAATTTGAGTCAACAGCTCTCTTTGTTTTGGTAAGCCCTACAGACTGAATGAAATATTAAAATATTATAACCATTAGCGTAGTTTTTTTTATTATTAAATTGATGATTAGTAATTACTAATAAGTAACAAAATTAATTAGAAATAAAAACCATAGGCTATTGATTATAAATTTATAATGTAAGCCACATTTAGAGCATTCAGTATGTAGGGCTTACCAAACCACAGTGCGCTGTTGATTCAAATTTTCGATTTCGAAGTCCATTCCTGAGATATAATTTAAAAATATAAATTTTGTGCGGTTTTTGACGTAGAGGTACCCTTTGCTCTTAATATTTGATTCTAAGAGAGCTTGTAACGTATCATAAATTTGGTCTTCTAATCAGTAGATGTACAGTACAGATACATATTATGTTTTTATTTATTTTGCAATACAGTAGATAATTAAAAAATGGCCTACTCATCCTCTGACAGTTCTTGCCCTACCTAACACTTTTACCATTTCTGACAGTCGCACATGTGTAGTGACTAGTGAAATATTATTTTTGGGAAATGTGTGGCTAGGGATGATATATTTGATTTAAAAAAAATTACTTAGTGATTGTCACCAGCGTCCGCGCACGGCGAAGAGAGGCAGTGAAAGATCCAATCTCTATAATAGACCGTCGAGCTGTCAACCAAAACTGTCAACAATCTTTCAATTAAATAAGCTATCCTTCAATAGAAATTAATTCCTTTATTCTAATTAGGCCTGCATGTAATTCTATCATTATTAATTTGACTTAGATCTTTCTCTGCCTCTCTTCGTCCGTGCACGGGAACTGGTGGGGGTAAGAGGGGAAGGCATTTCGCAGAACTCGGATGAACTCCCGGCCACTTTACCTAGAGATGACATTAAATTAAGGCTGTAGGCCTATGTCCACTTTGAAATGTTTTTAAATTGTCTTGTCCATAAAGCAAATCAAAATATGTCATCCTCTAGAGAATGTAATACTTTGTCTTATGAATGTTTATTTGCTCCAATAAATATTTCCATTTTTAAAATGTTAACGTGTGATGTTGCTGCACACCTTTCACAACTATTATACGGACCTAACCGTATCTATTTTTCAAACATAAGCTTGTTGTAAGGTAGCATTTTGAAGATAAAAGTTCTATTTTATATGTTGTACTTGTAGGTCTTGGTCTGAACGTCTTGCAGAATCTCAAAAACATAAATATGATGAAATGAAGAATCTCCGAAAATGTGGAATCGCACTGCAGCTTGAGTGGACAGAGCAACAGCCGTGTTTGGTTAATCTGGCTGCCGATCCAATGATCTCTGGAACATTACTGTATTTGCTGCCACCAGGAACTATCTGTATTGGGCGTAGACTTTCCGAAAGTGAAGAGAGTCTCCCTGAGCCTGATATTGCTTTAAATGGACCATTAGTTTACAAGGACCATTGGTACGTATATTGTTGACACTTAAATAAAACCAATCAAGACGTGCCATTTGCACCATGCTCATTCTGAACACTATTCCTGCAGATCTCTGCATACACAGTGAAATCATAAAAAGTAAGAAATTCTTACTAAAACTTACAGTTTTAAACTCCTAGGTCTATAGTTTTCAACATACAAATTAAAGATAAACTTTAGGTTATCCCAAATCAAGAAACTGAACACCCCACCTCAAACATCCATTTCTTGCTCCCTTTTTCTAAAGTTGTAAAAGTCAATGTAACTAGTTGGCAGCTCCCGATTAAAAGTTCTCTAGGCCTACTTTCACACAGTCTGCGGATCAAACCCCACTCATGTTGTGTTATGTGCTATCAAGCAACATTGGCTTCCAATTTTTTGTTATTTAATACTGTATGTATTTATAATGCAATTTTGCCTAAAATTGCACTACCTATGCAACCTATGCAAGATGTGCAGCCTCCTATGATAATATACCTATTTAATTTATGCAGTCCCAGAAAATAAACATTTGGCAAAATTGCCACTGGCAACTGGGCTTTGTTACAGTCCCCAGCTATTCCGGGCTACCTACGTCAAAGTTCAATTCCCACCCAGCAAGTGAACAACACATAGATTTGGCTAGGGTTGAGAAGATCCAGATAATGAGAGATTGTTGAAACACATTGATTACATTATACTGTATTGAGTGTGCATGTATGGTTGCAAATGATGGCATCTTCTTTGCCATGTGACCAGTTGTGAGCCTGAGTTTCACCCCCATAGTACAGTAATAATTACGTAGCGTTATATGCGGTTGTGTGTAGTTTGTGTTATTGTCTAGTCTTTCTATGTTTTTTATGTGTACCAACTCAAAAGGTCGTCAGCAGCAAGGTAAGCTGTTGGTTTCCTTCCTATCCAGCCCCATTGCTAAATATGTAGTGTTATATTGGTTACTTATTTCTTTGTTAACAGCAAGATCAAGAACAATGGCAGCATACTATGCCTTTGTCCTGGTCCTGAAGGGGAGACTTTTGTCAATGGTCAAGTTATTACATCTGAAACAATTCTTCACCATGGGGACCGGTTGGTAATCGGAGGGAATCATTATTTTCGAGTGAGTAGTCCCTATGATTGTAGAGATCCAGACAAGATAACTCAACAGGCCGACTTCGAGTATGCTCACAAAGAATTATTACAAATCCAAGAAGATAAGCTTAAAGCTGAACTAGAATATGCAAAATATCTGGCAATTCAAGAATTGGAAGAAGCCAAGAATGAGGCTGATTTAAGACTAAGCTTACAACGCTCGGCTTATGAAGACAAATTAAAGCAACTTGGGGCTATTTTGGTAAGCTTAAGCAAAACATAAGTAAATATTTTGACGATTCTATTAACCTCTGAATATAATAAAATAATCTGTTGACATTGTATCCAAACACTCTACATGCATCTGTTGTGAAGTTTGAATCTTTGCTGTATGACCTCTCTTTATTAAATACCTCACTTTGACAGACAAGAGACAAGACACTCAGTTGGTTCATTAGCCCTCAAATAATGAGCTCGGCTAAGTAGGGAAGATAATCGAAGCTTAGCAGTTACAAGGCACAGGTACAAAACATTATTTGTAAAGGCAATCCCTCCCGCCACCAATTTTTGGGGAATATTGCGCAGAGTGGAAAGGCACATTTTTAGGTGCGTGGGGGATGTCAATATGGTCGTTTGGGATCTAATGAAGGGGCAAAATATAGCAAGAAGGAAATATGTGGCAAACCTTTATTGGGCTACTAGGCAGAGAATGGCATAAGTTCCAACTCTGGGTGTTCAAAAAAAGAAGAAGAAGAGTTTTTACGGACTAGTTTTGTGAGCTGTTTGGGAATAGCAGATGGTTGAGGGTTAGGGCGACTAATGGACTCAACCTGACTAGTGTTGTTGATAGGTTAAGCATTTACAATGCAAATACATGACAAATCCTGTGTTATAACTTGTAACCCTAAAAGATACTAGTGGGACAAGTGCTTTTCTTCAAATGCGCTGTAGTCACGTTTCCCTTTTTAGTGTTCACTGTTTTTCATCCAAGAGTTGTTTACTTGTATTGTAATTGTAAGTCGTGTCAGTTTTATGTTGCATCATAATCGGTAATGATTTATGTGTTATAGTGATACTGCATTTCGCTACTCATGTTCTACTCTAACATCTTCAGTGGCAAGTAGTTGCCCCAGATCATGTTCAGTAGTCACTAACAAGAGCTTACTCACTCTGGTTTGTCACCACATGCCCCTGGCTAATCTTGATTCTTGTCTCATATCAATAGGGTAACGAGAAAAGTGCTTTGGCAGAAGCTCAAAGAAGCACAGAAGTAATGGAGGAACAAATACACAAGTTACGGGCCGAAGTCGACTACCACAAGTACAAATTATCTGCTCTGGAAGATTTTGAAGCAATAGATGTGAGCCCATACAGGAGTAACTTCTTGCAGGTATGAGAAGCTAGGGAGCAGATCAATTAGCTATGTAGGTATATCAATAGTTTAGAAAACTAACTTTTAAGTCAAGGTGCCTTCTTCACAGCATGTCGATATTTGCCGTATCTACCTTCAGTGTGTGAATTTACTCTCACTACAATAGGTACATAGTTTGTTGGATTGGAGCAGTCATTTTGGTCCTAGTTGCCTTGACTAGCAATGGATAGAGCTCTGAGTAAATGGTTTTATTTTTGGGACAAATTCGTTTAGGTTTTAAGTGTTTTTAAAAGGTGAAAATTTGGTGTTATTATGGTTTTATTTTTAAGCGAGTCAAAAGTTAAACCAAAGTAAAAAAGTATGAAAGTAGGATAGACTAGAGCTGTGCGAGTCTCGAAATTTCGAGACGAGATCGAGATAAAAATTCTGCTCGTGTATCGCTCGACTTGCTCAAACACCTGCTCGAAAATTCGAGGCTCGAGCGGGCTCGAGAAAGAAAGCGTAATATCTTAAAACGGAAACATTCTGTGGAGACTACGACGTTCACAATATTTCATCATTATTTTTATATTTGAACAAAATTTTGTAATAAATACTAACAGGCCTACCACCTACGACTTATGAAGAGCTTAGGCGTGGACCATCTTACGTAAGGTAGGCCTAGGCCTGGACCTACCCTAGCCTAGGCTTTGTACAATCTAGATACAACATTTAGGCGGCCTCCACGTGATTGTACTCTTATTTCGTGATTGTATTACCAAAACATGGATTCTAGTAATATGCCAGGTTAATGCGTTCCAAAACTCAGTCGGTCAGGGAAATTTGATCCAATTGAACGTTTTCTGTGTTCTCAACTTCTCATAATCGGTTTTTCCGGCCAGCCAGTGAGCCAAATTCCAAGTTGTTATTGTTCAAGAGCTACCACGTTAGTCATTCATCCCAGTTCTGCGAAGCGTCCCCCATTCCCTTCCATCGCTCAACACAATGCAACCCAGCCGCCAGTGAGTGACTTGACCTTGAGCAGCTGCATCTCGTTCCGTGTGGGAGGGGGGGTCTCTGAAAAGGTCGTTTTATCTACGATCTCGGCTGCCGGCTCTGAGGGGTTCTTTACCTCTCTCGCTGATACAACCTTACGTAAATATGTTTATTTTTGGAGAGCGTTTTTTTTTTTGAAAACCGGTTTTAAACCGGTTTCGAATTCGGTTACCCGGTTAGTAATTTTACTAACCGATGTCATCACTAGTCTAAACTATTTGCAAAATTGCTTGCTGGTAAAAATTCCGCAGACCAAGTCATCACTTTCCATTGACAACGTCCATCTTGGATATCACCCCACTCCCAACCTCCTGACTTCCTGTTCCTCCCTTAGAAGTTCTTCAATTAATAAGTGGTTGCACTAGCATCAGGGCTAGACTGGGACTACTTGATCGACTTGCCGGTGTGGAAAGTTACTACTTTATCGACTTTAGGTGGGAATTTCAAACATCGCGAAATGCGTTTGGAAATTTGTAGGCCTAGTCTCCGCATCTAGCGCGAGCGAAGATATAGAATATTAAAAAAAAAAAAAAAAAAAACGCGTTATATTTGGGTCTTACGGTACTAGGAAGGTAATAAGCAGTCTGTTTTTATCTTGAATCTCGCTTGATATTCAAGAAAATTTTTGGTTCGCTCGATCTCGAATCTCGCTCGAGATTCAAGAATATCTTCTGAATCTTGCTCGATCTCGCTCGACTTGAAAAATCCCTGCTCGCACAGCCATAGATATGACAAGGTATTCCGTTCAATGAAAAAAATTAACTGCATACTGGAGGTAGCTCAGCGGTAAGACGCATGACTCTAATTCGAGAGGTCGCCAGTTCGATTCCGGCCACCGGCAATCCTGATTCCTGACTGAAGGTTTTTCCAAGGTTTTCCTCAGTCATTAAGGCAAATGCTTGGGTGAGTCCTAATTACAGCCCTCGGACATTCCTACCTACTTATCCAAACACCTTAACCACAGACAACTCTGTGCCCTAACACAGTGGTTCCCAAACTATTGCATTCCGTGGACCACTTTCAGAATTATAATCTTGCCGCGGACCAGCACAATATGCTGTTCAATTCGCTGTCAAACAAATGGTTCTTTCGAACATCAATGTATGTGGTTATATACAACTCTAGAACCTTGACGTGAACACATTTTGGAGTTTAAACCCAATTTAGAGAACAATGATGAGTGATTGTAACACCTAACCCCCCCTCCCCCCCCCACACAATTTATACATTTCCATCCTTCACGTTGGACATTTGTAAAGTAATGTTTTGAATATATATAGGCTAAGCTTACCTTTATGTACTGGCAACTAGTGAGAGGGATGGGCTTGACGTGTAACACACAAGCTGTGAATGTCAGGCTGTATTGTTGACAGTTTTAGGCGCATGTCGTCTTCGGACGACATATTAAAACCGATTTTTTAAAAAAGATATTGCTGATCGTACTTCCTTATTATCTTTTTCTTTGAAGAACAATGTTTTTTACTGTCGCACTCTGATACAGAAACCGCTTTTAAATGTGGAACTGTTGTTTCACTACTGTCATCACCAACCGTTTTGCGTTTCACCGAGCCACTCTTTAACCACGAATCCATGGCACACAACCACGACTACCTCAAAGGACAGTTGATAAAGAACTGCCCACGTATCCTATACACTCTTCTGAGATTCTTGGTCATTATACAGAAACCGTCGAAATTTGACACGATAGGAGGCCAGGCGCCAACTCTTGTTGACAAAGACTTGGGTAGTCGAAGATTTCTTTCTGCGAACCATGTCAGGTGTCCAAAATGCCCCATCAATGAAACAATTAACCGAATTAACCGAACCATAAGCAAAGCTTATTCCAGAAACCAATGTTGGTCATTGTATTGAACCCTATTCATTGTATTCATAGTTGAATGAAATGGGTAAGCTCATTTGTCTATGGTCCATTATGCGTGCATGCACAACTGTGTATTGTTACTGTCAGGTGGATCAACGGAAAGGTTGACCAAGCAAAATAAAAACTTTTTATAAATTCAAGTCCGTGGAACGACGCATTAAAAAATGTTTTGATGAAAAATGGATGTTCGGTGATATAATTAAAAATAATATACAATGTAAGTCTACGTCTCGCGGACCACCTAGCTACCCTCCACGGACCACCAGTGGTCCGCGGACCACAGTTTGGGAACCACTGCCCTAACATACCTAGTTAGTCACCTGAAGAGGGGTACATCGGCTAAAGCTAGTGTGCACCCTATAACAGGGATTCCTACGAAAAATGAATTATTATTATACTAACATTTGGGCCTAACCAGCCTGCGATTGTTTTCGTATTATCATAGTTTAGGTTAACTTGAAGCCTAAATGAAGCCTTAGACATAACAGCCTATAGTACTTCACTGGGAAGAACAACTTGTATTGGATTTTCGCTGCATTCTTTAAATGAAGTGCTTGAACTGCCAGCAACGTTGGACAACAAAATTCTTCTGCAGTTGGCCCAACCGTGCAGAGAGGGACTAAAGAACGGTGATTAAACCGTTTTTCGACAACTGAAGTGTATTTAAATGGGGATATTGCCATATTGAGTTGTTATTTCGTGTTTCAATATAGATTTCGGTGTTAATGCTCAGTTAACGGCAAAGTATATTTCGTGATTCAATATAATGTATTTTCGGGTCCACGGTCAAACAATTCGTCCACATTTTGCATCAAAAACACAATATTTTACATTTCGTTTTTAAAAATAAAACTATTTACTCGGGTCTCTAGCAATGGCCAATGTGAAGAGCTCCGTAAAACTCACGATGTGAATATTGCTTACTTAATTTGATAAAATGCTGGGGCCGGATTCACAAGAGGTCTTAACTTAGGCCTGGCCTAACTTTAGGACCACTACGCCATTGGCTGATACGGGCCTACATATAGCCTCGACTCGACGTTGCTAAGAAACCCTAGTAAATAACAAACACTTGAGACAAATATTTAGGCCCGGTCTGAGTTGGTCTTATCTTTCTTCAAAGATGGTGGCAATACTTCTATGACTTCGAAGTGTGAACATAAATAAATATCGTTTACTTACCTTGACATACACATTTCTCTGTTTTTAGATTGTGGAGGTATAAGAAAACAAAACACTAAACTTTAAAACACCGCCTTGCAATATTTTAAGTTCTCTGTGATTTCCACGAAAGTAGCTATCAATTGGGCCGTGTAGTAGGCCTATCATGGATTTATAATAGCACATACGGTACAGCAGGACTTAGGACCGGTCCTAAGTTAAGACCTCTTGTGAATCCGGCCCCTGGTGTTTAATAGTGAGAGGAGCCCAAAAATATAAAAATTAAAACGCAAAATTGGATTATAAGTTTATAACTAGTTTTGACGACAGTTAAGGATTTTAAACAGGAACAAAACTCAGTTTTTGTCTGAAACGGGAGATAACTGACCTAGGCCTAGGCCTACGTGACGACCGTAAGGGCAGTTCAGCTTATTTTTGTCACCATCAACACAACTGTGATAACTGTGGATATTGATTTCAATTTATTTAAGTTTTTAACGCAATTTTCGAATATGTGGGCTTATTCACATCGTTTATTATAATGGATCCGTTTTTGATCACTTGCTCCATAGTGAACTGTGAACAGGCAGCTCACTTGCATGTTGCACAGTTGCATTCGCCTGCGGCTATCGCGGTCTCGCTTCCACTCAATGTGTCCTGCGACTAGCGCTGTCTCTCTCCCTCACGGCGGCTGATAGAAGCCGACATCGGTCGCTGTAGTAGCGGAACTACTTCGCCGCGTCGCTCAGATATGATAGCACTCCATTGTTCTCTAGCTCTCTCTTGCTCGGCCAGCCGCATCTGTTCTCACTAGCCGAGTGCTGGCCGTCATGGCTCGTGTATTTGAGAGGGAGGGGGGGGGGCCTTTTGAAATGAATGACGTGCAGTGGTGAGGGTGTGCGGTATCCTTTGATATGGGTCAGTTTGGACCAAAAGCGGTCGCGGACGAATATTTAAGTATAAAACGAGGTAGCATAGTTGAAAATTACCATTTCTCACATAATTGTAATTGTAATTTAAGCAGCTTTATCATTACGTTGAGATGGCACAACAAGTGCAGAACAACGTGTGTGGCAATTGTCTTGTAATATAATATGAAATTAGTGTTATTTTTTTAATGGTTTATTTTAATTTAACCGCGTGGTTATTAACTGCATGGTTAATGATTGATCACTGATTATAACTCCACAAATAGCAAAATCACCTGTTTTATGCAAAATAACCACAAAAAACTGTTATCTGAGTTCCTACTTAACAGTGAACATTTTTCCGAAACTTGCACAAAATGTCGTGTTCTCTTTAAATGAATAAATTTCATTTGAAACTAAATACATTTTGAACCATTTTTCCATAGCGAGGATAAGAATTTTTATTTCGCCAACTTGTTTTACTTTGAGAGAACGTGTGTAGTCTATTAGTCTTTTTAAAGGACATCGAAACCCTAGCTCTATTAATATCCATAACATCTATTGATTTATTTTAAAAATTATAGCGAAAACTAGAACCCTCATACCCACTCCAGGAATTAGCTATAAATTATTTTCGAGTTGATAATATTCCCTTGAGCGCGGCCGTTTTTTATGATCGTGACGTAGCATTTACTAGTCCCGTGCCGCTAGCATCGGTGGGAGACGCGATATGTCGTACCCGCGTCTATTTACCCTGTCATAGCAAACGAACTATTAGCGGTAGCTCACTGAACTCAATTACACGTTAATCTGCAATGTTTTCTCGTCCTACTCAATGCTTCAACGAGAAGAATATCTAACTTACGTAATAGGAAAAATGATTTTAAATAAGCCAAGTTTTCCGTATTAACTCGCATATTTCAAAGTCTGGTTAGTATATTTTGCAACAACATTTTTGCCATTTTAGAAGGCTTGACATAATACGACATGCATGAAGAATGATTAAAAAAATACGGTATGTCGATATATATATATCTTGACCCCGTTTCCAACATTAATTTATCGGGTAGGTAGGTAGGGTATCGATATTAAAGATAACCCGCAAGCAGTGATTTAATGAATAAGTGTTGGTATTTGACATTTACCTGGGCAACTAGCCTGGCTGGAGAAGGTTGTCAGCGGCGGCTACGAGGTGGTCGGTCCGCAAAGCATTTCCAAAATCATCAGGTCTAGTTTTTTTGGTAACAGCAGTTGGTTCGATTTTTTATTTATTTTACCTTTAATCACTCAGAGCGAATGCAACAATTATATAACGCTCAATAAAACTTAAGATTACATTCGTTTCAATGTCGATTTACTGCTGCAGATCATAACTATAATGTTCAGCTTATTGAGAGTTCTGATATTTTGTATTTACTATATAATTTGTATTTACTAATAGAAAAGTCTGTATGTAACCTGCCCAGAGCCAACATTCTTCACGTGAATAACGAGTTATTTTGGTATTAGGATTAGTGGCTGACAGGTGGGGGAGGGGGGATGTTTGAGGGCTGGTAGTAGGACTAAATTGCAGCAACAACATCATGACAAAAAAAACTCGAAATAACTCTTCATTTAGGGATGCCGACTGCCAAAAGCGGGTATCCAACCGACAACCTGGCGAATGAGAGGCTTGTGTGCTAGTACATTTGAGTAGTGTATATTGGATATTCTTTGGAAGAGCGAACTCTGTTCGAACCTCGCCTTTTTGTATTGCTTATTGCAAATAAAGACCTTTGTATTGTATTATTGTATATACTCAAAGCTAAACTATCAGCTTTTGTACATTGTACTTTGTACATTATCCCTATTGTACAATATATATGGGTACAATTATACTCAAAGCTAAAAAATTGTACTTTGAACTTTATCCCTATTGTACACTAACATACTGGGTACAATTTGTCTAATATTCATTATTCTTCATGTTCTGCTGGTTAATGTTTTTAGAATGTGTACTAAACGATAGCACGTCAAGAGTAGCTGCACAACACCAACGCTGGAAGCGCAGTGCGGGCGTAAAAACAGTGATACAACGTGAATATATATCACATAACTGTACGCACATCCTAACACAAAATACAATACCGTATTTTTTTAATAATTCCTCATGCATGTCGTATTATGTCAAGCCTTCCAAAATGGCAAAAATGTCGTTGCAAAATAAACTAACCAGACTTTGAAATATGCGAGTTAATACGGAAAACTTGGCTTATTTAAAACCAATTTTTCCCATTACGTAAGTTAGATATTCTTCTCGTTGAAGCATTGAGTAGGACGAGAAAACATTGCAGATTAACGTGTAATTGAGTTCAGTGAGCTACCGCTAATAGTTCGTTTGCTATGACAGGGTAAATAGACGCGCGTACGACATATCGCGTCTCCCGCCGATGCTAGCGGTACGGGACTAGTAAATGCTACGTCACGACCATAAAAAACGGCCGCACTCAAGGGAATATTATCAACTCGAAAATAATGTATAGCTAATTCCTGAAGTGGGTATGAGGGATCTAGTTTTCGCTATAATTTTTAAAATAAATCAATAGATGTTATGGATATTAAATAGAGCTAGGGTTTCGATGTCCTTTAATTTGGAACACTTTCTGAGGCTGGAGCAGTAGCAAAGGTGGTTTTTATTGTTTAGATTAATTTTGATGACGATGAAGGTTTAAGGTCTGTCAGTACTCAGTATTCATAGTCAACCCCTAGTGGCAAGCACATTTCCATTAGAAATCCATGGTTGCTGCCTGCAAGTTATTTTCTAGGGTTGCTGCCGACTATCAGATGGTCGATTACGATTATCAATTATTAATATTAAATTGGCAATCGATAGCCAGATCTGTGTAGTTTTTCTGCCAAGAGATTCCAAGAAGATTGGGCTCAATCCTTGCTGGTAGTTGTAAATTATGACATCCCTCCTTGTATTCACTTGCCAACATTGGAAACAAACAGGTACCAGACCTTTGCTAGATTGATATTCACTCATGTAACTTTCTACTTACCAAATCTTTTTAGGTGATTTTGCTCGACAAAGCCTCTCCACTGGGTTGGAAGTTAAGGATTTAAATTGGGCAATAATTAGGGATGTGTGGGTTTCAAAGTAATACAATAAAAATAGAACTATGCAACCAATAAATATAGTAATCCCCCTTTAATTCAAATTTCAAGGGACCCTGAAAACTCCAATTTGAATTACAAAATTTCGAATTAAAAGAACTTAAACACTAAGTACCATACCTTAATCTTCTACTGGGACTCTAGCAATAGTTTGAATTATACATAATTTTGAATTAACCGAGTTTGAATTAACGAGGGACTGCTGTAATAATGAAATTGTAAATAGCAAGAATAACACAAACAAAACAAACTACTGTAGACCTACTATTTAAAAAGCAAAAACAATAAAAATGAATTGAGAAAATAAAAGCAAATCAAGTAAAAATACATTACGTATATTAAATAATTCAAATAAATTATATAAATGTAAAGGAGAAATCAGAAATGTGTAAAAATATATACATGGACAGAGTTATTGTAGTAAAGAAAAAATAAGAAAAGAAGAAAAAAAAATCGAAAAAAGAAAAGAAAAACTGATTTGTTAATGTCCCAGACAAATCAAAATGAGGATTGCAAAAAATCAGGAACTGCAATCTGGGGAAAATAAAATTTCTTGTAAAAGCCATGGTCTTACGCTGACTCGCTGTATTCACTCAATGTTAGCCCTGGGAATGATGGTCTCAAATGACACATGACCAATTTTCAGGCTTCATACCTGGGAAAAACCGTCATAGTCTTCAAGACGACGCGGTTCTTAGTAGAATCTAAGCTTATTCTTATTCTGCAGGAAGTGGAGGAGATAATGAATGAGTCTGTATATGGAGCTGAGAGCATTCTGGAGACGAGCTCGTCTCAAATTTCCAGTCTGAACGGAGTGAGCCTTCACGAGATGCAAGTTATGGTACGGGAAGCCACACAGAGTTGCAGACACTTGGACATCCACTGGGTACAAATGTGTTTTTATTTATAAACCAACTACTGTATATCATAGGATAGGGTTCAATACAAAGATTATCGTATAACCTAAATATTAAATAATTTTGATTTTGTGTTAAAAAAAATCTCAGCATTGTGTAACATTTTCATTTTTTTGCCTTTTCCGTCGTGTTATAGGCTAATTGTAGGTACAGTACTGTTATTGTGGAAAATTTTAAAGTAAAATATTGTTGAGGTTATGTTGGTAACAATCTATCCTATTGTAAGATTTTAAAATGAAGCAAGCTTATAACACGACTACTTCAACAAGTTTCGACTGGTAGAATCCAGCTCCCACCTGCAACTCAATGTTAGTTTAGTCCTCACTTGGGTTGTGCCTGTGCCTTGAGTCGTACTACAAGAGATAGAGTTTTCAAGTACTCTCTCATCTCATATACCTACTTAGCGGTCCGTGTTTTTGATAACACAACATACCTACATTATTAGTTAGGGATAGGCATTAAACAAAATATGGGTAGCTTATCTATAATCAAAAGTTAATTATCAAGAACAAATCTTTTTTTTTTGTATATATTAAAGGATAACGTACAAATATGTTATGTCTTCCACTCCAAAGTAGGGATAATGTACCAGGATAAATTAATACTACATAGTACTGTGGTTAACTGCTCGGCTGTTATGGAGCAGAAGGAATAGAGATGCGTGTTCCGGTACTACGACGGAACTCGGACGATTGACACTCGGTCTAGTGCTGAGGATAGGTAGGTAAACAAGGGGGTGGGTGATGGCGTGGTACTGATAGGGAAGCAGCCAATGAGCAGGCTTTATTGTAAACACATGATCATCATCGGATCAGAAGATACATGACAACAGGTGATGTCAATATAAGTATTCATAGGTTGCACGTACGTCACATTTTTGCACGTGGCGGCCACATTTGTGATCAAACTTTGTCGTTGCTATGGAGAAACAATTGAAAGCTGTTGTGGTAGAAAACAGAAATTCTTAGCTCTTTAAAATTCAGTCTGGTTTTGAGATAAAATTGGTATGTGTGTTAATATTTAATTTGTTTATTACTTATGTTTACTTTTTAAGTTCTAAATTAGGCTTATTTATTAAATCTCAATAGTATTTGCCAATTATCTAGGATTGGTCCGCATCAATTGTGTCGCAATCATGGCCGCTGTGACTTAACGTGGGAACTATGAATAATCATACTTGGTCAATGTGAGAAATAATTACATAGTAACAATTATGCTACAGAATAGAGCACAGAGCACAGAATGGTAGATACGTAGCATGGGTAGACATGTAAGGATTCTGGTAACCTGATTACCAGAAGATCTGGAACTGGATCCAAATTTTCCTACTCTTTGATATCCCTAGTAATAATATTACACTTAAACTTACAGTTGTGTTTCCCTTTTCTTAATTTTCTTAATTTTCTTTTCAGGAATTTTCTCAGCAACAGGTTGTAGGGGAGTTGGGCTTAAAACCTGTAGTAAGAGTCAGAAATCCAAAAAAAGGCTTGATTTCACTTTGGACACCTTCGCTGTTCATCGATTGGTTGCATCAGTTACGGGACTTTGAACCCAAGTACGACTCTTTGAATGAACTATTGGCCGTTGATGTTCTGTGGGAAGAAGACGTCGAGGGAAGAGGCGTTACAGTAGCTCCAGCCAATCGTCGCATGAGCGTCAACACGAAAACAATCAAACAGCAGCTAAATAATAGCTTAAATCAACTGGCATCCTCTCTTAACGATTCCATTTGCAGCATTGGAGCAAATTACGGCAACATCACTGGTGAGTAATCATTTCCTCCCATTATGTCAAGAAGCTCAAGTTACAATGTTTACATAGTTCTGAGACAACTCAAATTGAGAAAATGTAAAATGCAGGCATGGTTGTAAGACTGGACTGTAAATGTTGGTGGCTGAGTTATAGAAAGGGCACAGATTGTATTTAAATTAATTGGTGGCCACTTCCTCACAGTTATTAAGTAGTGATGTGCAATGATATCAATTATTCGATATATTTGCACCACATTGGAATTTTCGCGTATCAAAGTTTAACATTAAAACATTATTTTCTCAATTACTGCATCCAGTGATCCTGCAGTAAGTGTATGGAATTCATATGTTAAGCGATAACGTGCTTTCTCGTTGTTCGTCCACAATCCAATTGCCTACATATTTTTTAAAAAAGTGGTACATACTCTGATCGAGAAATATTTCCGGCATGGCTTGCAGTGCAATGTGGTATGACTGCAGTGTCACTGCAAAATAAACTCTCCCCTCCCCCCAAGGTTTGTCAATCCCCTAGCAGTGGTTAGGTAAACCTCAAAGTCTGGTTGTCTAATAATGGGCACGAAAATCGTAATTCTCATGTCCACTACAAAAACCGGCTTATTAATTACACAATACCCATATAACTTACAAGTTTTGAAAGTTTTAACTACCTGAATGAAAATATTTGCATTTTAAAAATATAGACTATGCAAAAATGGAGTATTTTTATTTTGGTATTTTAAGTTTGCAGTTTTGAGCCAGATTAATAGATCAATAATTCATTTGTTTTACTGAATGATTCTCCCATTTGAACTTGAATAACGTGTGATTTTTAGCTTTGTGGAAATGAATGCAACGACCTGACTTGGGAGTTTGACGAGCCTCCGCTAGAAGGCGATTGACTGACCTCGCGCTCTCCCGTACTGGCCCCTACTTAGTTGAGTGATTCTTTGTTTGCTGACAGTCGGACAGATCCTCCGGATGGTGCTCTTACTAACTAAGTTACCGGGGCTGACGGAACAAACCTCTATTTAATTGCTACTGCATTAGTTTTGTTTTGGGACTGTTGACATGTATGGGACATGTTTGATCTAATAGCAGACTGCATTTGCACTTGGTCATTTTGTGTTGTCTTTAAATAACCGTGGGGTTTATGTTTTACTGTCATCATCGTCTTCTATCTCATTAGTAGGGTGTTAGCAAAATGTGAGATGATAGCTTATAGTAAATTTCCATTTTGTCTTGAATATGTTGAAATTTTAACGAGATCCTTTACGTAAGCATTGTAGAATCACCGATTTTGGCAAACGGGGGCACATGACATCGACGCCCTGCACTTTTCGTAGAACTATAAGACGGGTGACGCAGAGATCTCGCACTTTCAGTCAAGATCAATAAGAACATTATTAATTGTGGTTCAAAAGTTCAAAAGAAATTATTTCCTCCCACCAACAAAAAAAAATCCACTATGTTATGTAACAATAATAGGGAACACACGTATGATTTTTTTTTTTTTTTTTTTTAATACCTTGTCGCATATCTAATAACAATATGTTTTTAAATTTTGAAAATCGGATCAGTCTATGCCTCAAAATAATTTGTTTAATAACCTTACATAAAAGCGCGCGAAATACGAGCCGGCGCCATCTTGATGCGCGTGACGTCAGGGTTTTGTACTCGCCGCTGAGCCTGGACTCAAATGCATGCGTTCACCACGCTCCCTCGGCATTCCCGTGTTATAGTTGTTTTAAATGGAACCGAAATCGGCTTCTACATCATGCAAGCGGTGCATAGTACCTATGTGACATGTGCACATACATATTGGTGAAATATACTGAAAGAATTAATGGTTGAGAGCGGAGAGACGCGATGACAGTGCACAACCACTATCAAAGATTTCTGTGATGTTTTGCTGCCAGGATTATTTTAATCTTAGTCAAATAAATCTTTGTATGATTGTTTATTAAGATAAACTGTGATGTGTCACGACTCTTGATCATTGCAAAGTACTAAAATGAGGCTCAAGATCGAGCTGGTATTTGTATTGTTAGAAGTTAGAGCTATGCCGAATACCCGACCCAAGATTAAGCCTAGCCTAGCATAATTTACGGGGTAGTGCTACTTGCTTTATAGAGTACAAGTTAATGAACCCATCACAACGTGACTGGTGGTCAGATGGTGGCATTGTATTTGTTTATTTTAAGCAGCATGAAAGGGGTTTGGACAACAGTGTTAGATTAAATTAATTAAGAAAACACTCTTGTTAATTGGAATTATCTTATAAAAATCACTGTTGGACTTTTGGACTTACACAGTTTGTGCAGCTCGGAATCGATATCCATTTTAGCTATGTAAGTCCAACAGTGACTTTGTATGGATTTTATTTAGTGGCACTGGCAGGGCTCAATAGAAAAAAAATACGCGGTACGTAGGCCTAGGCCTACCTCACATATTTTATTGCAAAAGACGAAGACATGTCGACGCCTCAGTTCTATAGTGAGACATCTCAAAAAAATCGAAAAATGAGATATTTATATGAAAAAATTCGGATTTTCGAGCTCTATCCAGTTCTATAGCGAGATGTATTAAAATTAATAATGTAGTCAACAGAGAGTGTGTAACTCCCTATTCGTCTACTAGAAATCATGAAAGTTGCCAGTGCTATACTGAGACATCTCGTTTTGACTCATTTTACCTCCATGAAAATTCAATTAGTTCTGGTTCTATAGTGAGACATCGTGTGTCGTAAGCATGGCGCGAGATACGGGGGGGGGGGGGGGGGGGGGCTCGGGGGCCTTGGGCCCATTTGGCGTTGGGCTCCAAGAGGGGCCCCTTTAAGTCCCCTTTAGTTATCTTGAACAATTATTTATTTGTTCATTGCAATTTATGTTAGTGAGTTTTTCTTAAACGTATTATTTTACGCATTTTTAGTGGCATTATGCCCCTAAAACGTTACCCCCCCCCCCCCCCCAGAGCCTCCTCGTCCTCACGAGGAACACCATTGGTCCACCAAACTACCACCAAAAGTGACTGTTAAAACTAATAACCACGTTATATTTAGAGTAATTTACCAAAACACTAGGTCTACATTAATTATTATTTTGTCTATCTTTAGTTAGGTAGTTAGGGCATTCCGCATCATGCCCCTAAAAAGACACCAGCCCTTGTCCTCACCAGAAACACCATTGGTCCACCAAACTACTACCCAAAGTGACGGTTTAAACTAATAACCACGTAATATTTAGAGTAATTTACCAAAACACTAGGTCTACATTAATTATTATTTTGTCTATCTTTAGTTAGGTAGTTAGGGGCATTCCGCATTATGCCCCTAAAAAGACACCATCCCCTCAGAGCCTCCTTGTCCCCACCAGAAACACCATAGCCCCCCCCCCCCCCCCCCTCCACCAAAACTACAACCCAAAGTGACCGTTAAAATTAATAACCACGTAATGTTTAGAGTAATTTACCAAAACACTATACGTCTACATTAATTATTATTTTGCCTATCTAGTTAGGGCCGTTACGCCCCTTAAAAGATACCCCTCTCCCACAACGATTATTTTGTGTCTCGTGTCCTGGTTGTAAATGAATAATCGTAATTGTTCTGGACGTTTTAGATTATATTGTGTTAAAAAAGTAAAACAGTACAACGTGTGAACCATATTCGATTTAAATCAATTAAGTATGTATTTGTTTGTTCCTGACTATTAAAATGGAGAAGGATGAAACCAATATGATGTGGAACATCAGTAAAACAAGGGGTGCGTATTTAATGCGTTTAGCAAAAAGCCAACACGCTTTGCCTGACAAAAATGACATTCGTGTAGGCCTAGCTCCTACTGTACACTGTGTGCCAGCACCGATAGGCAGGCCTGAGGGAACATCCCAATCCGGTGAAGAACGGGAAATGGATATAGTTAAATGTTTGCGGCCGATAACTTTTCCCACATAGCCTTTGATATTTTATCCAACTAAAATGTAATACATGGCATTTTCTTAAAAGTTTAGGGTCCACCTGAATTTGATTACAACCACTAATAACTAATTTTTCAAAAAAATAAAAATGTCTATTCAATCGCATAAATGACACCATTCCTATTTTAAACCAGATACCAGATCAAACAACTGAAGAAATGAATTTAAGTTTTTTCATAATTTAAAAAAAAGTTAACATTAATTTTGTTAAAAAATTAGCATTAATTTTTTTTCTACGACACACAACAATGAGGTCATTTAGCGTCGGCCGTTGGTTACAAAAATACAGAATCATAATTGATTGCAATAAAAAACTAAACGGATAGTAAATAAAAGCCTATTATTTAGAAGAGATATTGATTAAGAACTGTATTTTTTCAGTTCTAGACTGAGACATCTCAGAAAAAAGCTATTTGAATGCGATTGAATTAAAAAAAAAAAATTTATAAAAATTTGATATAACAAGCAGATTTGTGTTAACAAACCAGGTAAATTTCAATAACTTGCCATTATTGGTGGATTTACCAAGTGCATGCAAATATTAAAACCCGTTTATCTCAGAACTATGAATTCGGTGATGTCTCACTATAGAACTGAGGCGTCGATGTATAGATATCTACAGAAAAGAAATATGTACATGACTGTTCAAAAGATGCTAGTGACAATCACACTCATTTCGACATGTGAACGGGGGACATATTTCTTATGATGGGAGCGAATTACTTCTTCATTAAAAAGGTGCGGGCGTGGAACAAAAGAAATGCCGGGTGATCGTACCCTCATCGCCACCAGCATTACCGTCCGCAAGTGCGGTACATTTTTACGTCTAGACCATGCAGAACAAATTATTACAGACATGGTGTATTCGTGTAGCCTATTTAGTTCAACTCCATATTATTATCAATTATTATGCATTGCTTTTTAATTTAGGCTTTTCAGGGCTGAGTTACTTTTCCAGTGCTATGGTACCTCCCACGTACTGAGTTTCTTCTACAAATACACCATATATCACTAATTAAATCATATCTCTTGTAATAAACCTTTAATAATAATAATCTTTATTCAATAGAACGTATGGCATTTATACATAGATAAATACATTAGTTATAGAATGTCCTATGGCGTCATCTTCTGGGGCAGTTCACCACAAGCACGAAGAATATTTATTATACAAAAAAGGATAGTCAGAGCAATGATTGGGGCTCCGTTCAATACAACGTGCCGACCCATCTTCAGATCACTTGGTTTATTAACTTTTCCAGCAGTATACATTTATCAATGCATCATGTACGCAATTCAACACAGTCTTCACCTCACTAATAAAGATATCCACGACCACGATACCAGAGGTAAAAAAGATTTTCATATTCCATCGCATAACTTAGCCTTAGTAAACAGAAATCCAGCGTATTCAAGCATCATCCTGTACAACAAGCTCCCAAGCCATCTCAAGGACATGACCAGGCGCAGCCTCAAGTTTCATCTTAAAAATTACCTAGTCCAGATGTGCCCATATACTGTCAAAGACTACATGTACTTTTAGTTTTAATTTAGTTTTAATTGACGCATTCTATAACAGACTAATGTATTTATCTATGTATAAATGCCATACGTTCTATTGAATAAAGATTATTATTATTATTAAATCACTCAATTTTTGTTATGTATGTATAGGCCTACAATAGATAACAAAATATATATTTAAAAAAAAATGCCAAAACAATGCTACCAAACTAACAAAAATGATATTTATTTTTATCTGGCATAATTTTTTTAAAAGAAAAATCAGCACAATTTGTCCACAAAAAGCAATCATTAGATGTATACGGCTAAATTAAAAATAAAACCCATTAGTAATAGGTAGAGACGTTTGTTTTTCGGAATCCGCGATAAAACGAAATTCATTATTTGTGGTGTAAGAACTTTTTTTTGACAGATGTTGGCATGTTGGTCATGAAGGATAAGGAATCAAATTGCAAAATAACACCATATTATTTAAATAACGCAAATTGAGTGTAGAAATAGCAAAATAACACAATTTTCAGCATTTTACTATTTACAGTAAAAATTGCATATTTTACGTAATAATTACTACTTTTGACCCTAAGTCCGTAAAACAGTTTAGTCTCAAATTGTTTACCAACCACATTTTGCCGATGGAAAAGTGGTTTGCAGCGTTGCTGGTAGATAGCGTTGCTCAAAATAAAGCGGTGTGAAGCGAGTGAAAATTTCCGTTGCTTTGAAACTTCCTGATTTCTCCATTTCCATTTTAAAAATAACACCGAAATAACACCACATTTTGGTTTAGAATAAAACGATTTAAAAAAAAAAACCATTTTCAAACACCTCTAGTAATAGGTCATGCCTGCTAAACTAGGCCCTTGATTTAGGCCTAAAAAAAGCCAATAATTAAGCAATAACTCATTTGCAGGTGATTCTGATAAATACCTAGACCAGGCCCTAGACCTAGTGCTGGAGCCGGTCGTAGGCCAGACTATTTTCCTGTTTAGCTTTCTATTTGACAATTGATTTAGACTACAGTATTGTACGAGAATCGAGAAGTGTTATTTATGAACATAAAATATAATTGGTGTGTAGGAAATTCTGATAATACTCCATTTTACATCAAGAGAATGAATATTTCCGATAACAAAAGGTCGGGAAATCGGGAATGAGGATAGGCCAATATTTTGTTGAACATTTTGCGTAATTACCTCGTGTGTTTAGAGAATTACTATAACATATTCAGGCATTCGACACATCATTATTGTTATCTGAACAATTGTCGTCTTCATTGTCCAATTTGCAGTTAGCTTTATTATATCACCGAACGTACTTGTCTACACGCTCCGCCCATGGCTCACCGCACGGACTGTCGGCTAGCTACAAAACCTTGACGTCACAACTACCTCTAGCCAATCATGGGGCGTTTTTATCAAATTCAAATAATCGAGACTTTAAAATTTAAATCCAATATTAAACCTATTTAAAAATTTCTTTTTTAGTTGAGACGCATTAATATTGTTTTTGTATCGTATACTATTAAACTAAGTGCTATGGTTTAACAAAAAAATCGTATGCGTGTTCCCTATTAAGTATCGGTAGAGGTGTTTGTTATTCACAAGGCGCGATAAAACAAAATATGTTATTTGATGTGTTCCGCATTTTTATTTCATATTGGCCTATCTCCATATACCACGTCAATAGGAGTTGAAATCAAATCGCAAAATAAAACGAATTATACCAATAAAACGAATTTTGAAATTGTATGCGAAATAGAGTGTTTTGAGTAGAAAAAACGAAATAACAACCAATTTGGCCTGTTTTAAATATTCAAATAGAAATTCCCATGCTATTCTACAATTAAATCAAACATATTTTAGCAAAATTCCTATTAATTTGTTGTTCACGACATAAACATATGTTTATATTTAGGCCTTGACTGCAATGAATAATATAATCTAAAATTGGAAAAAAACATCTTACATAATTTTAGGTAGATGGAAAATTGGGCTACCCCACGAAATTTTAATACCATTTTTCGACTGAATTATAATAGCTCCTTTTTCTTTAATATGTTTGCTGTTTATTTCAACCAAAAAAGCTCTAACCGTGACTTCAGAGTTGTGTCTTCTGAAATGATAAAATCTTTATTTTTTTGTTTTAAACGTATACACTATACACTATTCTGTTTCATGGCGTCCTGTGTTTGACACACATGACTTGGAGACTTTGTAAACTTTCTTACAGACACGCTTAGTCAGTCTTAATATTCAAACACTTTAAATCTCGAAAAAAGCTCCACCCGCGATTTTTATGCACGCCTGTGTTTTATGATGCAATTACATTTAAATACGTTTTTCCGAACATGCTTCGCATGTATACAAGATCATTTTTTTTGTTTTTCTTATATCTGCGGTGGCCTAGCGGTTAGGAGACTGGATTAGCGTACGAGGGACCGGGGTTCGAGTCCAATGGATTGCAACTTTTTTTACATGGCCATACTCATGTGCAAAATTGTTCTCGTTGTTTGCTACGTAAATATGTTTTCTATTGTTGTGTACTGTGTCGGATTCGATATCAAATTGCATTGTTAGATGAATAAAATAAGAATGTAATAGGCACCGTTTGTTAGTACATACAGCGCTATATGTGGCCAAATGTAGCAACTTATTGATGAAGATTGCATTCCGGGGTTGAAAGTAGTGCGGGATAATATTGTGAAATATCTTGTTTGTTTTGTTTTTTTCTTGCCTTGTTTTGTTTAAGTGTTTGTTGTGTGTTGTTTGTTTTTTGTAAGTGTAAAATGTGTCCTGATCTAAATAGCGCCTTACCTTTTAAGATGGACTGGTGGGATTCATAATCTGCCCAACAAATCGTAAAAAGCCTTATTTAGTTAAACAATTTTTGCAATTTGCCATAGCGACATAGGAAGAACGATACTGGTTCATCGTCAAGTTGCATGACATTGCCACTTGAGTGCTTCATTCGTTTTCACTAACGTGCTTAGTGGCCAAACTCGGTGCCTATGGGGAGGCGTACAACAAATGACTACACTGCAGCACTGTGAGCGTTACGACCACTGATCTCCGCCTGCTAGAATTAACTGAAACCCCATCGAGGAGGCAGTGCACTACTTATTATTGTAAAATTATCCAAAGATTCCAAAGAAGTCGAATAGTTTTGCAATTACTTAAGCATTTTTATTGTTGAAAATTGTGTGTATCCAATATTCAGAGACCGTTGGCTGGATCGCTCGCAACACTCTCCGTGCACTTGTTACGCCTCCACATAGTGAAAAATTTAATTAAAACTACCCATTGTTATTAAATTTTTGATTATTGAAATTATTGTCTGGAGGTAATTCGGAATTGTGTAAATGCTCATAGAGTTATGCAACGAAAGTATCAAGAAGATTTATAAACTAATTCAATATATACTAAAGTGCTAGGGATTTTGTTCAAATTCAACACATAAGTTAACAAGTGGAGGTGCAACTCGAGCACAGAGAGTAAATTTGAATAGGGGTGGGCATATTTAGGCCATGAAGTCAAAATTTTGAAATATTTAGTTTTAGCTTTTGTTCAGTTTACGGAACTAAACAGTAAATTTGGCGCTGAACAAGTGCGCACTCTTGAAAAGAAGTTCAGTGCCCCCGTTTACCCTTCTTTGGTGGCTGGGGGGGGGGGGGGGGGGGGGGGCGTGTTGCTATTTCTTAACGGATCAAGCCAAAATCGGTATGCCTATCGACATGTATGAGCACTTTCAGTTTATGTGATCAAAATGTACAAATGGTAAAACCTTTGTGTACAGCGAGCCTAATCACGATGGGGTTAAATTTCCAAAATAAGAAGTTTTTTGGCAGAATCGTGCTGAGGAAACGAATAAGTCATAATAATTAATCGGGTACATAATTTCAAAATATGTTTATTACAAACAATTACATGCAACGAGAGTAATCGAGACAAGTAGAAAATTTACAAATGAACATCTGATCGAGCACAACTTGGTCATTTGTGGACCGATTTCAACGAGCTTTGGACCCGCAGAGATCACGAAAACAAGGGTCGGCTGAATCAAAAAGTGACCGAACCAGAAAGTGACTGGACGGGACGCTGTCTTGTAGGGTATCACTAAAATAGTCTTCTAATGGAAGCTCCAAGACATAATTATACCTCTATAATAATAATAATAATAATAATAATAATAATAATAATAATAATAATAATAACAACAATAACTAGGAAAACGCTCTGACGCGTTGATAAGCGAGTGCGTCCATCTACGAACTTTGTGGCGAAAAGTTCTCAAAACTAATAAAAACCACAACTAACAACAATTCAAGAATCGTATTGCAAAAAATTTCCATAGCTATTATACTTTCCAACATTGTTGAATGCAGTGCAATGTGCGTTGCTAGAATTTTCGTTAAAATATTTTCAACACGATCACGAATATGTTCATTTTATGGCGATCTGATAAATATTGGCAAAGTTACACAAAAGTTACTCGAAAATATTTTTCTGAAACACAGTACATAACAGCAAAATGTGAGGTGGCTATCTTATAGTAAATTTTTGTCCGGTCACAAATATACTAATATAAACACGATCCGATACGTATTAGAGGTAGAAATTACATTTCAAATGCTGTCAATAACTGTTAGTAACAGTGGCGGACCGCGGCGAAAACACTATACAGAAAGACAACGAAAATTCTTAGCAACGCACATTGCACTGCATTCAACAATATCAGGAAGTATAATACGAGGTGTGGCAATTAAATACCAGGACTGGTGCTACAAAACTTTTTATTGGTCACCAATTACATTAGAAAGTTTATCGCCTTCAATGTACTCTCCTTGCCGATCCCTACAACGCCCCATACGAATTTTCCATTGTTGAAAGCAGTGCTGGAAGTCCGCTTCTGTCAGCTTGTTGAGAACCTCCGTCGCTTTTGCTTTCACCGCTTCCACACTGTCAAATCTTGTCCCCTTAAGGTCCGATTTGACTTTCGGAAATAAAAAAATATCACAGGGGGCCAGGTCGGGCGAGTACGGTGGATGGTCCAACACTGTGATGCCGTGTTTCGCAAAGAACGCCTTCACGGACAAGGCGGAATGGGCTGGCGCATTGTCTTGGTGAAGCATCCAGGACTTGCTCTTCCACAAATCGGGTCTTTGTCTCCTCACTCGTTCACGAAGGGCAGTCAGAACCTCGATGTTAATTCCAGAGATATCAGCAAGAGCTTGGACACTCAGACGACGATCTTCGCGGATCAATTTACCAATTTTCTGGATGTTGTCGTCCGTTTTTGATGTTGAGGGTCGTCTATGGCGCTGACCGTCTTCAGTCGTTTCACGTCCCTCCTTAAGCCTTTTAAACCACTCAAAAACTGGTGTGCGCGATACACATTCACTTCCGTAAACTTCCTTTAACATGGCATGAGCAGTTTTCCCCAGTTTCACAAGAAACTTGAGGTTAACTCGTTGTTGCTCCATCTGAACACTTACGAGCCCCTAGCGCAAGGACTTAACGGGCGGCTGCTACAGCGAGACAAAGCGACGTACAACCTTGCCCATCGAGTTCAGGGTGGGGGAAGCAGCAACAGGGACAGACATGTTCAAACCTGCCACGGCGCGCTCGCCGTTTGCTGATAGCAGCACCAGTCCTGGTATTTAATTGCCACACCTCGTAGCTATGGAAATTAGAAAATTTTTTGCAATGCGCATTCTTGAATTGTTGTTGATTGTTGTTTTTATTAGCTTTGAGATCTTTTCGCCAGAACGTTCCTAGATATGGACGCGCTCGCTTATCAACGCGTCAAACAGAGCGTTTTCCTAGTTGTGTAAACACTAAACAGAATAGACAACCCTATAGATACTCAGCTAGCTAGCGTTACGAGAGTATTTTTGAGAAGCGTATAGCCGTGAATGGAACCGGGTTGAAAAGTCGGAACTGGTTCCCTACACAACTGGTTTAGAACCGGTTTCCGGGTACCCAATGTCATCGCTAGTACCAACAATTATTGACTGTTACTTGAAAGTTGAAATGTCATAAATAACATTAGATGCCTATCTTCTTTTTTTCTAGTTGACAACAGTACCAACATCTTCCAACAAAATGAGCTTAATTGCTATGTGGAAGAAATTGAAGAAGCAACAACTACACTGAAAAATATGTGTGAGGACAAAGGACAAGAAGTATTGGATGCTTTGAACTCTATATTCAGTTCCATTGATCATTTTAGAATGGTACTTAATCTCAATAAAGAAAACATGCCAAGTGTTATACTTAACAGTTCGAGTTCCAGCTCTGACAATTGCACAACTCAAGTTCTTCCAGACGTTCCTACTACACCGAAGAAGTCCAACCTTAGATCCCACTTCTCCATTAAGTCACCTAAAGCTGTAAGATTTGTACTGTCTGACCAAAACCATACTGATTCAACGTAAATGTGTGCCTATGCATTTAGTATGTATTCATTGTGATTTATAGATCACAACACCTAGACTATTGATATATATATATATATACATGTATATTGTGAATCTTAATTTTTGTACTGTGTATTAGTTACTAATATATTTTTAATTTGTCTAAAATAGAAACTTTTACCTCTACTTTAATATGACCCTTATTCATTGTTAGTTATAGTTTCCATAAGCTACCATTCCCAGTCCTCTGGCCTTTGTGTCTCTCCCCCCCCCCCCTTTTAGTAAGTACAATGTAATTCTACATTCCATTCATAAGACTTTAACAATTATAGACATTCAGTAAATATCATCATCATCTGTTGCCACGTCCAACTCTGTGTTGGGACGGCATTGAAGATTAGCCTCTCCATCTTCTTCTATCCTGCCACCACTCTTCCCCCTCAACTACATTCCAGTCCCCTCCTCGCATTTCCACATCCTTCCTCACTTTGTCGTGCCATCTTTGTCGTGGTCTTCCTCTCGTTCTTCTACCTGGAATCTCCAGTTCTAGCATTCTCCTCGGCAATCTTTCTCTTTCCATCCTCTTGACGGTCCATTATAGACCTAGTATGGAACAGGTGCCAAAGAAGTGTAAGCTGGCCATATATCAAACCTACTTCGTCCCAATACTAACATACGCAGCGGAAACTTGGACGATGACAACACCAGGGAGCCTGGTACAAGCTGCAGACATGAAGTTTTTGAGAAGTATTGTGGGGAAGATTAGATGGGACAGGATAAGGAATGGGGAGTGTATTGGAGAGAGAAGACTGAAATGGTTCAGTAAATACATTATCTTATTTTCAAGATTAGATGTGGCTCACATCCGATAGTGAAATAAATAACCCCTTCTAGTCATATACGGAACTAGCGATGTCAACACCTGGAAATTTTCATACCTGGATACTCTCAAACAAATTAAGAGTTGTAAATGAAAAGCATGGTGTAATGAACTTCCATTTACTTTGAACTTTTTTTTAAATTTCTGGGAATAAAAAAATTCTGATTGATGTAAATCTTATTCTCAGTTCCCAAAATCAGTTTGAGCATCTGCAAACACTGACAACATTTTTTTCACTTAAGGGCCATGGTTTGATTTTTATAACACTACTGTACAAAGTTTGGAATCCCCCCCCACACACTTTAAGTGTGAAATGGTTTGTCGTGTAATATCTGAAGGGTGACCTCTTTATGAATTGATCTTCTACTCACGACTTAACAAGTATCGAGACAAAATGTATTCATTAATACAGATCTCAAAGATACAGATCTACAGATATTACAAAACCACCCCCTTTCTTAAAGGGATAGTCAGATGAAGAACTAAAAAATCACCAATTAGTCATAAGTCCATGAAATTCAGTTATGTGTAAAATACAATTGATATAGGTTGCTTCAATGCAAGAAAAAAATAGTGAACAATTAGCTATTCTACTAGATTCCCTTCGGCAGCTCTTGCTGCATTTTTCTTCTAAAGCGTAGTGTAACTGTATCGGTTCTAAAGGTCGCTGGCGCCTTCCCGATAGACAGAGGACTCATTGTGTTATACGAGACCAGCCCGCGCTCCGCGAAACGCTCGGCGACTGCGACAGTACCGCTCAAAACAGATTGCAACTTTTCTACACATCATGTCACAAAAAAATAAATTGCAGGGTATTTTGTAGAAGTAAACGTTCGTACTAAGAAGCATGTTATCGGTAAAGAAACGAACCACATTAAACCTCCTGATCGATTTTTGATAAGTGCCCTATTTTAGCGGTGGTTTTACTTTCTCAAGGCAACATTTTTTTTATATGGGAATTACCATGAGAAAAGTTGCTTGGTGCTACTTGGTAGCACCAAACCAAAAAATCGCGTTTTCTTTAATTTTTTAACCGCCTGCTTTTAAAGTATGGTATCTTTTAGTGATGATTTTTGTATTTAAAGGTGGACATCTACAAATGGTAGTTCTTTAGTTTTTCACCCGACTATCCCTTTAAAATTTTGTTTTAAACATTTATTTTAGTTATTATTTTTATTTTGCTACCTGAACCTAAAAAGTACTATCCACAAACCCCTAAAATATTACATACTAGGCCTAAATATTGAAAAAAATGTGTTGTCTTTTCATTGGAAGAAAAAACTCCACAAGTGAAATAACGCCATTACCCGACCCGACCCGAAATTATTTGTATTACCCGTATAAAAATAAAAATAAATAAATTCACATTTAGAGTCTACCCACTCAGTAACTAAACTGATTTGCAGTGGGGGACTTTAATTGAAAGTGACTAAACCAACCCTGTAGGCTTCGAACACCATCGGCGAGTGAGCGATAACCAATCAAAGATTGATATTTCAAATACGAAACATATGAATCAGTGATTGGACAGTGCGAACACGTGCGGACAAATGCCAGAATCAACAAGGCCGATTCTAAAAAGGACTACCCGCAGACCCCCAAATTGTGTACAAATATCGTTTAAGTTGCTACTTGTCATGTTGGATATAAAAAAAGAACGTACACTTCTGTGAAATATTTATGCTGCTGCATTGACCGTCAATGGGTGGTCAATCGTCGACAGATGGAAACGGGGTAGGCTACCAAATAACAGATGATGATTATAGTTTGACAAATTTGACTACACCCTTTAAACATTATTGAATGAAAAAAAAAAACGGAATATCTTACAGAAGACGAGAAAATTGCTAAGTGTATTTATATTCTTCCTTTAAAATAAAGAAACGCGTTTCACCGCTTTTTTTTTTAAAAATCAAATTAAGTGGTGTGAAGAGGGGTGGGGGTGATTACTGATTTTGTTTATAAGGGTACATATGCATGATAGGTAGAAGGATAGACCCAAACAGCTTACCTGAATTGCAGACAGTTGTGGTATAGAGATTAAATAACAACATAATATAATGGACAACACAAGTTTTTCGAGACGTATCGGTACAAAACCTTGATCACTCGGAAGAAAGAAGACTACTTGAGAACTTATGTTGTCCTTGTATGTTGTTATTTGATCTCTATACCACAACGGTCTACATTTACAATTCAGACAAGCTGTTGGTGTCTATCCTTCTTCCTATAATATTACCAGCCTTTTGGCCTCCCCCGCCGACTTGTTAACATTTCAGGGGGGGCTCAAAAAAGTGACTCGCATAAACATTGGAGACACAGTTAGTAGTTACTAAGTTTGGAGCCGGCGCAGTTGGCCAAGGTCGATTAGGCGTTGGTCTAGTAAACCGCAGTCTCTGCATTCCAGGTTTGAATCCTGGCTTGGGCATGGATGTCATCCTCATAACCACTCAGACATCGTCTTGATTAGCCTCGTTGCAAAAATATGGGCCATAAAACCCCATTATCATCATCACGAAGTTAGGATATATTTAACGGGTGCTATAGTTCAAAGAAATATCAAAATTCTGCTCGATAGAAACGTTTAAACTTCTCCATCGATTTTTGAAGTTGGAAATTGTTTAATTTTGGCCATATGATTGATTACTTTTTCTGAAACCCATTTCGAAAACTGGATGAAGTTTGATCCCAAACTTGAATACTTATAGATGTCGTAAGGTAACCATGAGCGTCACTGCCATCGTCAAGTTGATGTGGTATTTTCCTTTTTCTGGAAAAGTTTGGCTCAACTAAATCAAGCTTGTGAGCTCGACTGTGATTTTTCTCAAGTCGCTAAATATCCGTCACGACGTAATAAATGATGATGATGGGAATTGAAATTCATAATACATACAGGGTATATATAAATTATAAATATATCCAGAAGCAGAGATAGAACACCACGGCACAAGGTTATTGTTAACGGAATCATAACAGGACTTGAAGCGTACAGTTGGAGGGGGTTATCAGATTAATTGTAGATAAACACTAGTATAGGCCTAAGTAAATGTATTATTGTATTAAAAAAATTACAGTGCAATAAATCTTGTTGCTTACCTATAATACACAAGATTTGCTTTTCCAAACTTGCCTAATCAAAATAATCTTCAATATCAATGTTAGGGTTAAGAAGATCTTCACCTAATCCACTAACATCTAACTGATTTAAAATTAAGTTTTCACACATTTCTTCCAGATCTGTTTCACCAATGAGAATAGCACCTTGCATTCTACCCTCTTTCATGACAAGTTTGATATATTCCATGCCCTTTGTCGTTCGCAGTACAATGTCGTAGTCTCCTTCTAGTGTTTGGCCATTGAACAATCCTAGCAAAACTACCTTATAACCAAAAAAACGAGTAACATGAGAAAACAATTCGAAACAAAAGTCTTGAGTTACAGTTTCTCCCGTATAAGAAGCATCCATGCATTTAGCAGCATAAAGTCCCATCTGTCTTGCTTGGGTCCAAAGCCTCATTTGAAACCAGTGTTTTGCTCTTTCCCATGTTGCAGTACACACATCACCAGCAGCAAATACATCTGGGTCTGTTGTCTCCATTTTCCAGTTGACTTTCAGTCCTCCATCTTCTGCAACCTCCAATTTGTCTCCGGCTAAAGTTTTGCCATTTGGCACAACTCCAGTTGCCGATACAATAAAGTCGCACCCTACAACTTTCCCATTGGTTAACTCTGCGTATATTGGCCAAGGGGTTTCCTGAGATGAATTCTGGGCCTTTTCGCTCCAAGTTCGTTTCACTTCGCATTCATACTCAACTGTTACTCCAGATGCCTCAGTATTTCTGCCACGAATATCCAACTCTTCATGCCAATCTGGGCCCAAAGCAGCTCCCATAGAACATTCACTCCACTTGCCTTGGATGGAAGATACTCTATACTTCATCCGTTTGGTTGCAGAGCCAGACTGGTCACTTTTCTCTTCCTTCAGTAAACGTGTTTGGAAGAATTCTGCTGCTCCAGGGTCTACAAATGTTGCAGATATATGTTTGTCTTTAATCACCCAAATGATTTCTACCCCTTCAGTTTCGTACACAACTTCTGTTGCAATGCCACCGTTACCTACAACTAAGATTCTCCGAGCATCCTTGATTCTGTTTTGAAACTCTTTCGCGGACTCTGTATCTCGTAATCCAATTACATAAGGGTTGTTTTCTGCAATTACGTTTGGCCGTCCGCCTGTACACAAACACAGTTTGTTATATTTAATAGATTTTCCACCTTCTGTAATGAGGCAGTGGTTTTTTGCATCCAATATTTTCAACGAGTCATTTATGACAGTCAGTGAAGGGTATAATTCAGTGAGTGTTGTAGCTTTCTTTTCCACGATGTCAAATTGACTAAGTGTTTTGGTAAGATTGACGACATTTGTTACGGCTTTGACAAGTGGCGACGCTGTTAACAAAATTAATTTTACATCTGGTCTGAGAAATGACAATCCTTCAACACAAGAAACTCCAGCAATTCCACCTCCAACAATAACAAATGGTGCTTCCAGTTCTTCAGCTGTGGCCATATTTATTTTCTTTTTCAATTGGTTCACTACACAATAACACACTACGTTCTATGATATAAGTTTCCCTTGATTCACTCCAGAAAGCAGCTACTGTCCTGTTGATGTGCTAGGCGGTTGCTGAACATAACTATTTTCAGACAGTGGCTTGTAGTACTCGGAATAGTCATACTCCCTGAATGGGACATCAAACGAGATCAGTCCATAATTCTTTGCTCTCTCAACAGCAACTAACAGCTCCTGATAGCGAGTTTGACACAGTCCAGTCTTTCTGTAAAAGGACAAAAATATACCTTTATTAAAACATTAATGGTCCCATATTAATGAGCTTTACCAGTTATATCACGCACTAAAAATATGATAATTCTCGACGAAAAAATATCCAAGGAATATTTTAATTCTAATCTCGATACTACTCTGACTGTGCAGCGTGCACTGTCTTGAACAATGGGAATCGTTTTTTTCCCTAGGAATGCATTCTCCTGCCCTTGTGATGCGATAGGAAGTTCAGGTGCAATGAAAATCTAACGTTAAATAATTAAGTAAGAATAAAGTAGTATTGGACGGGGAAGCATTATAGAAACCAACAGCTCAACTAAAAGAAGTTCGGCAGCCGTGTTGAGTTGGAGATACGCGTTTAAACTCAAAGTGGCTGACCTCTGGTGAGAGAATCTGGCACTAACGCAGTGCGTATAGCTCACCGCCTCAGCTGTGTTGTAGCGTATGAGCAAGTTGTTTTCGTTAAGATTTCGTTGTGTTGTTCATTGTTCTGGTTGGGTTTTCAATGCAGAAGGTCCAAAGTTCGATTCTTGGCTCGCGGTGGGATTTTTTTAACTTTGGAAAATTACTTTAATCTATCTATATAGTGGTGTAGATGGAAATGGTGACTTGCGCAGCTGTCATAGGCCCTAGCAGCAACCCACAATATAAGATAATGGAGTTGATGTCCCCCACTGAAAATCAGTTCTTGTAAATGAGTGGGTAGAAAATAAGTACAGATTGTATTTTGGCTTACGATGGGGAGGAGGGGGGTGGGGGGGGGGGGGAGTGAGAGCTTCCCGAAATGTCAGCTGCTGTTATTATTTGAGATTATTTGTTGGAAGACATTAAAAATGAAATAAAAATATAAAATTGACTGTTGAAATAGGCTTACATAGTATATTATACAAGTTACAACATTCAACAAATTATCCTCTAGCATTTAGAGGAGGGGGGGGGGGGGGAGCTTCATCTTGATAATATTACTATTATCATTTCGTGTCTACCCTTATTGTTACAATTTCAATAAAGCTCCTTAGGACACTATTTTGTTTGCACATTTAAGTTTCTATTCATAGTAAACTCATTAAATATCTGCCCGCCCTGTTTCAAGGGAATTTTTTTAATTTTGAAAGTGGTAGAAGTAACGGCCAAGGAGTCAACTATTAATAAGGGCCTAAATGTGCAATACAAAATACAAATAATTGCCTATGTTAAATGGACATCACAAGCCTGATGTTCGCCTATTTACTACATTCAGCAGAGTACCCATATTATTAACATCCTTAAACCCTTTCCCTTTTCCTTCAACTGTCCCACTTAAAATCTCCCATTTGGCCCTGCCTTCCCTTGCTGACTCCCCTTATGATGACCTCCGCGATCTATCTAATTCGGAAGACGTCATATGACTTCAGCTGTCGAGTACGTCGGTAAGCAACAAATAATCAATTTACCCTCATGCACTTACAACATAATATGAATCAAATTTTGACTTTGGGAGCCCGCTCCCTATCTCCCCACTACATGGAACATGGGACGACTGCTGCGAAGTTGTCAATTGCCTGATAATTATCACAACTCCCTCACCCCCAAAATGTATTTCTTACTAACAGTTGCTGATTGAATTCAGGGACCCAGCGAGTCTCAATCAGTTCTTCGAATTGTCTAATTGAGACAAAAGCCAATTTGTTGGCTTTTCAAACCTCAGTTCCCTTAATAAATGGATGCTGGATGTGTCTAATATATTTCCTAATGTGATATATCTAGATACAACACGGTACACACATTTTATTAGCACCTAAAACGGACGATTTTGTAACCTACGCCCTATGTTTACGTTGAACGTATACGCACTCGAGCGTCCATACTGGAGTCGAATGCAGCGCTCCTGGTGAGACCTTTAACCGCCTATTACATGTATTTACAATATTTACAATACCGTAACATTAAAGACGTCTCGACTCTTTTAATATAAAAAATATATTGTAATATATATAATACAGTACATTGTAAATATTGTAAATACTGTACATGTAATATCCATCTGAACATGGCTGCTTAACTTCTTTAGGGTGAGCTGTTGGTTCCTATAATTCTTTCCCTTTCAATACTATCCCAGCCTCTGGGCACTATCAACCAAAACTTAAGCAAGAATTAAGTAAGAAATAAGAGTACGGTTTCACGGGGACAGACCAGAACATGAAATTTAAGGTCTTGTCCCGGTAAGGCCTATAATTAAACCGTTGAGTGAGTAATATAGGGTAGAGTAGCAATGCAATCGGCAGTTGTCTACCGCCTTATGCTACCCAACATACTTTAGTCGGGTAGTAGAAGTTTGCCGAGCGACGCGATGACAGAGTTCTTGGCTGTCTTCGTACATCTTCGGCAAAGTAGCTGACCAATCAGGAACCGTTATCGCGTCGCTTGGCGAACTTCTACTACCCGACTAGTATTTTGGGTAGTAAAAGGCGGTAGACAAACTGCCAATGGCGTGGGGCCTCTACCCTATATTACTCACTCAACGATTAAACTGAACTTGGTATGGCAACCCCGGCATGACAGTGCCTTACTTCTACCTGCGACTTTGCACCGCCCTCAGCATGCGCAACGTTGGCCAGTGCTAATGTCCATCATCTGCCACCCACAGCTCGCATCAAGGAAGAGATAACATGACAGTGTCTTACTTCTACCTGCCACTTTGCACCGCCCTCAGCATGCGCAACGTTGGCCAGTGCTAATGTCCATCATCTGCCACCCACAGCTTGCATCAAGGAAGAGATAACATGACAGTGTCTTACTTCTACCTGCCACTTTGCACCGCCCTCAGCATGCGCAACGTTGGCCAGTGCTAATGTCCATCATCTGCCACCCACAGCTCGCATCAAGGAAGAGATAACATGACCGTTAAGTTACTTCTATAGCACGAGTGATTAGGCTAACTGGTTTCTTTTCATTTTGGGTGTTTCTCGAGACGATACATTAGATGCGGATAAAGGGCAACAACAAAAGCGACTAAGCCTTATATTTAGGGACACCAACAAGCAAATAAAAAGTCTTCATTTTGTTATAAAAAATCTTTAATTTCACTATAGAAAATCAAAAAATAGCTATTTTAACATAGCAAAGCCTGAAGAAATTTTTGTATGGCAAAAAATGCCATTAATTTGCAAGGCATAGCCTCAAGTCATTTTAAATACTACCTTCTACTATACTATCATAGTAAAAACTAAGGTTGCCCATCGATGTTAAATTACAACATCGACATCGAAATCAAAACATCGATGTCACATAAATCAAAACATCGATGTCAAAACGTCGATATCGGAAATTGTTCGACATCGACATCAAACCTGAAATAATCGACATCGGAAAAAAAGTTCCTTGAACAATGTAAAAATTTAAAAGAAAAACAACAAAAAAGTTTCTTGTTCATCGCAAAACCTTCTGGTAAGTTGATATTGTGTTGTAATCTTGTCGACGAGCGGTGTACAGATTTTTTTTATTATTATTATTTTGTGTAAAAAACGATTCGATTTATGAAAAACAAAATCGATGTCACAAATTTGCATTGACATCGATTATTAATCGATTAATCGATATCGTTGGGCAACCTTAGTAAAAACAATAATAGTTTGCAATTGCACATACTTCACAGTGAAATTCAAGCACCAATTTAAAAAATAAAACGAGAAACTTTAATGGCAAAAAAATTTCACTTCACTTTCAAACTCACGCCGACGGTCAAAAATAATTACCACCTTCGGCATGACGAAATTCTTACTTAAAGACAACAAAGGCACGGAACAACACGGAACGGAAGCGTCAGAAGAATGAAGCGATCATGAACGGAAGTCGAAAGTCAAAGCGAAAATGCATTCGATTGGGTCGAAAAGAATTATTGCATCAGTGTGACCAACAGACTAAAATTCGATTAGCCGTTGGGAATTTTTGATTTTCGGTGGTGTACCAACTTCGGAAGAAACAAAATTCTAGCCGAGCTGTCAAATTACGCATTTTTGCACGAGACACATAAAAATGACAACGAAAATCGGGAAAACTTGCCGATTTTGCTCAAATTTGGAGGAAAACTATACAGTACAACCTTGATATAACGTCGCTGAAGGGACTATTGATTTTCGACGTTATGTCAAGCGCGACGTTGTACCAGATTAGCAAAAAATTATCAAAAAATAAAATTACACATTATCATTTAGGGGGGGGGGGGGGGGGGGGTATGGCCCCCTATCTTAGGTATAGACCTACACACTTCTAATTTGGCCAGGGCTATTGTGAGTCGGCTGTCACCGCTATTATCAAGGAGGAGGTGTGGGTGTTTGTACGTGGCATGTTGCTGCCACAGGCTCGCGCGAGCTTCCCCCCCCCCCCCGCTCCCAACCATTGACCGCCTGGCGAGTTACGGGCTAAGGGAATAATGGGCAATGTCAAAAATAAAATGACTGATAAACAAATAAAGATAAAATTCATTAAAGGTCTAAACATAGTCCTAGTCAAAGATATATTATGTCAAAAGATAATGTATCATGATAATATGACGTGTCTTGAATTATCTAAGCTCTTAGCGCTTGAAGAAGTCTGTTATCTTTAACTGAACTTACTAGATTTTGTATACACATCGTACAATGCCCCGTTTACATTTAGTAACTGCTTTTGGACCTCGTCACTTATTTCGTGCGCCACTAAATAACTACGAACGGTTTCGTAGGCAGCCATAGCTTCTTGAAACTTCGGGGGGCTCTGGGGCTTCTACAACGCTGTCTACGTCGCTGAGGTCGGCGCTATCAATGGTCTTATTTTCCTCGATTATATCATCAACTGACAGTACCGCGCTTGTCACTAAGTGGCTGTCAATTTCGAAAAACTTCCATTGTACAGGCTCCTCCCAACCTCTCCCAATCCCCCGGGGCGATCTCATTAGGCGGGCTCTCGTCATCGCTCTTGTCATCGGCCTCGTCGTCAAACGCCGTCAAAACGTCGTGCTCTTTCACGAAACCAGCTTTGCGAAAGCATTTCGCTATTGTTTCTGGTTTGACAGTAGCCCAAGCCCGAGCAATGAATGACATCGCCTAACAAAGAAGAGGGACAGAGTTGTTAAACCTACACAGCCACGCACAACAATCTACCGAAGGTCGCGGGAATAAAATGCCGGCGAGCGAGGCCGCAGCTGCCGCGAAGCGTAGTGCGTGGCGGGCGGGGGATGCAGGGGGGGCTGGAATGTGGCAGCGGCGGGGTAGGGGAGGAGGGGAGGATAACGCGGGAACAATGCCGTCGAAGGGTCGACTCAACTTCAAGTTGGGAATTGCGAATTCCGTGATCGTGTTCGGCGGGAAAATCCATGTAAACAAGGAAGTTTGCATCATGAAACGACGTTATAACACTCGTTTGACTACTGTACGGTCCGAAAATAGGCGTCGTAAGTCGGATACGACGTTATAGCAAGGGACGTTGTATTAAGTTCTAGATAACATTATCTCTTATGGGAATTCGCCGGGACTTTGTCAAAACGACGTGATAATGCGAACGACGTTGTATCGTGCGACGTAATAACAAGGTTGTACTGTATTAGGTATTGCTTGTATTTCGCTAATAAATGTCAAAACTCAAAACAATCTTATTTCGCTCCATTTCGCGAATGGTTTTTGACGTTTTTAGGGTCCCAAGGTCTCAAGGGTGTCTTGTCCACAAAAATGTGTTTTTCTACATTTCTGAAAATTTGGCTGAAAAGTGAAAACCCATTCGCCAAATTTTGGTGTTCCTACTTATAATACAGGATTCGCGGCCAAGGGCATTGGGTAAATGAAACACGACGTCTATACAAAACGAAATGAGTTATCAAGAACATTCCAGTATTCAATGGTTGACAATTGACATGATACCTATCATAGTAGTAAAGTTGAATGTAAAAAGGAGAGAGAAAACAGTAGCATTCATAAAATTACACTAAAATTCACAGTCGGCCGCGGTAACTGAACGTGGGCGATGGAGGTCACAGCTCTCACGAGGGGAACAATTACCAGTTTCCTCAACAGCGCTGCGACAAGTGTTCAAAGCACTTACATGACATAGATAGCATGGGAGAGATGGGCAGAAAACCACTTATCTTGCTCTAGCTAGTACTAAAATAATTTTTTTAGTGGGAGGCTTATTTGAAGACATTTATGTGGCATTAAATTCTACGAATTTTGAACAAAAAATCTTCATTCAGCGCAGTGGGAGTTATTGATCGTAAATGATTTGTTGGTCATGACTTGCCAGCTGTTGCCACGCCAATCTGTACTGTACGGCGTGGCCTTGTGTCATATCAGCGAGCTGTTGCCACGCCAATCTGTACTGTACGGCGTGGCCTTGTGTCATATCAGCGAGCTGTTGACACGCCAATCTGTACTGTACGGCGTGGCCTTGTGTCATATCAGCGAGCTGTTGCCATGCCAATCTGTGCTGTACGGCGTGGACTTGTGTCATATCAGCCAGCTGTTGCCACGCCAATCTGTACTGTACGGCGTGGACTTGTGTCATATCAGCAAGCTGTTGCCACGCCAATCTGTACTGTACGGCGTGGCCTTGTGTCATATCAGCCAGCTGTTGCCACGCCAATCTGTACTGTACGGCGTGGCCTTGTGTCATATCAGCCAGCTGTTGCCACGCCAATCTGTACTGTACGGCGTGGCCTTGTGTCATATCAGCCAGCTGTTGCCACGCCAATCTGTACTGTACGGCGTGGCCTGTGTCATATCAGCCAGCTGTTGCCACGCCAATCTGTACTGTACGGCGTGGCCTTGTGTCATATCAGCCAGCTGTTGCCACGCCAATCTGTACTGTACGGCGTGGCCTGTGTCATATCAGCCAGCTGTTGCCACGCCAATCTGTACTGTACGGCGTGGCCTGTGTCATATCAGCCAGCTGTTGCCACGCCAATCTGTACTGTACGCCGTGGCCTTGCGTCGTATCAGCCAGCTGTTGCCACGCCAATCTGTACTGTACGGCGTGGCCTTGTGTCATATCAGCCAGCTGTTGCCACGCCAATCTGTACTGTACGGCGTGGCCTTGTCATATCAGCCAGCTGTTGCCACGCCAATCTGTACTGTACGGCGTGGCCTTGTGTCATATCAGCCAGCTGTTGCCACGCCAAATCTGTACTCTACGGCGTGGCCTTGTGTCATATCAGTGAGCTGTGCTGTCGCTGATGCGCGTTAGGTCGACTCGGAACGATTCCATTCAATGTCTTTAGATTTTGTATCAACGAGTCCACTCCGATAACGTTGTACAAGCTGCACATATGACAGTAGAACCTATCAAAACGCTCATTGGATCTGACAGATCGGCACGTCAAGTTGACTTGAATGTGCAATATTAGGTTCGGGATTTATAAATCATTTACTAATAAAGTGAATTGTTTATTATTTTTGTAGAGGCCTATTTCTCATAAACGTAGGCCTATGCAATTTAACTACTTACTTGTAACTGAGAATTTCTCCAGTGTATGGAGAGATAAACTGTTTAAGAAGTTTAATATTTCTGTAATCCAGTACTAAATATTCATCTCGACAGATTGGGCAAGGGTTCCCTGTAGATATAGTTCCACGCCTCTGAAAAAAGGCAAGACACATATGAACAACATATTTTAACAGCACACATGACACATTTAACATGCATTAAATATTTTATTTTTATTACATCAAAAGTTGGAGTATGAAGTTTCATGGAGTGAATTGGGGAGATTAGATTAAAGTAGTGTGGATATGTCAAAAGGATGGGAAGAACAGTATTGCCAAGAAAGATGTTGGAATTGGAGCCTCAAAGCAGGAGAGGAAGAGGTAGACCACAACAGCAATTGACAATGGCATCATAGTGTGAAAAAAGGATGTGAACAGCAAGGAGACTGAGATGTGATGGAGAAGAAAGAGTGCAAGGAAGTAAGGAAATACTGAAGAGAACTGGTTTCCCTGGCAAACGCAAACATAGAAACAATGATGAATGTGTATTGATGATTTACTATTTAGCCTCATTTTTTATTTTTTTTGAGCATGCACTAAAATTAAAATGTATTTGTCATGTTACGTGGCACCTCGGCAACCTGCAGTCTTGCCCTACGGTCTACCTGGATACGCGTCTCTAGATGGCAGTGGAAGTGGCATCCTACGTGGCTGAGGTAGAGTATTGGAGGTGGCATTGCTAGAGGACAGTGGTTTCTCTTTACTTGGGAGAAGAGGAGAACAATGTGTTAAAACAAAGGTTGGGTTTTAATACGGTTGCTTTTTTGCATCTAGGTCTTCTGGGAAAAGGGGCATGCACTGTAACTTTCTCCCACTTATAGCTTTAGCTCAGGGTTGCCACCAAGTCAATTTTTTTATCCTTGAAAGAAACTAAAAAAATCCTGAGAAATCCTTGAAAACAGTTATATTCAGCATTAGCATATTATAACTGCAAAGGAATGTTACAAATTTTCAGGTTTCATGCCAAAATATGTTATGCCAGCCTGATTTTCTAGAATCTAGTCAACATTACGTGCAGAAACGCATAAGAATCGGAATTTTCTTCGAATATATTTTATCGTTTTACTTTTACTCACCATAACTACCACTTGCGGGAAATGTTATGCAGTCACTTATGTTTATTTTTACTAGTACCTGATGTTCTTTTACTGTCTACATTGCGTTTTTAGCTGAATGTTTTAAAATGTATTAATTTAATGTATTTTTTAAATACAGTAGAAAATCCTAAGATTTTGACCAAAATCCTGTTATCCTTGAGACACTCTAAAAATCCTGAGAAAAGGATTAAATCCTTGAAAGTGGCAACCCTGCTTTAGCTTACTACTATGCCTAGCACCTAGCAGAGATCAATAGATCAAGAGCACTGATTGACCCATCCAGCAGGTACTGGGGCAGCTGGTACTACGTCAAGCTTTGCATGGAAAATGCCGCCATCACAGCCTGCTAGATGGGTCAATCAGTGCGGACATGGTAGACTTGATCTGAGCCTAGCGGTCAGACACGTGGGACTCGACTCACTGCACCAGGCAAGTATATGTAGTTGCCTTACGACACAGCCGAGTCCAAGGTACAACTTAATTTTCTACTTTGCTAATTCCTACCATCTAATCTAAACAGGTCCATTGGGGATAATTTAAAACTTTCCGTTGGTTACCTGTAACGGCAGGTGTGGCCAAACTGCATGTGCTCTCGACTAAGCCGAACAATGCATTTACGAATGTGTGAAAGAACGCCAGGTATCTGTTGATTTTCTTTCAATTGGCACGGTTGAAAGGGGCAGTAGATAATGACCTGAGATCGGTATGCGAATACTTTCGTTGGGACTAGTATAGACATGCACGCAAGCGGCAAGACTCACCACGTCCAGGCACGTGGAGCTAAACGGAGGGCAATCGTATAAGGTGGACTTACAACAGTGGTCCACTACTGGCACTATTACTTGGGAGGAATGTGTACATTTGTCACTGTTCCATCTGATGAGGTATGCCGTATGTTCCAATGGCAATGGTGGATATTGCTCTTATCTAACTGATAAACGCTGTTTTAATAAACTAAAGCCGATTAAAATAGGTCTACCTTCATATGCGGGGAAAACTCGTTTACAAATTGCCAAAGAAAGTCTTGACACAATGGAGCAGTATGCTAGGATCACAGCATGATTAGGCTTGGTTGTTATCCACCACCCTTTCTGTTGCTTTGGTTGATGATACATACAGATGGGGGCAAAACCGTGGGGGCTACACTTCATGACTGGCTTTTCAAGCAGGGTCATTTCATTGAATATGGTCCAAGGCTGGTTGCTGACCCATCTCAGATATTTTTTTAACTTTTACCATTTGTTCCTATATGTGTTGGGACTCTAGTCCCAAATTTTTAGATTTTTTTTATGACTCACTAAAAAGTTACAGGCTTTAGAAGCCAGGCGGTCGCGGCAAAAATCACCATTTTGGACTTCTTCGTTACATCGCGTAACTCGTAAACTATTTGTCCAATCAGAACAGAGCACTGGACATATTTTGTTTAAAAGAGTCAGAATATTCCAAATGTGTTCCTAAAATAAAGTATATGTCAGCCATATTGGTTCTATCCAAGGTCAAACATCGATTTCGGAAATCATTTTTTCATCAAGTTTGAAGCTGTATTACTTGATAAGGGTTGAAGATAAATGATAACTGTTTTTTTCTCCTTGCACATTGGGAACATATTTACCAGGAAAAAAATAATTACCCTTGTTTTTCTATCCCTAAATGGGTGAAAAAAAATCCCCAAAATGGGAAAAACTCAAATTTTGACATGTTCAAGGTCATGTATCTCCAATGGGGGTGAAGAAAAAAAATTGAAAATAAGGGAATATTTTGCCCTTATGTAGGTCTGTCAGTGACTAAAAAGTTTGGGTTGTTATTCAACACGGTTTAGAAAATACAGCATTTAGAAAATCGGTCAAAACAACATTACGCACATGTATTCTTATCATAAGAAGTGTACTTACAATAGCTCATGATTGTCTGAAATACAGCAGAAACCAATAATATTGTTACCTGGTTATAATTGATAGTTCTTCAACATTTCTTTTGAACTTCGATTTCATTAACGGGTCTATTTCCTCTTTCAAACGCTCGCTGATGTTAGGCGTTCGACTGGTCGCAGTTGAAAGTTCCAGGGCGGACAGTATTCATAACATATTTGTATAAGGCACCAATGTCTTGTCATTTCTTGTTAATTGGAATGATGTCATAGGTCCGGGAGGGCTGAAGGTATGAACGTAGGCCTAATAGTCGTCGTCTGCTTCCTAATGTTTTAGCACTCTCCCTAAATACCAACGGTCATTTATTTATTTATTTTTTTAATGTCTATCCTATTCAGTTATAAAACCATTTACAAAGGAGGACCTTAAATAAAACTAGGCTATGCAAAACAATTAATAATAATGAAATCATATATAACAAACAACAAAAACAAAACAAACTACTTAACTATATAAAATAAAAATCAAGTACAAGAAAGAATTGTTGAGAAATGAAATAAAATAAAAAATTATGTCAAAAATTATGTCCATGGGGATAACTTTACACACAGTTTCTTCCACATAATTAATTGGAGCAGATGTGTTGCAAACTAGCATTATACACTCATCTTTTGGAATAAAGCAGTGTGCTTTTCTCTAGTGCGAGATATGGCGAGAGCATGTTAAATCTTATTGTAAGCGCAACTTTGTTAGTTTCAATTTCTTGTATCAATGTAGTTGTTCAATTTCTTCTTAATTTCTGCAACAGATGAACTGTTAAGATACCAATGTAACCTATAGGCCTACTCAGCAGGTTACAACTGACAGGTGTGACTGACACACAGTACGACTGCAGTACATTAATTCTAGAAACATGTCATTAATCGACTTAAAATTGTTGCTCTTAATGTAAACAAGATTCCCTACTTTCCAGACGGGGCTGCCGGAAAGTACAAGAACCGCAAAAACTACATAAATATTTTCAAACATAAAATCAATTTTGGAATGGAAGTAGAGTGGCATTTTAGCAAAGGAGGTACAGTGAAAAGGCTTGTTACAAAAGCAAGTCTTCAGTGTAGTACATCCAACCACATCATGAAACCACAAGGCATGTTCAGCTTCTGCAATAACAAAATTATAGGAATAACATTTCTCTACGTAGATTCTAAAGAAAACGAAACTAACAAAGTTGCGCTTACAATAAGATTTAACATGCTCTTGCCATATCTCGCACTAGAGAAAATCACACTGTTTTATCCCAAAAGATGAGTGTACAATGCTAGTTTGCAACACATCTGCTCCAATTAATTATGTGGAAGAAACTGTGTGTAAAGTTATCCCCATGGACATAATTTTTGACATAATTTTTTATTTTATTTCATTTCTCAATTATTTTTTTTCTTGTACTTGATTTTTATTTTATATAGTTAAGTAGTTTGTTTTGTTTTTGTTGTTTGTTATTTATGATTTCATTATTATTAATTGTTTTGCATAGCCTAGTTTTATTTAAGGTCCTCCTTTGTAAATGGTTTTATAACTGAATAGGATAGACATTAAATAAATAAATAAATAAATAAATGACCGTTGGTATTTAGGGAGAGTGCTAAAACATTAGGAAGCAGACGACGACTATTTATTTATTTATTTATTTATTTTATTTATTTATTTAATGTCTATCCTATTCAGTTATAAAAACTGATTTACAAAGGAGGACCTTAAATAAAACTAAGCTATGCAAACAATGAATAGTAATGAAATCATAAATAACAATAACAACAAAAACAAAACAAACTACTGAACTATATAAAATATAATCAAGAACAAGAAAAAATAATTGAGAAATGAAATAAAATCACATGAAGTGGAAATTCAACATATTAAAAAAAAAAAAAAAATAGAAGTATGCAAATAAGAAAGAACATGAAGAAACAAAAAAAATTGTTGGAAAAAATAAATATATGTATATATATAAAAGTGAAAAAGAAGAGAAAAAAGAAGAAAGAAAAGAAAAAAGAAAAAAGAAAAAAGAAAAAAGAAAAAGGATAAAGAAAAAAGAAAAATGAAAAAAGAAAAAAGAAAAAAGAAAAAAAGAAAAACTGATTTGTTAACGGTCCCAGCTCAAACGAAATGAGGATTGCAAAAAATCAGAAACTGCAATCTGGGAAAAATAAAATTCCACGTAAAAGCAACCCGGGAAACAGCACACGCCTTCTATCTTCATTCTACGTTCATTCCTTCAGCCCTCCCGGACCTATGACATCATTCCAATTAACAAGAAATGACAAGACATTGGTGCCTTATACAAATATGTTATGAATACTGTACGCCCTGGAACTTTCAACTGCGACCAGTCGAACGCCTAACATCAGCGAGCGTTTGAAAGAGGAAATAGACACGTTAATGAAATCAAAGTTCAAAAGAAATGTTGAAGAACCATCAATTATAACCAGGTAACAATATTATTGGTTTCTGCTGTATTTCAGACAATCATGAGCTATTGTAAGTACACTTCTTATGATAAGAATACATGTGCGTAATGTTGTTTAGACCGATTTTCTAAATGCTGTATTTTCTAAACCGTGTTGAATAACAACCCAAACTTTTTAGTCACTGACAGACCTACATAAGGGCAAAATATTCCCTTATTTTCAATTTTTTATCTTCACCCCCATTGGAGATACATGACCTTGAACATGTCAAAATTTGAGTTTTTCCCATTTTGGGGATTTTTTTTCACCCATGTAGGGATAGAAAAACAAGGGTTATTATTTTTTCCTGGTAAATATGTTCCCAATGTGCATGGAGAAAAAAACAGTTATAATTTATCTTCAACCCTTATCAAGTAATACAGCTTCAAACTTGATGAAAAAATGATTTCCGAAATCGATGTTTGACCTTGGATAGAACCAATATGGCTGACATATACTTTATTTTAGGAACACATTTGGAATATTCTGACTCTTTTAAACAAAATATGTCCAGTGCTCTGTTCTGATTGGACGAATAGTTTACGAGTTACACGATGTAACGAAGAAGTCCAAAATGGTGATTTTTGCCGCGACCGCCTGGCTTCTAAAGCCTGTAACTTTTTAGTGAGTCATAAAAAAAATCTAAAAATTTGGGACTAGAGTCCAAACACATATAGGAACAAATGGTAAAAGTTAAAAAAATATCTGAGATGGGTCGGCAACCAATTAATTCAAAATTGGACCATTTTCAATGAAATGACCCAGCAGCCTTTTATTTTAGAACTTTTGACTTGCCCAATAAGGCTATGAGGTAAAACTTTAAAAGCTGAAATTTAGCCTCAGGACTCATCATCCCAAGGAGGATTTAGGGTTCTTCTCTATGTAACATTCAATGTGAGTACATATTATGAAGGAATAGGCCTGGAGCACACCGAACAACCGAGTGTGCGTGCGTGTGTGTAAATACTAAATAGCGTGTATCATTTTTCATATGCAAAATAAAATAAAAGGTAACATACAATACATCTTTTCCTGGTCTTCTTTGGCGGCAAAGCACCCTTGTGATTTCGTCTATACTCCGTCCAAACAGGGTTGTCTCCGTAAGCCTCTTTGTATGCTGGAATAGAAAACAATGATGTCATGATATGGGTTTGAATCTACAATAGTGTGACAATTAATACTCTCTCATAAAATAATACTTCTCAGATTTAACTTATACATAATAGTAGGCTATGTATAGCCAGTGGCGTAACGCAAATCGCCCGGGCCCCCCCCGCAAGAATCGTTTCGGGACCCCATTTGGTGTTAATTAAGAGCCAAATCAATTACATAACGAAATATACTTTTACTTGAGCTCTAATACCACCACCACACAGTCATCTTAAAATTAGGTACCTAATTTAAAGTAAAGTACTTAGTTTCATGCAGTAATATCACAACAAGCGGTCTCGGCGACGAGCACTCTTGTGACTGGCGAGCCAAGCTGTCAATTATGGTGTCGTATTCAACTGCTTGGCCTGCTCACAGTTCACACTCTATGCTGAGTATACTGAGAGAGCTTTAACAATGTCCTGAGGCATGCTGCAGTGCTGCTTCTTAAATTGTGTGTTTTTTTTTAAATTATTATTGTAAAATCTAAAAATTACTTTTCTGTATGTTGCTACTGTGACCGGAATAATAAGAAATAACATGAGGGCCAGTGGCATATCGAGGAATTCACAAGGGGGGGAGGGTTGAACATCCTAAGCATGTAGGGGGTCTGGGGCGAAAGTCCCAGCTGGGGGAGGTCAGTTTGCCGAAGGAGAATTTTCTTCTTCATATGACGTTTTACACGCCTGTGAACACGTTTCAAAATCGGACAATGATACAAGATATAATATGATAGTTTTCTTCCGTCCCGGCCCGTGGTAGTGTTTGGCCTAGGGAATAAGAAAATTTATTATATTTAGGATTCAATATAGTTTCTTAGCCTATAGCCAGTGCCGATCCTAAGACAAGAGAAAAGAGGAACAACTGACCCCTTCCATCCATAAGCCTTTTTGGTATATTCCTTCAAAATTGTCCCATTCCTCCAACTTACTCCCCCATATGGCCCTGGAGAAGAATAGGTCCCTATTAACAACATTTAAATTTGATGATGAAAAAACAAGATCTGTACTTCTGGCCAGCCGGGCCCCCCGCTTCGTGGGGGTGGTGGGGGTCTCCTTTACGCCACTGTGTATAGCTTAGTGATATATATTGGGGAAAGAAGAAAGGAGACCAACAGCTTACCTGAAAAGTGGTGGGTGGCTGCGTGAGGTGAAGATTCTTCAATGGTCGGTGACCAAGGCCACGTAGGCCGAAACGCTCGATTTTTTGTGTAAATATATGTGTACTCTTCACCTCACGCAGCCACCTACTACTTTTCAGGTAAGCTGTTAGTCTCCTTTCTTCTTTCCCCACTTTAACAAACCCAACTGATAGGCATTCAACCAAATCCAGCAATAGTATAGCTTATGTGGGGGGATAGGGGGACAGGCTTATCAACCTATTATTAAGCAAGCGAAGCGAGCATCTCAATTTGACCTTTATGGCACTTCAATCTGTTTTTTTTTTAAATTTTTATGTATGTCGATAGCGGTCGAACGGAAAGTCCGATCAACTTGAAATTTGGACCATTCACAAGCCTCAATGTGGATTGAAGGTGTATAGTTTTGAGGCAAAATCATTCGAAAAGTTACAAAGTTACACCATAGTTAGCCTACTGCAAAATATTTTTCTGAAACAAAATGGCGGCAAAATGTGAGATAGCCATCTTTTTTTACAGATTTTTCCGGTCACAAATATGTTTATTTTATGGTGATCTGATAAATATTGGCAAAGTTACACAAAAGTTACTCGAAAATATTTTTCTGAAACACAGTAACAGCAAAATGTGAGGTGGCTATCTTATCGTAAATTTTTGTCCGGTCCCAAATATACTAATGTAAACGCAATCGGATACGTATTTGAGGCAGAAACTACATTTCAAATGCTGTCAATAAAGTTTAGTAACGGTGGCGGACCGCGGTGAAAACACTAGACAGAATGACAACGAAAATTCTTAGCAACGCACATTGCACAGCATTCAACAATATCGGGAATTATCATAGCTATGGAAATTAGAAAATTTTTTGCAATGTGCATTCTTGAATTGTTGTTAATTGTTGTTTTTATTAGCTTTGAGATCTTTTCGCGAGAACATTCGTAGACATTGACGCGCTTGCTTATCAACGCGTCAAATAGAGTGTTTTCCTAGTTATGTATAACTGTATTACCTAACAGAAATTTCATTTTCACTAAATTTTTACCTAGTAGGCTGACAGATTAGCAAAACCTTGATTGATCAGACAAAATTAGGCATAATAAAAGAACGCTTCCTACCTTCACTTTCCAAGTAGTTTACGCTAGTCTCCACGGAAATAACATTGGTTCTGTCTCGTCCTTGTGATCCTTCCTTGATAGCTTCTTCCTGTCTTGATATTATTGTAGTATTTAGGGAACGTGATGAAGAGACCTGAAACAGTTTTGCAACTTGAAAACCTCGATTTCACTGTTCACATTCCAAGGGTGTTTGATAATTGACTCTGTTCTCTCTGTATGCTCTCCCGTCCTGCCGAGACTCGGGCACGTTTGATAGTAGACTCCGACGTACGGTGGTGAGAATCGAGCACACGGGACAGAGTCCACCTGCGTATTGATTTATTAGCCTTCTTTAATACAATGTCCGCACACCTTAGTAGCGGGCAAAGTTTACAACTTGTCATAGTTATTTATTTTATACAAATACAGGCTGGCATATAAACTCAAGCTGGTTTTACTTTATTAACACACAAAGCCATTCATAATTGACCATTTAATATTATACTATATTAACATTATAATTAGTAATCCTAGTTCTAGTAGGCTAGTCATGTTTGAGAAAGGAACTTTTTAAAGGAACGCATTCTTTTCTTAGGGAACTTTTCAGGTAATTTGATCGATTTTTGCCAAAAGAACTTTTGAGAAAGTTCATATTTTTTGAGAACTTTTTAAAATGTTCCTTTTACGACCTAGTGGTTTATTTTTTCATTCAGTGCCACTACTCAGTCTTCTGCTTTCTTCTGTCGACATTATGTTTCATATTCAATATTTGGTCAGGTGTTGCCCCGATTTCAACCATAATAGTTATGCCACCGACTGTGTCACATTGTAATGCTACTTATACGAACCTGATCCAAGCTACGATCAGTAGCTTTCTCTCCCTATCTCGAAGAGAAGAGCGAGTGAAGACTACTGATCAAGGTGATTGGATCAGGTATACGTTCAAGTCTTACGTGTACAACCTGACCGCACGCACATTGTTCTTATCGATGCTCTACAAGTAGAGCCTACAACTTGACTGCACTTTAGGGATGGGATAACTGATCGGTTAACCGATTAACCGCACCATGCTGGAAAACCGGTTACTGATTTTCCAGCTCCGTTAACCGTGAGCACAACATTAGCCTGCTATTACACAAAGGTGGAAAAACTGTTTCTTTTTTCAGCACCCTACTCACATGAGTATGCGCCCCGCGGGCCCGCACAAGAGGCTCACACGCGCATCTAGCAGCAGGACTCAGCAGTCGGCACTACCACTACCCAATCCAAAAACGCTGTGTTTTATTACGTGTTGTTTACACCTGAGGCGCAGCGCAGGGTAAGGAGAGGTTACTTGTCTTTGGTTCCTTTGATACAGCAGTCATTTTAAAAACATATGGCTTCGATATGTCATATGTCGGGGAAGACCAAGGAAGAGATGGAAGGAAAAGATTGCTGAAGACCTACAGACAAGAGGGGAGAACTGGGAGCAAGTAGAGGAAGTAGGATTGTGGGAAGAGGTGGAAAAATTTGGTTGTGAAACCCAAGCTGACCCTGCCAGAAGCAGGAAACGGCGATGGATAATGATGATGATGTCTTCGATTACATTGAATTGATTGATTCATAAATAAAAAATGTGTAGGCTTTTGAGAAACAAGTCTAGGCATAATTTGTGTATACAGCCTAACATTAAAATGGATTTTAAAAAAATTATTTCATTTTTGTTTTTAAACACATTTATACGATTATTTAAGCAAATTTGTTAACAGGTTAACTGCGGTTAATATCGACGATTAACCCCTTTATCCCACCCCTACTGCACGTACAATATTTCTTATCGTGTTGTAAATCGAAAAACCCTCCCTTCCTATAAGCCTTCGGTTGTTTTATGGCTGGTTTACATAACTGACTAGTGACTAACGATTAGCGACTAAGAGCGCGTTATTAAAACTGACGAGCCGCAACAGGCTTCTCTCATTGGCCGACAGTGAGAATACTGCTCTCTGATTGGCTGTGACTAAGGTTTGTCTTGACTTGACTAAGAAGTTGAAGACATCTCAACTCTTTGGTCAAGTCCTTAGTCACAGCCAATCGGAGAGCAGTATTCTCACTGTCGGCCAATGAGAGAAGCCTGTTGCGGCTAATCAGTTTTATGAACGCGCTCTTAGTCGCTAATCGTTAGTCACTAGTCAGTTATGTAAACGCGCCATTAGGTGAAATTTATGGGCTCTGACATCTTGAAATTTGACGCCATTGAAGTACTGCTGCAAATTAATTCCACACTATAGAAGGTATCTACCATTATTACCATTATTGTTTAATATTATTGTTGGTAAAAATAACATGGCCAACTATTTGCGTTTAAACTGAACTTTAGGCGCACCGCCGCCATTGTCATTGATCCTGTGTGTTGGTTCTCGATTTATCTACCAAGGTCAGAAACTTTAGACTTCAATGCGAATCGAGTGTAACTGGATGCAGGCTACTGGTTCTCAATTTATCTGCCAGAGGTCAGCCACTTTAGATTTAAACGCGAATAAGCCAAAAAAATCCTACCAAGGTCTTCTTGATCTCTTTGAGCAGCACTTTATTGGCAGCCAACTAAAATACCGTACACGAGTTATAAAGAACACACAAAATCAACAAATCAAAAAATTTAAAACAATTATATTTTTTGAGGAACTTAACATTTTCAATGGTCCTTTTAGGGTTGATGAACCGAATCTTTTAAAGTTCCTGTTCAAAAGGAACTCCCCAAGTAGGACTAGGCATATGCCTATCGATTGTACATTGACTAGGCCTACGTATATCACACAAGTTTAATACGCACTTGATGAAGGCTTTGTTCCAATCGGTTGCAGAGTGTGGTATACATGTCAGTGTACAGTACAGTGATTTAGGCCTACATATCAAAGCGGCTCCGCGTTGCGCTTGCAGCCTTGGCCTGTGATGTGACTGGCTGAATTCGCAGGTGGCTTAGATGACAGCACTTCAGATTAATGTCATATAGGCCCTACGGAGCTTATTCCACACTCGGCAACCAATTGGAACTAAGGCACCTTAATCCAATGTGCAATAAACTTGCGCAATATATGTAGTCATTGTGGGATTTAAGCGCAGCAGCAGCAGAGACCTAGGGTAGGCCTACAATAGCCAGAAAAAGAGCAGCGGTAACGGGAAAAATGGCTACAATTTTATATGCCTAAAACTGTAATGGCATTGATTTTGCCCGATTATTGTAGGCCTATACTAGCCTAGGGTCCTACACTTAAAGTTCGGTAGCCTACACAATACCCAGTGTTGGAAAGTAGCGCGCTAAAAGTAGCGCGCTACCAGTAGCATGCTACTTTTCTTCAGTAGCGGGATGGTAGCGCGCTACTTTAAAAAACGTGGTAGCGTAGCGAGTAGCATGCTACATTTTTTAAGTAGCGTAAGCGGAAATTGCCGCTACTTTATTTTCCTTCCTGGCACAATTTGGTCAATACGTGACTAACCGCCACTTACAGTTAAACACAATACACCCACCCCAACTTGACATGGTAATTTAAATATCTTCCAGGGTCAGTGGTTGATGAGTATTGAGTACCCCGGACGGCCGGCTACGGTCGGGCGGATGGTCCCGAGTTTGAAAGTTTTCTATTTATTTTACAATGTCTGTTTACCTTCTAGATTAATTAGTTAATATTTTACAGATGTAATTATTATAACGCACTGTTTTTGTATACTAGGTTAATCTATCTACACAATCACCAATTATAAGTAACTAGGCTATAATGAGCATAAACTTTGTTGCATACAATTATTTTTAGACTAGTGTGATACTCCCAGAAACTTGAAAACACGATGTTTATTTTGTTGGTAGTTTTGCGTGATATGTCATACTTGTTGTTTTCGAAAAGTAGCGCGAAAAGTAGCGCGCTACATTTTTCAAAAAGTAGCGTGAGCGGTAGCGCGCTACTTTTTAAGCGGAAGTAGCGGTAGCGTTAGCATGCTACTTTAAACCAGTAGCGTTTACAACACTGACAATACCTAACCCGGAAGAGCTTCCTGTTGCCGTTACTGGTCCGTTACTGGTTATTGGTCCAATTACTGGGCAATGTAAAGTCATCATGGTCAACTTTTACGAATACATTACTGGAAGTCTTTCTACGGCATTTGTTCATCACGACACTGAGAGAGGCAAATGTGCGCAGTGCCTCTGAGGTCTGTTAAGCCTAGGGCCTAGGCCTAGGACTTATAAATCGAGAACCCATGACGAAATAAAGAAACCAAATATCTTTCTGGTCAACCTGTCGATAGAAAAACTCGTCTTAGGCCTGCAGTAGGGCCTAGGCCTAGGCTAGCCTAGCACAACCACAAAGGTTAAGTTCAAGAGCAGCCTCGACCTAGGCCTAGGCCTAGGCCTAGGCCTAGTGCCTAGGCCCTAGGCTGAAAAGTTCCTTTTAAACGGTCTAATCTCCTACGAGGCCCACCTGCAATCCTGCGACTTTGGCGACATGTGAAGAAATCGAATTCAAAGACTTAGCAGTACACTGGTACGAAATAAAAGAACCATTTTTTAATCCACGCAAAACAAACCTTGAAAGCGACATGACAATCGTACCCGTACGTTTAATTTTAGGTTATGTCTATCGGGCACAACATTCATCAGCTGTTTCCGTTCTAGAGTCTAGCGGGCGGTGGCGCGCCCAACAACAACAACAAAGCATCTAGGTGGGGGGTTTGCGTGTGATCTTAGGCGCACCCCCTTGAATAAGTTGGTGCCTGTCACGAAGTGCCAATAATCCAAACAAAATTGCGAGTGTTATTAGAAGCGGCTAATAGGGCGAAGGCAACTAGGAGTTGCGAAAATATGAGGCGACTGACAAGACCGCAGGACGGTCGGTTAGTTCGCACACTGTTCACCGGGCGCGCGCCAAGCGCCAACGAGCGAGGCGCACTTTTGGCGCTGGCTTCAAGTCACACGAACGCACACGCGCACATGTAGATAGATAGATATTTGTGTATTGTAGCTAGCAGCTATCTACAGTACATTAATTGTAATATCCGTGCCGACGTGGATGGGGGACGTCGGTCGCGGCCTTAAATGCGCGGCGGAACCGACGAAGAAGCACAAAGGACCCGCGGCGGGGCGAGCGTCCCCGGCAGAGGAGACGTGGCGACGGCGGGTGGCGGGATATCCCGGGGTGGCGGGGTCCCGTGGTCGGCGGCAGCGGAGGGGTGGCTCGCATGGAGGCGGGTAGTCGGGCCGGCGCGGGGCGGGAGGCGGAGCAGACGCCGCAGCGAGGGCGCGAATAAGGGGGTTGCCACTATCGGCGAGGCGAGCGAAGTAGGAGGACGCGAGAGTGGTGAGGTAGTCTCCCACCAAGGGGACGCCCAGGTCATTGTGCACGTCGGCCATTCGAGTGGACCGCGGAACCTCCGCAACAAGGCGGAGCACCTTGTTTTGGAGGACTTGCAGCCTGCGGATGTGCGACTCGTCACAAGAGGACCACACGGGAGAAGCGTATGTAAGTGCGGGCCGCACAACGGACGTGTAGAGGCGCAGTTTCGTCGCCGGTGACATCGAGGTGCTGCGGAGGAGCGGATACAAAGAGGCCAGCTTGCCCGTCCCCTTGGAGACGGCGGCGGCGACGTGCGGCCCGAAGGTGAGGCGGCGATCGAGCAGGACACCGAGGCACTTTAAGACGCTAGACCAGATGATGTCCTCGCCGTGGAGGTGGAACGGTGCCGGCTCCGGCCCATGGGAACGGTGGAACAGGGTAGCGCATGTCTTGGAGGCGTTGAGGCCCATGCGCGCCGTCGAGAGCAGCTTGACCACGCGCAACGGCCACTTCGGGAAGGGAGGCGGTGGCTATTGCCGAGTCATCCGCGAAGAAGAAGTATGTGACACCAGGGGGAGGGGGGGGGGGAAATCATGGGTGTAGACATTGAAGTAGAAGGGCGCCAGAACGGAGCCCTGGGGCACCCCAGCCCCGATGGGCCGCGCGGAGGAGGTGGATCCCCCCCGCTGGACGAAGAAGGAGCGGCCGCGGAGGTAAGAGCGCGTGAGCCGCACCAGGTAGTCCGGGAAGTCCAAGGCGATGAGTTTGTGGAGAAGGCCCTCGTGCCAGACGCGGTCAAACGCCTTGGAGACATCGAGGAAAACACCGACAGCCGCCTGTTGTTCAGCCCACGCAGCGCGGATCGTTGCAACGACGCGGGCGACCTGGTGGACAGCTGAGTGGCCCGCGCGGAAGCCGAATTGGGCGGGCGGGAGAAAGTCACGGTCGTCAGCGTGACGTTGGAGCCGGGCAATTATTACCCTCTCGAACATCTTCGAGAGAATGGAGAGAAGGCTGATAGGGTGGTAGTTGCCCGGGTCTCGGGGGGACTTTCCCGGCTTGAGGAAGGTGATGACCTTCGCAACCTTCCACGCCACCGGGAAATGCTGCAGGCGGAGGCAGGCGTTGAAGATGGCGAGGAGGAGGTGGGCGGCGTTGTCAGGCAAGGCAGTGATCATTTGTCCCGTGACGCGGTCCAGTCCCGGAGCCTTGGGGGCGGAAGTTCTCGCGCGATAGCCGCCATCTCCGCCAAGGTGCACAGGGCGCCAGCAGGGACGGCGCTCGGGGTCGGGGGCGCTCCAAGGTGGGACGTGACGGCGTCAGCGATGGCTGGGGAATCCGCGGTGGGGCAGTTAGGCTGGAAGGAGTCCTCCAGAGCGTCGGCGAGCGCGGTGGCTTTCTCGTCAGGTCCGCAAGCAAGACCCCGGCGGCCCGCGATGGGCGGATCGGGGTGGGGCTGGCGCTGCAGGGTGCGCGCCATCCGCCAGACAGAGTTGCCTTCGAAGGAAAGGTCGGCCACAGCGTCATCCCATTTGTCGGCACGATACGCGGAAATGTCAAGCCCAAAGATAGTAAGATGTACCCTGTCGGTCAAGCCGTAGCTGCGAGCAGGCCCTGTTGAGCGCCCGCCGGAGATCGCGAGTGCGCGAGCGCTGCCAACGGCGGCGAAGGGCATTTTTGGCGGCGACCGCACGTTGCAGGCGAACCGGAAGATCAAAGATCGTCACCCGTTTGGCCGTGCGCGTGGGCACGGCCGTCTCGACGCCACGATGGATGGCGACTGTGAGGCTGTGGACGGCCGAGTCAACCGCCGCTTCCGTGGCATGGGAAGGGGGATGCATGCCACTGCTATAAATTAAAGAGAACTATGTATAGGGCACTAGCAACACCAAAAGACAACAATGAAACAAATGAATTTAATCGATGGGCAAACAACAAGCTGTCAAAAAATAATTTCGTCTGATTTTGGAAAAAAACAAAAACAAAACAAATACACATACAAAACTTTCACTTAGTCGTTGTCTATCATTAAAGTTTTAAATGGCGAGCAGTTACTATTACTACACTTGTTTTTATTTCTATGGTTGCAATTTTATTATTTTGACAGCTTGTTGTTTGTCCATCAGTTCAATTCATTTGTTCCATTGTTGTATCTCGGTGTTGCTAGTGCCCTATACCAAATATCTAGGCTTATTAACAATTGACAGCCACTTAAAGTAGAATGTGCATGCAAATGTAACCCTAAAAAAGTTGCAGTACCTAATTTTCTTCCCTAACCTAATCCCCCTTCCCTAGTACCTAATCTTCTACAAACTTCAACATATACTTTACACTGATTCTTTACGAATAGTCTACATGTCTTTAGCCCAATCTTTTCTACAGTACGGTATAATTGGATGGGGAGGAATCTTAGATACCCACCTAGCACCTCTTATCACTGCTCAAAAATCAATATTAAAAATAATTCTAAATAAACATAGAATGTACCCATCCCGGCTAACTTATGAAGAGGTTCAGGTGCTAGATATACGACAATTATATGTTAAAGTTAGTGCATGTATTTAAAAATAAAATGAATCCCCAAAACCAAACTGAAACCAACACAAGAACCGTAACCAGACAACAAATTCAAGGCAACCTCCCATTACCCCGCAAGCAATCCCCCCTAGGCCAACGACATGTAGACTTCCTTGGACCTAGAATATTTAATTTATTGCCAAATGAATCTCGGTTCTCTTTGACCATTCAAACTAAATGTTAAAAAGTGGTTAAGGGACTCTGGGAGAAAACATGCAGAAAGAATGATAAATTTCCAAGTAAACCTATAATCCTTTAGCCATTACCATTACAGTTATTATTGCACATTGCCTTTAAAGGGGTTCTCACCCGCTACACCAAAATAATATGATGTTTAACTAAGGCTGATTAGCTATGAAATTAGCGACTAAATGAAAAGAAATCGGGTTCACCATAACCCGGGGAAAAAATATCAAAGTTAGTGATTTTCGAGCTAGGTCCCATCGGCGAAAATCTCCCATAAGAAATAGCATTGGGACGACCTGTATGCCTTGGGACCTTGGAGGATTCTGCTCCAAAAAAAAATGATGTAATACTTTTCGCTGCGTCTTTCTTTTCTGCGTATTTCGTATATTTTGGTTTTGTAATCGGAGCTTCCGTTCAGGTACAAATTAAAGATGTGTAATCGGGTGCTCCATTTCGTTTTGAGCGTTGCTGTGCGTTGCTGTGCACGTCGAGTCGGCGGGTGTCGACTGTCGAGTTGGTGTCAAGTAAGCCAAGCGAGAGAGAGAGAGAGTGTGAGAGAGAGAGTAGTAGTATTGGGAGGGGAAATAGTCAACGCTATGCGGTGTCGAATGGAGTACACCAAGGCCGTCTAGATATATCGCTTCGAGTACACTCGCACCAAAAGCCGGCTGACACCAACAGTCGCCGCGGCAGTTAACCAGAAATTTCATTAATTAATAACAATTCACAGGTTTCAACTTACGATGTGTAATGGTTCATTATCGATTGGTGTGGTGCAGTAGATCATATGGTAAAAAATAAATCTAGCGGGTGAGAACCCCTTTAAGATGAGACCTTTAAAAGTGAAATGGTAGCATTAAGGGTATCACTCATGATGATTGCACCCAATCACGGTTATATGTTCCTTCAACTAAGGTTATGTTTTTCATTTTTTTTCTGTGAAAATTACTACTAAATTAACATTATACCTCATGATACTAATATGGTTTATTATAGTGTAATATATTATTTCTACTAGGTATGCTATATTTTGTCCTTGTATCAGAAATGTTATTATATTATATGTTATTTACTTCTGATGCTATACTGCATTTAACGTCTGTTTTGTTTTAGGTAGCTTGTTGCTTAAAAAGTAGGGTATAGGTTACCTACAAAATTTAAAACAGATTACATTAGAATTCCTAGTTCAAAAGTAACTTTAGTTTGTAAACAAAATGTCTGTTTTTCATACTTTTCAAACTTGTTCTTTCAAATTTTAACATAACATCCCTCTACTACAACGTTTTAGTCCTATACTATGTTTCAATCTCTCTAGTTTATATTAATACCGGTACACCTTTTTCACCTTCCTGTGCCTACTGTAGCCATCTGACATTATTATTCTACAGTATTTATAGCAATTGGCCCGCACTCAAGTCTTTATGACTTTGCGGGCTTCTCCAACATGTAATAAATAAACCAATGTATCAACCATATTCTATCGGTTAGAGAATAAAAATGATATGAAATCTGAAAAAATCTGAAAAATCTTATGTGCAATGTATCTGCGATTCGGACAAGTAGCGTTTTTCATTTTCATATAACACCCACTCATCGTTTCGATAAGCTAAAGTTGTAAAAATATGGGACTAAAACCCAAATAATCATCATCATCATCATCATCCAGGAAATTCGTCGGTTGTTCTTTATTGACCCATATCAATTTGGCAACAAATCAATACATTGTTAACGTTAAATAAATCAGAGAGATTTGATGTTTTATCATATAACCTTTAAACGGGTCAGATCACGCAATGTTATTTGTATCGATTCAGTAAAAGGTAGCTTCAAACACATCAACCAGTGATGTCCGAATCCCCGGCATGAAGGTGGGGCGAAACTGTATGTGATATCTTGATTAACTCTCCAAGTAGAGTCATGTCTTCAGTTGAAGTTCCAGTCTCAACGGCACAATATGGCGGATTTAAGATCATGGGATCTTGTAGCAAGTTTCTGTACTGGCAAGGTGAGTGGCTATACAGCGTGATAGAAAGCAGATATGTTTAGTTTGACATAGTTTGTTCCCCTAGTTATGTGGCCACCGCCCAGCATAACAAATATGACTTAATACAAATAATATAATATGCAATGAATAAATATGATTTGATTGTAGGGTTGTCACGGGGGTAAAGGGTGGTCAGTGGTCACATAGCGATGGAGGGGAGCAGGAGGGGAGCGTCAAACTAAGAATATCTCTATTATTTATCTGTGTCTCTAGTCTATATTATTGAGCTGCAGGATAAGGTTTATGGTCCACTGCAACTTGTTAAACTAAATTTATACACGAAGTATCCCATCTCGGCCCGAAGTAGAATAGTCCTAGGGTGACTCTGCCAGTCGTAAGAGGTGAAAAAGGAGACTTCGCCTTTCCCCCCACACTGTCCCACTTAAGATTCCTCCTCCCACTTCGCCCTGCCCTCTCTTTCTAGACTTCCCATATGATGGTTCACGCGATCTGATTCGGAAGACGTCATATTGTGAGGTAAAAATTGGCTCCGTCAAGTTGGCTCCCCCACTATAAAGTCAGGGGCAAATTATTATCTCAATCGTTTGTGCATCGTTAGTGAACGTTTGTGCACAAACTAATTTCGTCTGTGCACATTTAATCCTTAAGATATAAAATTTTTTTCCGGGGGGGCCATCTTGACGACCAGCCCCCATGTCAAATGTTAACATTTTCTAGTGTGAATCGTTTGTGCATTGTTAGTGCAGGTTTGTGCATGTTTGGTTCTCGAGATATAACGGTTTTTCCGTGAGGGGTGAGGGGGCCAACTTGCAGCCCCCCGTCAAGTTGGCCCCCCCACGGAAAAACCATTATATCTTGAGAACTAAACGTGCACAAACAAAACTTTTTAGTGCACAAACCTGCACTAACGATGCACAAACGATTTACACCAGAAGATATTAACATTTAACATATGGGGGGGGGGGGAGGGGGGGCTGGTCGTCAAGTTGCCCCCCCCCCGGAAAAAATGTTATATCTTAAAGATAAAATGTGCACAAACGAAATTAGTTTGCGCACAAACGTTCACTAACGATGCACAAACGATTCAGATAATAATTTGCCCCTGACTTTATAGTGGGGGGGAGGGGGGGGGGGGGGGTAACTTGACGGAGCCGTGAAAATTGGTACTTTGTTCATTATTTCATTTTTACTTAGTTTTGTTTAATCGCGTGATTTATGGATACTTCACGGTGACACGGTGTGTTTCCTCACAGCTGTCGTCACCGTAAAGTAGGCCTATGCGCTGTGCTCGGCTATTTCGTCAGTCTAGCTCCTTTGTAATTTCATGTTATGGTGACTGGTGTAAACATTTATAATTGTATTGAGGGCAATCATTGTGGCAACTTTGCTGACTGTTCGGCTCAGGAGGGTGCGGGTTCGATGATGTCGTCAGGGAGCCCTGGTCCCACTCTTTCGTGATTGCTACGGGAGGGGGTCGAACCGGGTAGTTTGATAGGTAATTTTCGGTTTGTTGCGGCCAGCGTAGGGTGAGCGGGGTGACTGGGGTATGACGTAGGAAAGTCTAGGTGCGAGGGAGCTCGTGGGTAATCAATCATGGAACGGAAGAGGAGGTAGACCTGTGCCAAGGTGGAACGGTGGGAAAAACGAGCGAATACCCGGAGGGAGGAACTTGGAGGCCGATCGTGGACAAGGACCATAGGAGCCGAACCACATCACGGGGTCAGAGCTAGCAACTGGGAAGCCAAGTTATGGGGGTACTACAGCTACTCTCTGGTAGGAAGAATGCCCATAGACAGACAGATTCGCCATAACGCAGCCACGGAGGATAAATGTGTAGTTAAATAAATTGCGGTTCCTCATTTGTTTGAACCAAAGTCTTGTCATTCTAAGACCTAAACTGCCAGAACTGGTATGTCCCGATCCCAATGATGTGAGATTGAGAACCACCCCTAGAGCTACGCCCCAGTACTTCTACGGGTCCGTCGACTTAGGAGTCCGTAGGTTCGAGGCTGAGCCAGCGGAATTGGGTAGGAGTCACGGTAGGTTCTCACTATCTAACAATATGACACAAGATGTCGAGTACGTCATTATAAACACCAAATAAATCAATAAATCAATCTCATGAAATGCTTCCTTATCGAGGTGGGCAGGTTTGTGTGCTTTGGTGATCCCGAGAGCTATGCCGGCGGAGCGTATGCTTCTGGTAGGGCCACCTTAGCCAGCCGGACAGGTCGGGGTATAGAAGCCAGACTAAATCAAGTCCACGACCTCATTACAGTACTATTCTTTCCCTTTCCTCCAATCACCCCAACCCCACACGTCATATGACCTAGTTGTCGAGTACGTCATTCAACACCAAATAATACTAAAAATCAACATGTCTCTGCAACATTTCAGGCAAATATGTTTTCCACTGATATTGCAAGTTGTGTAGCCTACTAATTTATAAGTTTCCAACGATTCGGAACCATAAGGCTGCATGTTCACCCAGACTCCGGAACCATAAGGCTGCATGCTCACCCAGCCTCCGGAACCATAAGGCTGCATGCTCATCCAGCCTCCGGAACCATAAGGCTGCATGTTCACGTAGCCTCCGGAACCATAAGGCTGCATGCTCACCCAGCCTCCGGAACCATAAGGCTGCATGTTCACCCAGACTCCGGAACCATAAGGCTGCATGTCCACCTAGCCTCCGGAACCATAAGGCTGCATGTTCACCCAGCCTCCGGAACCATAAGGTTGCATGTTCACCCAGCCTCCGGAACCATAAGGCTGCATGTTCACCCAGCCTCCGGAACCATAAGGCTGCATGTTCACGTACCCTCCGGAACCATAAGGCTGCATGTTCACCCAGCCTCCGGAACCATAAGGTTGCATGTTCACCCAGCCTCCGGAACCATAAGGCTGCATGTTCACGTACCCTCCGGAACCATAAGGCTGCATGTTCACCCAGCCTCCGGAACCATAAGGTTGCATGTTCACCCAGCCTCCGGAACCATAAGGATGCATGTTCACCCAGCCTCCGGAACCATAAGGCTGCATGTTCACGTACCCTCCGGAACCATAAGGCTGCATGCTCACCCAGCCTCCGGAACCATAAGGCTGCATGCTCACCCAGACTCCGGAACCATAAGGCTGCATGTTCACCCAGCCTCCGGAACCATAAGGCTGCATGCTCACCCAGCCTCCGGAACCATAAGGCTGCATGCTCACCCAGCCTCCGGAACCATAAGGCTGCATGCTCACCCAGCCTCTGGAACTCCCGATTTCGTTCTGTTAAAATTTATTAAAATTCGGTTTTAAATTGTTCTATAAGAAACTCAAAAAAATATGTCATCCTAGACAATTTTGTACTCTTTTTTATAGATGGTTTTTTATTCGAATCAATAGGGCACTAGGATTGTAAGGTATTTGACACTAGCAACACCAAAAGACAACAATGAAACAAATGAATTGAATCGATGGACAAACAACAAGCTGTAAAAAAATAACTTCGTCAGATTTTGGAAAACAAAACAAAAAACAATCAAATATCATTACAAGTTTTAAATGGCGAGCAGTTACTATTGCTACACTTGTTTTTATTTCTATGGTTGCAATTTTATTATTTTGACAGCTGATGGTTTGTCCATCCATAGAGAGTAGTATATATCTCTATGGTCCATCAGTTCAATTGATTTGTTCCATTGTTGTCTTTCGGTGTTGCTAGTGCCCTATACTTCCGTTTTCAGATATTCTTACACCTTTCACACCTAATTTAGAAAATCTGCATAACGGAAATATTTATTGGAATAAAAAACTATTCATAAGAAAAAACATTAAATTCTCTACAGGATGACATATTTTGGTTTTCTTTTGGGACAATTTAAAACAATTTTAATGTCATTTTAACAGACGGACATCAGCTGTTCCGCAAGGTAGGTGACATACAGCATGTATAACTTCCGTCCTCTTGCAGGTATGTGGAGAGAAGACCCCGGTCCTGATCTAGAGTTCTACCACCAGTTCTTCAGCCCACGGTTGGCTCACCTGCTCGTCAAGTATCTATAACTTCCGTCCTCTTGCAGGTATGTGGAGAGAAGACCCCGATCCTGATCTAGAGTTCTACCACCAGTTCTTCAGCCCACGGTTGGCTCACCTGCTCGTCAAGTATCTATAACTTCCGTCCTCTTGCAGGTATGTGGAGAGAAGACCCCGATCCTGATCTAGAGTTCTACCACCAGTTCTTCAGCCCACGGTTGGCTCACCTGCTCGTCAAGTATCTATAACTTCCGTCCTCTTTACAGGTATGTGGAGAGAAGACCCCGATCCTGATCTAGAGTTCTACCACCAGTTCTTCAGCCCACGGTTGGCTCACCTGCTCGTCAAGTATCTATAACTTCCGTCCTCTTTACAGGTATGTGGAGAGAAGACGCCGATCCTGATCTGGAGTTCTACCACCAGTTCTTCAGCCCACGGTTGGCTCACCTGCTCGTCAAGTATCTATAACTTCCGTCCTCTTGCAGGTATGTGGAGAGAAGACCCCGATCCTGATCTAGAGTTCTACCACCAGTTCTTCAGCCCACGGTTGGCTCACCTGCTCGTCAAGTATCTATAACTTCCGTCCTCTTGCAGGTATGTGGAGAGAAGACCCCGGTCCTGATCTAGAGTTCTACCACCAGTTCTTCAGCCCACGGTTGGCTCACCTGCTGGTCAAGTATCTATAACTTCCGTCCTCTTGCAGGTATGTGGAGAGAAGACCCCGGTCCTGATCTAGAGTTCTACCACCAGTTCTTCAGCCCACGGTTGGCTCACCTGCTCGTCAAGTATCTATAACTTCCGTCCTCTTGCAGGTATGTGGAGAGAAGACCCCGGTCCTGATCTAGAGTTCTACCACCAGTTCTTCAGCCCACGGTTGGCTCACCTGCTGGTCAAGTATCTATAACTTCCGTCCTCTTGCAGGTATGTGGAGAGAAGACCCCGGTCCTGATCTAGAGTTCTACCACCAGTTCTTCAGCCCACGGTTGGCTCACCTGCTCGTCAAGTATCTATAACTTCCGTCCTCTTGCAGGTATGTGGAGAGAAGACCCCGGTCCTGATCTAGAGTTCTACCACCAGTTCTTCAGCCCACGGTTGGCTCACCTGCTCGTCAAGTATCCATATCTTCGCCTCTCACTGAGAATCTATCGTCTCTCCTACATATGGACCTGGTTATCATACATGGTCCTAATGGTTCTTGTTCTCTGTCCGATGGGAATCATTTTCCACTGGGATCAAAAGTCGGACGTCTTTTTGAACTGCTACATGATCGCGGTAGTGGGCCAGTTGTTTGCCGCCGTGCATTGCACAACGTTTCATGAGTACGAGTACAAGAATTTCGCCGTCGCTATGGAAGGTATACTGTCTAGAGCTGGCCAGTTGGACACGGAAGAACAGAAGATGATGGATAAAGCCCACGTTCTGTGTCGTAGCGTGACGAAATACCTCCATTTTGTTCTTGTTCCGTTTCAAGCTGTGATCGTATTCGTCGTATCAATCTTCTATTTACGACCAAACAGAATGTTGTATTTTAGGTAAGAAAATACCCTGCTTATAATAAGTATAACTATAGTTATAATTTATTCATCCCAGCCCAACTTTGGCTATTGTCATTGATGTATTATTAATTATTAATTATTATGTATATGTATCTCGTGTCGCTCTCATGCCATCTATGTATTCTGCGGGGTATACATTATTTATTTTCACAATATTTATTTTTACTTTGTTTCTCTATTTATTTGTCTTTTGGTCGTTCGTTGTTTCTATCACTGATGTACTTATACAACTTTACTAACTTTTATTACGTATATCAAACTATTCACACTCCCTCTCTGAGATTCTATGCTAGGATATGAACATTTCTACATATTTTTTTTATTATATTTCTTTTTACAGATTTTGGTACCCCTGGGATCCAGCCTCACAAGGTTATGCGTTTACACTTTGCGAACAAAGTGCAGGTTTAATATTTCTTTTTATTATGGCTAATACTCTTATATCATCGGCACTTGGTAGATTTATTTACATGAATACATTTTTTGATATTCTTCGTCATAAAATAAAACACATTTGCGTAAGTTCATCGAAGAAAACGTTGAAGGAAATAAAGGATGCATCCCAATTGTCGGCGACGTCAATAACTAGCGTGCAGGTGTTTAGGAGGAACGAAGGTCTTGGTGTGGTGGGCCCTGCATTGAGCGGTGATGGGCTCAGAGTTGGATTCAACGCTAGGAGGACCGACACCCTAGAGCTGTTGTCTCCGCTCTATGAACCACGCAACGTTCTTCTCGTGGCAGAGAGGGTTGTCGCGCCCAACACGCTGGTAGAGGTTGGCGAAGATCCCATCAGCCTGGAGTTGGAACTTGAAACAGTTGGCGAAACGATGGTTAGCGACTTGGAAGGAATAACTGCTGAGGAACAGGATAAAGAAATGCACACGCGTCTAGCAGTGGTCGTCAAATTTCATGTTAGTTTAGTGACGTAAGTAGAGACAAACATTTGTAGAAAAAGGTCATATACTGTGGCAATGTGAATACTGAACTGTAGACAAGACTGCTTGATTTCTTACAGGCAGGCAAACCACATTCAATCATTCTTAAACCTATTCCTGGTCGTGTTCTTTGGTACCAATGTCGTCTTGTTGGGACTAAGTGTGCTGATCCTCTTGAACGTAAGTAACTACATTTACTGGTACTGGTCGTGTTCTTTGGTACCAATGCCGTCTTGTTGGGACTAAGTGTGCTGATTCTCTTGAACGTAAGTAACTACAAGTACTGGTACTGGTCGTGTTCTTTGCAAGGGCGCCCGCAGGATTTTTGTCAGGGGGGGGCAGTGAAAATTAAAAATTAACACACAGGTAGGTTATTTGGTTATATAATAAGTATAACCTAATGCCTCCATCAACATACATATATATATAGACACGCACGCACGCACGCACACGACTAAGAAAAACTGTAACTGTACTAAGTCTGTACTAACTGGGACATCACAGTTTCCGACGTCTAAATCGCTTTCGTATTGAACTTCTTTAGTTATGGTCACAGTGTCATTGTCCGCACTCCCGGATGAAGACGGAGTTGACTCGGCGTCTTGACAAGCGTTTTGAAAAACATCATCACTAACCCACTCGGACTCGGCGCCACTTACAGGTTCACTAGACGTCTTTTGCCGTTTAAAAAAGTTTCTTATATCACTCATTATAAAATTCGAATTTAGATAATTTAATCTTTAGGTTATGTTATAGATATATATATACGGTACAACAAACGCGCACACTTTCAACACACATTCACATTTACTTCACCAACGTAATTCAACACAGCAAAGAAACACAGCAACTGTTCACGTCCGCGTCTGCTCGACCACTGCTACTAGTTAGTACTAAATCCTCCCTCTTCATTTCCTGCTACCCTTTGCCTTGTAGCTGTTCTTGGAAAACGATAATAAACCAAAGAAGACAACGTGACAAATCCGGGCAGTCTGGCCGTTGAGTGACAGCGGCGACAGGAGAATCAGATAGGCCGGTGACAGCCCAGGCATTGTAGAAATGAAAGAATTTGAGAGAATATGTTCGTCTAATAGACCGTAAAATTTATTTTAAAAGACTAACAGTTATACAGCGCTGTTGTTAACTTTGCACCAAATTGCCTTATTTTCAGAACTAAGAAAATTAGGTTTCATACTACATATAGGATTATTTTCTAGATTTTTTAAAATAAGAACAATTTTTAAGTAATTTGCTGACAGCCAGGGGGGGGCAAGTGCCCCCCCTTGCCCCCCCCTGCGGGCGCCCATGGTTCTTTGGTACCAATGCCGTCTTGTTGGGACTAAGTGTGCTGATTCTTTTGAACGTAAGTAACTACAAGTACTACTAAAGTTCGTCTCAAACCACCATCCACGCCGGCCAAATGCGACTAAAATTTCAGGTTCGTATTGTTGGAGACCAAGATATTAATCATCCCCGTTATATTGCAAATCACTTAAAGCCTGTCCGCTCATAGTAGAAACGAAACGTTTAGAGTTAATGTGCCATGTTTGTGTATTGAACCATTATAATCGTCTTGTAAACCAAGATTTACAAGAAAAACACGGTTGCCAATTTTATAATAACGGAAGTCGAAAGAATGTCACCCCCTTTGAAAGAATAAGAATTGCAATGAAATGACAACAGCGCGCTACCTGTTGGCCCTTTAAACCCTATTTCACGGTCTATTAGACAAACATGAGTCATTAGCTCTAAACGTTTCGTTTCTACTATGAGCGGACAGGCTTTACCTACTAAGTACTAACACAGAAAAGACTTAAGACAGCTCCAAATCACATTGACATTCAACGCTTTCGAGGACAACTAGAGAATCGACCCACTCTCAGCTATTGTCAGCGGGTGTGTCAGGGCATGATAGTTGCACTGTGGCAGTATACAATCAGGTAGGCTGTGACCGGCCATGTTGCTTTGTACGCCCCCTTGTAACTCAGTAATAAAGCAGACGTGCATCACGAAACATGGTGTCAGAAGTGGCAGCCTAGTTATAAGCATTGATTCTTGCGAAAAGACGAATTATAAGCACTAGGTATGGCGATCCCAACGCCAGAGAAGATGTCTATTGTCGGCGACGTGCATAAGAATTGGAAATTCTTTCGGTTCAGCTTCGAAAATTATGCAGTGGCAACGGAGCTGAGTAAGAAGACCCCGCCTATTCAGTGTGCTACCCTCCTCACAGTAATGGGAAAAGACTGTTTACGGATCTACCAGAAGCTCAAATTAGAACCCGGACAGTGTGACACGGTGAGTAAAATACTCAGTGCCCTGCAGGCGTATTTTACCCCCACACTCAATACAACGTTTGAACGTTTTGTGTTCGGCTCGGCGTGCCAGGAGCCTGGGGAAACAATCAACGAGTATGTAGGCCGCCTACGAGAACTAGCAGAAACGTGCTCATTCGGAGACATAGTCGATGAATTCATTCGTGACAGAATGGTACTCGGCATACGCGATACAGAGCTGCGTAAAAGGCTCTTGGGTGACAGCAAGCTTACCTTAGACCGAGCGATAACCATGTCAAGGTCGAGTGAACTGACCAATAAGCAATTGGACAAGATAAATGCGCCGCCAGCAGAACAGGAAGTTGTCCATTTTACGAAGGCAAACACAAGCCATGACAAGAAGAATTCTGAGTCCAGTAAGAAACAAGGTAAGCCTAGCCCTAAGCCTTGCAAGTACTGTGGTCGACGACATGCCAGAAAGAAAGAAGAATGTCCGGCCCTGGGCAAAACATGCACAAAATGTGGCAAGCTCAACCACTTTAGCAAAGTATGCATGTCTACGGACAAGGATAAGCAAGTGCATGTTGTTGACACAGAAAGCGATGACAGTGACAGCGTATATAGCATTGGCGCTGTGCATGAGTCAGCAGCGAGGCAGCTTTTCGTTAAACTTACGCTAAAGGTAGGCTCAAATGAAGCATGTACTATCAAATGCCAAATAGACACGGGCGCCTCGTGTAACGTAATCAGTCTAGATGATTATAAGAGACTCACTGCTGGCAACCCAAAGATGCACCATAGCTCAAACAAGCTGAAGTGCTATGGCGGTGAAATACTGCATCCTTGTGGGAAAGCGAACATAGTTTGCCAGACAACCAAACTCAGTAAAGGCAAGTTCGCTTTTCAAATTGTAGATCTGAAACAGCGGCCACTCATATCAGCAGAGACGTGCCAGGCCCTAGGCCTGGTCGAAATAAAAGCCGACCTCTGTGCTATCAAAGAATGTGCTAAACCTCCTAACGTTGCTCTCAAAGACCAGATCCTACTCGACTACCCCGACGTTTTCGAGGGACTAGGCTGTTTGAGGGAGAAACTGCATTTAACAATTGATTCGTCAGCCCATCCAGTACAGCACATGGCTAGGCGAGTGCCGGTTTCATTGAAACAAGAGTTACAGAAGAAACTCAAGGAGCTGGAGGCCGACAACATCATCATTCAAGAGACGGAACCTAGCCCATGGGTGAGTCACATGATAGTTGTTAAGCGAGGAAAAAAACTAAGAGTGTGCATTGACCCTCCCGAGTTAAACGCAGCTTTACAACGACCGCAGTATCAACTTCCCACACTCGAAGAGATGTTGCCACACTTGGCCAAGGCTAAAGTTTTTTCTGTTCTTGATGCAAAGGACGGATTTTGGCAGGTAATGCTCGAGGAAGAAAGCAGCAAGCTTACAACCTTCGCTACACCTTTCGGACGCTACAGGTGGCTCCGTATGCCTTTCGGTATTTCACCTGCTCCAGAGGAATATCAGCGAAGACTGCATGACATTCTCAACGACTTGCCGGGTGTCCTCGTCATTGCGGATGACATCCTGGTGTTCGGAGCAGGAGAAACGACAGCTGACGCAGAGATCGACCATGAAAAGAACTTATATCGACTACTCAAACGATGCCGCGAGAGCAACCTGAAGCTCAACAAAGAGAAAACGCAGATCAGAATGGAAGAAGTCTCGTATATGGGACACCTGCTAACCCATGGGTGAGTCACATGAATGAAATGGGTGAGTCACATGGCCTGAAACCGGATCCTGCTAAGATCGCAGCTGTTGCGCAAATGGCTAGACCCACAAATCCGCAAGAAGTGCAACGGTTCATCGGATTTATCACATACTTGACGAAGTTCATGCCTGAACTATCTACGATCTGTGAACCACTCAGACGTCTAATCGATAAGAATGCGGTATGGGAATGGCAATCACAGCAAGAAACTGCATTCAACAAAATAATTCTGCTGGCCACAACTACACCAGTTTTAAAGTACTACGAAGTTGCGCGTCCACTCACAATACAGTGCGATGCCAGCTCGGTAGGACTTGGAGCTGTGCTCATGCAAGATGGCCAGCCCATTGCCTTCGCGTCGAGAGCATTGTCGTAGTCTGAACAACACTATGCGCAAATAGAAAAAGAATGCTTAGCAATAGTTTTCTCTTGCGAGAAGTTTGACCAATACGTCTGCGGTAAGAGAGGAGTTATCATCGAATCAGACCATAAACCGTTAGAGATAATCTTCAAGAAACCTCTCATCACAGCCCCGAAACGACTCCAGCGCATGCTACTGCGGCTACAAAGGTATGATTTTCAAGTACAATACAAGCCAGGAAAGGAAATGTACATAGCTGATTTACTCTCTAGGTCGTACCTTCCTGTAACAAGCCCTTCGAAAAACACGCCGTATCTTATCTTTACGCTAAACCGTGAGCAAGAAGTCTACAAGGAATTCGAAGAGATCAATATGACCGAACATCTCAATGTTACAAAGGAGCGCCTCCAGCAGATCCAGAGTGTCACAGCGCAAGATGAAGCTCGTCAAACTCTCACAACTGAGATTATGACAGGATGGCCCTCGTCACGTGATCAAGCTCCAATCATCATCCGCGATTACTGGAACTATCGTGAAGAATTGAGCGTACAGAATGGGGTTGTCTTCAGAGGATGTCGGATTGTGATTCCAAAACAAATGCGTTCCGAGATGTTAAGCAGAATTCACTCCAGCCATCTGGGACCGGAAGCTTGTGTACGGAAGGCGAAAGATACAGTCTATTGGCCGCAGATGTCGCAGGAAATCAGAGAAAAAGTGAAGCAGTGCAGTACCTGTAATGAATTTGCAGACAGCCAACAAAAACAGACGCTACAAACCCATGCAACGCCGACTTTACCTTGGAAACGAGTTGCGATGGACACATTCCATATTAAAGAAGAGCTGTATTTAGTCACAGTCGACTATTATTCAGATTTCTGGGAACTTGACAAGTTGGAAAACTCTCAATCACAAACGCTCATCGAAGTGTCGAAGAAGAACTTTAGTCGGCACGGTATTCCCGAAACACTGACTACAGACAATGATACCCCGTTTGTGAGCTCGATGTTCAGAAAATTTGCCGCCGAATGGGAATTTGAGCATTGTACCATCTCGCCTCGACACAGCCAGTCGAACGGGAAGGTAGAGGCAACGGTGAAGATTGCTTAGAAAATCATAAAGAAGACCAAGCGAGACAATGCCGATACTTGGAAAGCTATTCTGGACTGGAGAAACACTCCTACTGAAAACATGGGATCTAGTCCAGTACAACGTCTCATGTCCCGCAGAACGCGAACATCCATGCCAATTACCAGCAAGTTGCTGTATCCAAAAGTTGAAGACGGAGTGCAAGAAAAGATAAACTTTCGCAAGCAGAAGATGAAACAATCATTTGACATCAGATCCAAAAAGTACCCTGAATTGGAGGTGGGACAGGACATACGGCTCAAACCAAATCCAGAGTGGACGGATCAGAGATGGCAGCCAGGAGTCATCACCAAGGAACTCTCTCCACGATCATACGTTGTAGAGTCCAAGGGGAAGCAGTACCGTCGTAACCGCGTGTTTCTGCGAGAGTCACATGAGTCAAACCCCAAAATGGCCGCCGGAGACACGACAGTCTCGCCCATAAATGAACCCAAGTTAATCGCTGATAGACCTGCACTGCGATTCTGAATGGGCGACGTAAAGTTTAACGCGAACGACACTCGTCGGTAGACTTATCACGCGGTAAGTTAACGCGCGATTCCGAACAACAATTTCGTAACGTGCGGTAAACGTATCGAAAAGAGGTAACCGTTGTAGCAGAGCAGCGCCTGCTATATATCAGTTTGTTTATGTTTTCGAGACGGCTGTGCATATTATAGAAAGTTAACCAATGAAAACGCGTGAACAAATGCAATCAATTTCAAATCAAGCTGTCAAAAACCAACACAATTCTAAACAAATCTACCCTCAGCTATCTCAAAGGGATTAGAAGTACTTATTAAATTCCTTCTATGCAGTCACAAATACTGCCTGCTCTAGTCGTCTTCATTATTCAACTATTCAAGCACCCCGAAAGATTGTGCAACATTTGCCATCATCGTTAAGTTCGTAATAGTGCGATCTCTAGGCCTAGGCCTAGGGCTAGCCTAGACAATGAATGAATGCGCGCAGCCAGTTTGAAGTCAAAGTTTCACAAGTAAGGTTATGTTACCCCTTTACATACGGTTTCCATCTCGCCATGCAATTGATGATGTTTCTTCATATTGAAATTAATTTAGAAATCCAAATATGTAACAGTTGTATCGTTTACTTACCGAAATCTTTTAATAAATCAAGTAATATAACTGAAGTGGACATTCGAAAGTCGGCCATGTTTGTTTAACGCATTGCTAACGGCAGGGGTTTGGTCCGTGATAGTTTATCGACAGCTGTATCGACGCCTGTCGTTACGAATAGATCGGGAATCACGTCGTTACGTTTCCGCCTACCGTAACGACAAGAAAGCTGCGTTAAAGTGATCACGGCCATTCAGAATCGCACTGCAGGACGCGCTCGGGAAGGACAGTCAAAGCGCCAGCGAAGCTATCAAACTAAGTCCGATTAATATTCTGTATTAACTGTTATTGTGTTATGATGTTCTTGTGGTCTGGTGTATTGTGTTATTATTACGGAAGTACGATCCTGAAGAGCAGTAAGGGCCTGCCAAATATCGAACTTTCTTTGAATTATTGCATTATTACTTGTTACAGAATTGTCTATATTGTGTTATTATGATTGTATATTATTGTATCTATTGTTGTCCATAATATTTAGTTTAAGCATCGTTCAATTTGTTAACTGTTATATTGAGAAGGAGATGTCAGGGCATGATAGTTGCACTGTGGCAGTATACAATCAGGTAGGCTGTGACCGGCCATGTTGCTTTGTACGCCCCCTTGTAACTCAGTAATAAAGCAGACGTGCATCACGAAACAGGGTGGCTTGGACCCTTGAACATCCGTTGGCTGATGGCCACTTTGTTTCCTTTCCGGTGACAAGATTGACGTTTAACAACCTTGCACAGTAAAAAGGAAATAAGCCTCCCTTTGAGGAGTCCTCTTTACCGGCGTGGATGTTGGTTTGAGACAAACTTTAGATCTGATTGATGTATTACGTCTTCTTGAGCCAGTGTAAGGATAATGTTAATCCTCTTGATGGTTGGTTACTCGAAGGTTGTATCGACCTCCAGTCCAATATCACCATTACTGTCGTCGGGCGAGTTGGAGAAGACAGACGAAATGCAGTCCACGTCCTCCCCTTTCCCTTTTCCTTCCCGTTACCTCATAATAGGCCTTTTCCTCCAACTACCCCCGACGTCATATGACCTAGTTGTCTAATACGTCGTTAAATAATAATTATTATTTATAATATTAATTATGAATTACCTGATTTCCAGCATGAGTTAATACTTTCTGATTTTCTCGCAAAAGGTTGATGTTTCGATGACCAATATATCGATACAAATATTATTACTAACGGTCCCTGCTATAAATACTGCTTTATTTATTTCTTTAGGTGATGAGGGTTAGTTCCTGCTGGTAATGTTAGAATGTTTGTCCACAGGGTGATCTTAACGGGATGATTGCTGTGATGTTTACAGTGTTCTCGATTGAAGTCACAGTGACATATCTTATGTTTAATCTCATGGGCGGCATGATAGCAGACCAGGTAACGATACACTATAATATTAACCAATGTCTCATATCACCACTACCTAACTCGAGGAACACCCGACATTGATCTGTTAAATTTACTTTTACATGGGTTTAAATTGTCCCAAAAGAAAATCAAAATATGTCATCCTATAGAGAGGTTGTCTTTATCATGAATGGTTTCTTATTCCAATAAATATTATCAATTTGCAGATGTCCTTAATTAGTGGTTAGAAGTTTCTAGCAACATCACATTACAAAAGATAGCTGTTAAGAACATCCGAAAAACAGAAATATTGTTTGGAACAAAGATACATGCATAAGAAAGAGCAATAAACTCGCTACATGAGGACATATTTTCACATACATTTGGAACAAGACCGAAATCGGGAGTTCCGGAGGCTGGGTGGCTAGCAGTCATATCGATAAGACTGTCAGGTGTAAGAGAACAGCACTTATTTAAATAGCACTTGAACAGTGTGGAATGGCACGTGCGCCCTCACAATGCTTGCCACCACCACATTGATAGTATCACTACAATATCGGATACACGAGAACGAGATCCAACTACATAATTAGGTTGGTACTATTGTCACATGCATCATTTCACTTTTACATAATCCATGCATGACGACACCACCTGACACGTCTAAGACCGGGGTAGAATAGGCCCAGAGTGACTCTGCTAGTCGTAAGAGGCGACGAAAGGAGTTCCTGTCCCTTCCCTCCGCCCCACTGTCCCACTGAATATTTCTCCTCCCATTTGGTCCTGCCCTCCCTTGCTGGACTCCCCTTATGACGATCCCCGCGATGTGCAATGGATCTGATTCGGACATGTGGCATTTTTTTTATCATCATCAACTTCATATTTCATCCACCCATTGTCTCGATTAGCCAAGTTGCAAAAATATGGGACGTAATACCCAAATATTATTATCATCATCATGATCACCGCCTTGCAAGTTAACCCGACGAGACTGACTTAACCGAATTCGGTTGTAACAGAACGCGGCTATCCGTGACGAGATCTACAGCATGGACTGGTTCGAAGCCTCGCCGAGCTTCAAGAAGTCCATGCTGATCATGATGAGCCGAGCAAACGTCCCTGTGGCGGTCAAACCCACGGGGCTCGACCCGATGTCACCCAAGAACTTCTCGGAGGTGAGAGATCCCGTTGGGATGGTTACCTAGGCTAGGGTGCATTTACATATGGTGTGTTTGTTTACTTTCGTTGGTGAGTTCATACTTGCTAGTGCTAGTTCTCATTCTACTTTTTATCAATTAAACATTAAAGACTAAACTTGTTCTAATAAATAAAATAGAAAAATAGAAAAATAATAAAAACTGACTATACTGTAGCCCCAACGTAAATATTCACACACCAACCTCAGATCCTTATATACGGCCTACTTCAATCGCGCTATTTCCAACAGTCCCGACGTTCTTCCACACGTTAGTAAATGCAGTCTTCCACTGAGTAGAGTGCACAGGCCCAGGGTCGTAACTAGGGGTTGGTAACCCGGGTACATACCTGGATAAAAAATCGGGAGTAGACGATTTTGAATTGTTGTCACACCAGTCACCAGTAACAAATGTTATAAAAAAATGCCTAAAACCGCCTAAAACACGTTAAACTTTCCAATCACACTAAGAATATATATAAAAAAAAACGGGGCTGTGCCCCCGGACCTGCATTGGCTTGGTCCTCCCCCCAGACCCTCCATTCGGTACCATTGGACTCGGATGTCGTAAGCATTATAATACTTAAGGGGCCCCCACACGGGCGAACATGTCTCCAGACATGCTCGCGAACTCCACGGGGAACCGCAGGCTCGCGAGCATGCTAGCCCCCACACGGGAGCACAACATGCTCGTGAACAACGCCCCTAAAATCCTAAAAACCAGTTCCTCGTGCTCGGTAGCACGCACGCACTATGGCTCCAGTCAGAGGCGGACTGGGGGGGTAAGGGCCCCGTACGGAAAAGGATTTTAGGGGCCCCGGAACTTGGCGAAGTGGAAAGGGGTCTGGGGCGAAGCCCCAGCCGCCGGAGGCGAAAATTTTTCAGCCTTTTGTTTTCTGTAGAACGCATATAAACACGTTTAAAAATCGATAAATGATGTGGAACAACGTGTTGAACTGTGAACACCACTTTAAAAAACGAAATTGAAGAAAAAACTTTCCCAACACTGGCAGTTTTATATTGTATATTTCAAACTATATTGTTTCTCAACCCTCTACAGTCTACAAATATCGAGTACTAGTTGTCCACTCGCATCGTGCAATTTGTACTCGCAACGAGGGAGCGAGATGTATAGGTGGGGGCTGGGGCGAAGCCCTTGCCGCCGGAGGCAACTGCGCCGAAGGCGAAACAATTTTCGGTCCTGCATGATGCTTAGTGGCCTAAAACGCGTTTTGAGGCGATATATCCCATCATGAAAAACAATGAAACTAAAGTCAATATTGCATTTATAATTCCTTACTTAGGATGGAATTTCGATCCTGTCATTTGAGAAAGGCTTATGGCTAGTGCTGCGCGGGATCGGATTTCAGTAGGCACCGATAGATATATTTTTGCCAAAATGTTCGCTTTTGAAAATTTTGAACACTTATAAACACGCGATCAGCCCAATTTGTCATTTTTCTGATGTAACAAAGTTTACTAGCAAACTATGCAAAGTCACTCTCAAGTTGCGAGCTAGCATGCAGTAATTTGGAGGATTGTTGTTTCCTATTTATTTGTTTAGAACGCATAACATGTGTAAAAATTGATAAATGATGTAAGGTATGCGGAACAACAGAACTATCCCAACACTGGCAGTTGGATATTTCAAACTATATTGTTCCCCAAAAATTTGTTTAGAATGTTTATAAACACGTTTAAAAATCGATACACGACGATAAATATGTGGAACACATGTTGTACTGTGAACCACTTTGAAAATTAAATTTTAGAAAAAACTTTCCCAACAATGGCATGTTTTATATTTTAAAATAAACTAGTAAGTAAGTAGTAGTAGCAGCACTTGTAGATGGTCTATTTGATACGTTATGTCCCTTTCTACACTGACATGAGATGACATATTATGCTCTTCTTACTATTTAGTTTCATAATCTATATAGCGTAAGATACTTATTTTCAGGGGGTTGGGTGGTGGCCCAGAAGGGGGCCCCCACCCGGGGGGGCCCCGTACGGGTTTCCGTAGTTCCGTACCTGCCAGTCCGCCTCTCCAGTGCTATCGAAACATGCAATTGCTTGTGCTAGTATCATTATTTTACATATAAATAAACAGAAGCAAAAAAAGCGAGCTCGAAAAATATGGGTTAAAGAGTGGTTGAAAAAGCGCGAATCGCATTCGCATATTGCATTAATAAACGAGTTACGAGCATTTGCGCCAGAAGATTTTAAAAACTATTTAAGGATGGATGATTGCCATTGCATTTGCAACAGACAAAGCGCCGATCGAGTTGTATGGAAAGATTCGCTATCGCTCATCTGATTTTTTTATTTTTTTATTTTTTAGTGAAAACATACTAGCATGTAGTCTGGCGCAGAACATCATTTTAAATTGTTAACCTTTGTCAATAATAAGACATAGCATTAAAATATAATAATTTTCATATTACTTTTAATAGAACATAAGAACTGCGTGAAATGAGGATAATTTCATTCATATCCCAAAACTTCCAGTTCAAAATGTCTTTTAAATGGTCAGATGTTGACGAGCAAGTGTTTGCAGCCCCCCACACGCTCACACATGCTCGCGAGCATCGGTAAAATATCAAACTTGTTGATGTCTCCCACGACAAGGTACAGCATGTGTGAGCTACTCGAAACAGCCCCCCACACGCTCAGACATGCTCGCGAGCACGAAGCTCGCGAGCATGTCTGGAGACATGTTCGCGCGTGTGGGGGCCCCTTTACGTTGGGTTGGGGCAACTTCAACCCTCTACTCACAAATGTATTAAAATATTCATGTCGGATCATATATAAAGCAGACAGGGGTCTACCTACTGAATATCATAGCTCACATTTGAGCAATGAAACAGGTACTTTTTTACTTCTTAGTTCGTGAAGAAGATCGTGATATGTTTGCAGTCGTGGACTTTAACATAGCATAAACTACAAAATATATTATATTGTTTTCATAATTCGTTGCAGGTATTGAAGATAGCGTACAAGATGATCTCGACTCTGAACACGTTTGCAGAGTGAGAGCGTCGTGGAGGACGCAGCCACGTGATGGGAGGGCGCAGTCACGTGACTGGAGGGCGTAGTCACGTGATGGGGGGGCGCAGCCACGTGATGGGGGGGGCGCAGCCACGTGATGGGGGGGGGCGCAGCCACGTGATGGGAGGGCGCAGTCACGTGACGGGAGTGCGCAGTCACGTGACTGGAGGGCGCAGCCACGTGATGGAAGTGCGCAGTCACGTGACTGGAGGGCGCAGCCACGTGATGGGGGGGGCGCAGCCACGTGATGGGAGGGCGCAGTCACGTGACGGGAGTGCGCAGTCACGTGACTGGAGGGCGCAGTCATGTGACGGGAGGGCGCAGTCACGTGACGAGAGGGCGCAGTCACGTGACTGGAGGGCGCAGCCACGTGATGGGGGGGGCGCAGTCACGTGATGGGAGGGCGCAGTCACGTGACGAGAGGGCGCAGCCACGTGATGGGAGGGCGCAGTCACGTGATGGGAGGGCGCAGTCACGTGACGAGAGGGCGCAGCCACGTGATGGGAGGGCGCAGTCACGTGACTGGAGGACGCAGCCACGTGATGGGAAGGCGCAGCCACGTGATGGGAAGGTGCAGCCACGTGATGGGAGGGCGCAGCCACGTGATGGGAAGGCGCAGTCACGTGACAGGAGGGCGCAGTCATGTGACGGGAGGGCGCAGTCACATGATGGGAGGGCGCGACTGTTTGGATGGAGGGAGCCACTGTACTACGTGATACCATGGACTTATTATAGTCACTTCATTACTGGACCTGAATCAGCTAACAAATCAATGTATCAATTAAAAAACCAAGCCCAAAACGGAGAAGATCAATCGTTACAAACCAAAGAGGGCACACGTACAAAAAACGCCAATTTCAAAAGATGCTCAACATTTAAAGGGGGTCCCCTCAGAACGACTGAAGTCGTTCTGACGAGGGGACCCAGAGCGGTCTCGAAACGCGTCAACATGGTTTTAGGTGAGTGTGACCGACGAGGCGTAATAACCCGACATGTTTTTAATTTTACAAACATTAACCCGTGCCACGAAAGCCTCCGTTATATATATATATATATATATATATATATATATATATATATATATATATATATATATATATATATATATATATATATATATATATATATATCTTAGAAATAAAATAATTTGCTAGGCCACAACCTCTTTCGAAATGAGCGTTTTCTACGTGTGCCCTCTTTGGTTTGTAACGGTTGATCTTCTTCGTTTTGGGCTTGGCCTTTTTTTTGCAATTTTGTTTGGTACGGGTATCTACGAACTTTCTGTCGAAAAAAACTCAAAATTAATAAAAACAAAAATTAACAACAATAGGAGAAGGCGCATTGCAAAAGTATTTATAATTTGGCATATAACTGTTATACTTTCCGACATTGTTGAATGCAGTGCAATGTTTGTTGCTAAGATTTTTCGTCATGTTTTCGGCACGTTCCGCCACCGTTAGTAACACTTATGACAGCAATAGAAATGTGATTTCTGCCTCAAATACGTATCAGATCGCGTTTAAATTGGTATTCGTCACCGGACAAAAAGTTACTTTAATATAGCCACCTCACATTTTACCGTTACTGTGTTTCAGAAAAATATTTTCGTTAACTTGTGTATAACTTTGACAATACTTATCATATCGACATAAAATGAACATATTCGTGAACGTAAAAGTCTTTATAAAAATATAGCTATCTCACATTTTGCCGCCATTTTGTTTTAGAAAAATGTTTTCCAGTATTTTTAAGATGTAACTTTTTAACATTTGAACGATTTTGCCACAAAACTATACACCTTCAATTCACATCAAGGCTTCTGGATGGTCCAAATTTCAAGTTGATCGGACATTCCGTTCGACCGCTATCGACAGACATAAAATCAAACAAAAACAAATAAACAAACAGAACGAAGTGCCATAAAGGTCTAATAGAGACGCTCGCTTCGCTCGCTTAAGGTGAAGGTATCTAGGTAACTTAATTTTTTTAAATTAAGTTTTTTTGATAAAGGTTGATAAATATCGATACTATGTCTGCAAAAAGTGGTTTATAAAAAATTACACTTTTATTTTTTACGTGTACCGATAGCTTCAAAAGTCTTTACGTTCATGTAATAACACCTCTAGACCATGACTACGTATATCACGCAATTCTAACGCGCTTGGGATGAAGGCGCCTTGCTTTCAATCGGTAGCCGAGTGAGGAATCTGCTCCGTATATCACGTCAATCTGAAGCGCCCTTATCTACACTGGCTGCGAATTCAGCCAATCACAACACAGGCTGTGCATCGCGGAGCCGCTTTGACGTGTATATCACTGAAATCAAAGTGAATTCTAACCTACAACTCGCTTGCCCAAGCGAGTTGGATCGCCGCCGCCTTGAGGTAAATTCGACGTGTATACCACACTCTGCAACCGATTGGAACCAAGGCGCCTTCATCCCAGGCGCCTTAAACTTGCGTGATATACGTAGTCACGTGTCAACTACACGAAAATGTTGTATGCTATAGGTTGCTATCTTAGGAATGATAGTATACAATTTTAAAACACAATTATGTGACCAGTTTTTTTAATGAATTTTTTCTCGTCCCAGTGAAAAGGGATTTTTACTATTCCATAATTTAATTATGAAAAGAGTCACTTACAAGAAATAAAGTGCTTATCATGCGCTCGACCCTTATCTGCCCACATGCATGCAGTCTCAAGCCTACGTAATCAACTTTTCGAGTGTTGGTGAAATACGTACACGGATGTAAAGCGCACCAGTTTGCTCGTGTCGCAGTCCAACCGTAACTACTTTACGGGTCTAGACAGGTAATTTGCGTAAAGAAATTGTCTCCTTGTGTTCTAGCACCGCTCAACAGTAGTTGAGAACGCAAATGTACAAATGCAATCCAAGTATTGGAGGGAAACATGACACCAAGTAAGCGGAGCGGCGCCTCGCCGGGTGTGACCTTGATTTAACAAAAGCCTGCGCTCGACTGACATCAGAACGAAGCGCGCGGAGGTCGGTCGGAGTTGTGGTAGTGGGGGGGAGGAGGGGTACACTTCATACGTCACACATACACATTTACAAGTAATTCCTAGCAAAAGTGTTTTTTCAAGGGGGGTAGATTCACCTTAACGATTATTGCTTAACCTTGTTGATTGTATATTTTGGTGTTTCTTAGTGTGTAAAGTCCTATTGCCTGTAAACTTTATTAAACTGATAGAGATGGCTCAGCGGTAAGACACGAGACTAATTAGGGAGGTCGCCAGTTCGATACCTATTACCTACCACCGGCAATCCTGACTGAAGGTGTTCCCGAGGTTTTCCTCAGTCACAAGCGGAATGCTGGCATTGAGTCATACTAGCCTTCCGACATTCCTGTCCACCTATTCCACATACCACGCTGTCACAAACACCCTAGCCCGAATCTCGAGTGGACACAAATTATAATATAATCTAGCTCAGTGGCATGCACTCACCCTTCGATGTCTTCACTGCTTGCCCAACACGAAGACTGTCGCTCTCGAAGAGGAATTCCCCTTCGTCGACCCGAGCAGCCTTCGTCTTCCAGCACACCTTTCTCACAGTAAATCACCAGCCAACTGATCCGTCTATCACTTTATATTTTTTAAATCCAACTATTTATCCAACCGTTCTGTCTTTCAACACCAACTAAACTGTCTTCCTACCCCACATCAACCGTTTCCTTCCAACACTAACTAACAACTGACTCTCTCCCTAGCAACCTCACACACCTTTCAACAATCTTTTAAAGAATTTAAAAACCATTCTTTTTTCTAAGCTTTCTAAATACCCCATACAACCGCCTTCCATAGATGTCACAATTACCCCCCTATTTCTCATATTCTTCACATCATTGACGAATATAGAAATAATACCCTCAATGATAATGATTGAATCAAATATATTCTCCATTCGTACAGCCTATTGTCAATCGACCACGAAGTTCAACAATACCCCAACAATACCATCCTGTAGTTCCACTAATAACTCAACAATGCCCCTCTGTAATTCCCAACAATACAACATTCCTTTGAACAAAAAAATCCACCACAGTGAATAAAATTTTTTTTTTTTTTCTGTATGCCACAGATAATGTACCATAGATAATGTGACCCACCACATTCCTTTGAACAAAAAAATCCACCATCGTGAATAAAAAAATTTTTTTTTTTTTACACCTCAAAAAGTACTATCACCTACTTGACAACACTATGACAACACTTGACAACACTATTCAACACTATTTATGACAACACTATTTGACATCACTATTTATGACAACACTATAACATGACAACACTATAACAACACTATATGACACCCCTATATAACAAAACAACACTATATATATGACAACACTATATGACATCACTATGACATGACAACAATATAACAACACTATGTACTTTATATTTTCTAAATCCAACTATTTGTCCAACCGTTCTGTCTTTCAACACCAACTAAATTGTCTTCCTGCCCACATCAACCGTTTCCATCCAACACTTACCAACAACTGACTCTCTCCCTAGCAACCTCACACACCTTTCAACAATTTTTTAAACAATTTAAAAACCATTCTTTTTTTTAAGCTTTCTAAATACCCCTTACAACCGCCTTCCATAGATGTCACAACGCACTACTATTTAGTCCCTGAAGAGGGACATTGATTGTCTCGGGAGAGCTATTCTGTAGCTTCGTTATTGTATATCCTGAAACGAGTTGTGCCTGATTTCAAACTTGTTATGGGGGGAAGAGGGACATTGATTGTCTCGGGAGAGCTATTCTGTAGCTTCGTTATTGTATATCCTGAAACGAGTTGTGCCTGATTTCAAACTTGTTATGTAGAAAGTAATGCAATATTGATCGGAAATGTCCGAATTCAAGCTTACTTTATTGCAGTATATATGATCGATTGTTACAGATGGGACCGCTGAGCAGTTTCCTACGAAGAAAGATCATTATTATCAATAATAACAAATAATAAAAATCAAATGCGGTCTGACAGTGGCGGTTTGAATTGAAGGTTCAAATATAACCGGTGCCTGTACTTCCCACACCATCCCACCTACCCCTCTCCACCCCTTCACCCCCCCCCCCCCCCCTCCCACCTCCCATCAATATGTGTGTGTGTGGGGGGCTATTTTATATAGTTTACAACCTGAACTAAAAATGGGGGGGTTGCGAGCTTGCCCCCCCGGAAACATTTATTTTTCAAGGTCATTTTGGTGGGAACCTGTGCGTTTTAGAGCAGTGGAATGAAAAAATTATCACAAACGAATCCCTCTTTTTAAACTGACTCTGTAATTATATTGTCTTATTTATTCAGTGTTGTATCACACGCACAAGCTTTTTGACCCACTCACAAATATAAAGCTATACCAAGGTCCTCGGTCTGAGGAAGGAGTCGGAAGAGTACTCCGAAAAGTCACCGATCTTAAAAGTATTTTGTTTGTATTTTTATTCATTTTTACTGTGCGTAACAATTTCTACTCATTTTGTTATAAGTAAAGAAAGGAAAAACAGAACACTGGGTTTATTGCAATTATAGCTTATCGTCGGTATTTATGTGTTACGTAGTGATTTGCACAATAATGTCGATTTCGTTGCATGTAACTATTACGAATTGATTTGTTATAAAAACATCACTTGCTAGAAGGGAACTCTTAATAATTTCATGGGTAATTTTAGTTATTTGCATAGATATTTTCAAGTAATATTTTATAATGACAAGTTTTCCTGATCTAATTTGCCACTCAAAGAAAATCTGCTATTTATGATATAATAACGGCAAATAATATTATTTGAAATGATTTGGCAGCATAGAACTTTCACAATATTTTGTACCAGCTACTGACTTTCATTAGGTATTTTTTTTTTTATTTATAATATTATTGGGAAACAAAACAACGAAATGACGCACTTAGCGAAAACATACAAGTTTTGAAACTTGGAAAAGTGACCTTTCGGTGGCTTGATGTTGTTGTTGTTGTTGTTGTTGTTGTTGTTGTTGTTGTTGTTGTTGTTGTTGTTGTTGTTGTTGTTGTTATTGTTGTTGTTGTTGTTGTTGTTGTTGTTGTTGTTGTTGTTGTTGTTGTTATTGTTCTTGAATTATACTGAACTCACTACGTGGGCGCCGTTTGAATAAGATGCATCATATCATAAGTCTAAACAATACCTCTGGTTTTTAAAAATCTTGCCAGAAAAAATATTTTTATAAGAAAGTAATATGTGATGGAGCCACGGCCGTAACTATTTTTTTATCATAATAAATCATGTAAGACCCCTTTCTAGTATTTTTTATTTTAATTAACTTGAAACAAATGTGTAATACAATTAGTCGGGAACAAAAGTCGATGACCAACCAAAAAATATTGTTTATACTCTATCAATATATGGTTCAATAAATAAATATATATATATATTGAACTTAACTTTCGTGACTTTTAATATTGTTAAAATTATAAATACCACGGGTTGTTACGTCACGTTTACTGCACTTACTTAAGTAAGTTTAAGTAGAGGTAAAAGTAGTTTAACTTATGCCAGTTAGTGAACGAATACAGGTATGTTGGCAACCCAAAAACACACAACAGAATTTTGAAGATACCATTTGATAGCACCTTGACAATATGCATACTAATACTAACTGAAAAAGTCCTACCTCCATCTTCCTGATTTGCAGGAACAATTGGATCTTCACGGGATTTTTTTTAATAACGAAACTGGACCCAATTTTTCGTTTTTAAGAATGAGGCAATATGTCATTGCCAGTTGGTATTGTTTGTTTCCTTTGTTTCGACCAAACACACACACACACACACACACACACACACACACACACACACACACACACACACACACACACACACACACACACACACACACACACACACACACACACACACACACACACACACACACACACACACACACACACACACACACACACACACACACACACACACACACACACACACACACACACACACACACACACACACACACACACACACACACACACACACACACACACACACACACACACACACACACACACACACACACACACACACACACACACACACACACACACACACACACACACACACACACACACACACACACACACACACACACACACACACACACACACACACACACACACACACACACACACACACACACACACACACACATACATACGTTATACATACATATAGATACAATTAATACAATATACATAATACAACACAAAAGTTGCGTCCTTTAATTAAGCGAGCGAAGCGAGCGTTTCCACTTGACTCTTATGGCACTTCATTCTGTTTTTTTTTTTGTTTGTTTTTTTTTTTTTGTTTTTATGTCTGTCGATAGCGGTCGAACGGAAAGTCCGATCAACTTGAAATTTGGACCATCCACAAGCTTCGATGTGGATTGAAGGTGTATAGTTTTGAGGCAAAATCGTTCGAAAAGTTACAAAGTTACACCATAGTTACTGCAAAATATTTTTCTGAAACAAAATGGCGGCAAAATGTGAGATAGCCAGATTTTTCTACAGATTTTTCCGGTCACGAATATGTTAATGTTATGGCGATCTGATAAATATTGGCAAAGTTACACGAAAGTTACTCGAAAATATTTTTCTAAAACGCAGTAACGGCAAAATGTGAGGTGGCTATCTTATAGTAAATTTCTGTCCGGTCACGAATATACTAATGTAAACGCGATCTAATACGTATTAGAGGCAGAAATTACATTTCTATTGCTGTCAATAAGTGTTAGTAACGGTGGCGGACCGCGGCGAAAACATGACAGCAAAAATTCTTAGCAACGCACATTGCACTGCATCCAACAATGTCGGGAAGTATAATAGCTATGGAAATTAGAAAAAATTTTGCAATGCGCATTCTTGAATTGTTGTTAATTGTTGTTTGTATTAGCATTGAAGTCTTTTCGCCAGAAAGTTCGTAGATATTGACGCGCTCGCTTATCAACGCGTCAAACAGAGCGTTTTCCTAGTTATGTATTATTTCGTTACCTTGCTTGGTCGCTACTTTGGCTTGTGCAAAGCTAGCTACTGACCCTTGAAAAGTGTAAGTTTTAAATTCAAGCTTCTGATCTTATTTTTTTGAAGATTTTCAGTGATTGACCAACATGATACAAACGTATGTTAAAATACTCAAACAGTACAGATTTAATTAAGTGGGTCCTGTGGTTTTCAAATGGATCTTGTTCTTGTATGTGGTTGCTCAGGCAGGTAAAAACACTGCTGTCCACTTTTCTCATGGACTCTCTAGTGAGGAGGTGGAAAACCTGCTTAGATCTCAATTTACCTGTTGCTTGTACAACACGGAAACAAGTTTCTGCAATTTTGCACAATTTGACCACATCATTAGCTGGAATTGTCAAACCGCCATTATCTATGCTCTAAGGGAGAAACAAGCACTCAATAAATTCTAAGTTGTTCTGAATCGGCCTTGTTGATTCTGGGATTTGTCCGCACGTGTTCGCACTGTCCAATCACTGATTCATATGTTTCGTATTTGAAATATTGATCTTTGATTGGTTATCGCTCACTCGTCGATGGTGTTCGAAGCCTACATGGTTGGTTTAGTCACTTTAAATTAAAGTCCCCCACTGCAAATCAGTTTGATTACTGAGTGGGTACACCCTAAATGTGAATTTATTTATTTAATTTATTTAATCTTTTCAGAAACCCGTCCATGGATTAATAAGAAGAAAAAAGATCATGCATCCCCTCCCCCTTTTTCCCTTGACTGGAATGTCCTTCGCTATAGTAAAAGTGCGACAGAACTAATGAGAATAGCTCATGTTTTTCTGCACAAACCGCACCTGCTGTGAAGGTGGGGCAATTATTATTATTATTGGTGGTGTTTAACGACGTACTCGACAACTTGGTCATATGACGTCTTCCGAATCAGGTCCATCTATATCGCGGGAGTCGTCATAAGGGGAGTCCAGCAAGGGAGGGCAGGGCCATGTGGGAGGACAAATCTTCAGTGGGACTGTGGGGGGGGGGGGGGTCTCCTTTCGTCGCCTCTTACGACTAGCAGAGTCACTCTAGGCCTATGCTTCCCCGGGCCCAGACGGGCTGAGGTGTAGCAAGAAAAGAATAAAAGAGAAAAATAAAATAACAATACCATGCAATGGAATGTTATTTTGCGGCAGACGATGGAAAAGCCAGTCACAATCGCTAATTTTAGGGGTGGTTTTACAGGGCGGGCCCTGGTCTGCCCAAAATTGTCGAACACATATTACAAGATGTGTTGAATGAAGAAAGGAAGGAAAGAAGGCTAAAATGACATTTTCTCTAAGAAATTCACAATCTGGTAAAAAAACACGTAACCTGCAAACGAGATGTCGATATGGCAATCACAGATAGGTTGGGTGATATTACTCACTCAACGGTTGTAGTTACTAACCAAGGGGTCAGCTATTTGACTATCATCCCTGGCCTCACGTACGTGGCTCATGGTCTGTGCTTTGGAGCTTTGGATGGTGGCAATAAGGTACAGTTTCCTTTTGCTTGACAATCTCGACCGGACAGTGTCCTTAAGAGAAGTATGATAAGAATACAGATGTGATGGTTTTGTTGCTGATGGCAGAACGTTTGGAAAAAGAATGAAATGGCCCGAAGGCAGAATGAATTTTAAGTTATATTAGTATGAATTAATAGAAGAGGTTGGATTAGCAACGACTAGGAATAGAAAAGGTAAGGTCAGGAAGAGTCCTGGGAATGGCTAGATTTACACCTGGACCCGTCTTTTCTTCGCAAAGAGGGGAGGGCGAATGTTGCGGTGGCGGTCACATGCCTTAGGGTTGGGAGGCCTGAATTTAAGGGTATTGATGCTAGCGACTGGACGAAGAAATCTGTCGCGAAGGTCGGGCATAAAGTCCAACTGTGACCTCACGAGAGGGTTGGGGTACTGTGTTAGGGATTTGAAAAATTTAAGAGACCGATCCTGAACCAATGTATCTACCAGAGGTAGATCTAGAGAAGTGTGGAGCGGAACGATGGGGGTGTATTTGGGCAGGTGCATCACAACGCGGAGGACAGTATTTTGAAGGCGCTGCAATTTGAGTAAATTGGTATATGTTGTGGTGCCCCATATGGGAGCAGCATATAGAAATGTGGGACGGATAACGGTCGTGTAGATCCGAAGACGGTCTTTCTCAGCAATAGCTGGAGACCTCAGTAGTGACCGAAGAGCAAACATTTTGTTACGACTCTTTTGCATCACTTTGTCTACATGATGGTTCCAGCTAAGACGGCGGTCTAATAATGCACCCAGGTACAGATTTGTTTTAGACCATGCGATTGGGACACCGTCCAGAAAGAGGGGAGAATGTTTGGGGGCATGACCAGTAGTAAACATGGTGGCTGAAGTTTTGCCAACATTAAGTTTGAATCGCCATTTGGCATACCATGGGGACATTAAATCCAGACCAGCTTGGAGGTGTTTGACAGCAAGTTTTGCGGAGCGAGAGGTGGCAGCAATGGCGTCATCATCCGCAAAGAGATGCACATCAACACCCTTGGGCATTTCTGGCATGTCCGCCGTGTAAATATTAAATAGGGTTGGACTGAGTACTGATCCCTGAGGTACTCCTGCGCGTATTTTGCGTGGTGAAGACAGTGACCCCAGCCAAGATGCCCGAAAACTTCTTTTGTGGAGGAATGATTGGAGAAAGTGAATGATATGCAGGGGGAATTTGTACCGGGCTAGTTTCAATAACAAGCCAGCATGCCAGACTGAGTCAAAAGCTTTGGCAATGTCGAGGAAAGCAACGGCTGTGACTTTCTTGTTATTGAAACCATGGGTGATGCGATTAGTGAGACGTAACAGTTGGTGTTCAGTAGAGGTGTTTGCTACGAAACCAAATTGATACTGGGGGATAATGGGGTTATCGGCTAAATGGCGCTTGATGCGAGTTAGGACCAGAGACTCAAGCATTTTGGCCATGACATTGAGAAGGCTGATTGGTCTGTAGCTGGACGGGTCTGACGGCGGTTTCCTTGGTTTTAAGATTGAGATAATTTTGGCCATTTTCCAATTTTTGGGGAAATATGACGTAGTGAGGCACCGTTCATAAATATGGAATAGGACTGCCACAGCTGACCCGGGAAGTTGTCGAATGAGCACCGCTCCTATACCGTCGGGACCAGGGGCTTTACGGGGGTTTAATTTGGAAAAGATGGTACGTAGTTCAAAGGGTTGAAGGTTGTATTCTGGTGGGGGTTCCGGGCACACAGTTTTTGAAAAGTAGATTTTCATTAACCTATCCAAATCAGGTTCGCCAGGAACTGGTGGATTTGAGATGAAGGCCATCTCCAGACTGCGCGAGATTGCCTCGGCTTTGTCCGGGCTTCTAAGTGCCCAGCCTGCAGGTGTGAGGATCGGGGGATTGGGTGCTTTCGACTTCTGTAGCGTCTTGGCCATCCGCCAGATGGAGTTGTCGTGGTATAAGAGGGTGGAGAGTTTTGCTTCCCACTGCGATGACAAATGGTCGGCAATATCGCGGTCAAGTGCACGTTGCAGTCTGTCGTATTCGGCCTTGCAGTCTGGCGTTCGGAACGCTTGCCAGCGCCGACGGGCTCGATTTTTCTGTCGCACACATGCACGAAGGGCAGGTGGTAAAGACAGATGTGTTGAGGGCGACGGTGTGTATTTGGGGATTGCAACAGTAGCTGCCTGACGGATAAGAGCCGATAGGAAGGAGATCGACGTATCGATAGCTGAAGATGAATCAAGAAGTGGAAGTGGGAGGGCAGTTAGGCGGTTGTGAATATGATTACGGAAGCGCTGCCAGTCGGCTTTTCCGTATGAGAACCGGGGGGTAGGTGGTTGGTAATTGATTTTGTTACCAATATTTATGAGGATCAGATTATGGTCGGATGTGAGTGCCTGGACTGTCGAAATATCGTAAGATGTGTGGATGTTCCGAATAATGGCAATGTCTAGCACATCGGGAGGGGTAGTGTCACGATAGTGGTGGTATGTTGGTTCGACAGGCCCAGTGACATTGAGTCTAAGGTTGGTAGACGTGATGAAACGAAGAAGAGCAAGTCCCCGCGTGTTGTTGACAGCCGAATTCCAAAGATGGTGTTTGGCATTTAAGTCACCCGCCAGAACAGTCGGCATTTGTGAAGTGAAGAGGGAATTAAAGTCGGTGCCAGTGAAATGTTTATTTGGGGGCGAGTATGCTGCGATGCATCGCATCGGGCCAGCAGCTGTTTTCACAATTGCTATAGTGGCTTCGACCGCAGAAAGAAGGGGGGTGGGCTCTTGAACGACGGCGGCTGTAGAGCGAGAGAGAATGGCAGTACCACCCCCTCTCGTACGTTTGGACGCTGTCAGTCGATCGTTACGTAGAATTTGGAAGCCAGGAATAGACCAGTTGTCAGAAGGGAGAAGATGAGTTTCGTTGATGAGAATGATATCTATGGAAAGTTGATGAACTAGGTGGATGAGCTCTGCCATTTTGCGACGAACTCCTCCATTGGCGTTCCACGCCAGTAATTTCAATTCCAGCTTAGCCATTGTTGGGTGCAGAGATGAGTGTTTTAAGAAGGGTAGCTAGGGTGGAAATGATGGGGTCGCTGGAATAGGCGATAAGGGCATCGGCTATTTGGCCGATGATGGTCCAGGCCGGGTTACGACCTTGGGGAGCAAGTGGAGGCGGCAGCAGTGGAGGCGGCGGTTGTGAAGGTGGTACATGGCCACGTGGACGCCGTGGGGCGGGAACTGGGCCATGGGGTTGAGAAGACTGTGACGGACTGGTGTGTGGTACATCAGTTAGGTCAGGTGGAGTCTGTTGTGGTGTCGAGGCCTGGACAGCTTGCGCGTACGAGACTAATGGGGGAAATGCGGCACTGAAGGTGGCTGTGGGGAAGCTAGCACGCTGTTGTGAAGCTACATGCGGCGGAGGTGGTTGTTTTTGGCGGCGGTTTGTTACCGGATGGCCTGGCTGGTTTTGGTTGCTCTGTGCTCGGGCATCACAGGCGTCAAGATATGCCTTGGATTTCCGGTACGAGGCTGGGTGGTCTTGTTTGCAGTTGACGCAAGTGGCGGGTGAGTCGGGGGATTTGGGGCAATGCGCTGACTTGTGGGCCTGGGCGCATTTAAAGCACGCCGGCGGAAAATGGCAGAAGGCCGATGAATGGCCAAATTGTTGGCAATTGAAGCATTGCCGTGGACCTGATTGGCCACGGTAACGTTCAAATGTCACTTTGTGGTGGCAGATGATGGTGACTGTATGAAGGGGGACGCCGGTGTCAAAGAGAGAGACGGTTGCAACAAACAAGGGCATGGGTCGACGAGTGGACGGAGAGTCGCCGTTATGCAAGATTTGACGGAGGTCAACGATATTGACGCCCTGCTCCGTCAAATCAATTTTTATGTCCTCGACTGGCACAGAGGAGGAAAGACCGCGAATTACGAGACGTTTCTGTCTCTGTTCTACGGTCGGGAAAGTGTGAAACAGTAGTTTATGCACGTTTAAATACTTGAAAATCTCGTCATAGGTTTGTCGGAGATTGGGTTTAATGCGGAAGGCTTCCGCTGTGGCCGAGATGGTATATGCCCCTTTGGTGGCCTTGGCCAATAGGGTGACCAAAGAGGAATAGTTTTCGATGTTGTATAGGAGGATGGGCGGGGGTTTTGAGTCTGAGGAGTGCTGTTTGGCAGTCTCAGGGTTTGCTTGGTCCGAGTGAGTGGCTGGGGGATGCTGGGCTACCGGTTTGTGTATTACGGAGCTGGGAGTTGCACGTTGTGCATGGAGTTTCGGTGGCCTGGATGCGGTAGAGCGGACAGAAGACGCGTCTGAGTCAGGGGAAATCGAGTGTGTCCGGCGACGTTTCGGACGCACTGTTTTGCTGGTCGAGGGTTGAGACTGGCATAGCTCCATCTCGCTTTCAGCGCCGGAGTCTATGACTAGGGAGTTGTCGTCGTCCGACATGATGTCGCAGTCGACATCTAGGGCCAGAAACCGATTTGCGGTGGGCGTAACTGGCCTGTCTGGGACTGGTTTATCGGGTAGTGGAGCTGATGGAGGGACCCCTGCATCAGTTGAAATAATGGGGAAGGAGTAACGGCCTTTTCGCGGCTCCTTCACTTTCAGTGGGATCTTAGTCCACACTGGAGGTGATTCAAGAGTGCGTGGTTTGGATGTTGTAGCTGCCATAAGGGGCGGGATTACCGGGGGTAGCATCACGGTGGAGGTACCAGGGTGCGATGGTTTAGTTGTGGCCCTCTTATGAGGCAAGAATTGGAGAAGACCAGCGGCGGGCGTGGCCTTCGGGTGAAATGGCGGGAAAACCATGACTTGGATGTGATAGTTTACTATCTGGGAGGGGAGGGAGGGGGTGAGGAAGGGGAAGAGAGAGGGTTAAACACCCGACACCGCCACTAGCGCGGGGGACAGAACCCTTCCGCGGTCGCGTTGGTGAGCGGGATAAGGGAAGGGAGGAAGGGTGTAAGACCCAACACCTTCACGATCGCGGGGGAATTTCCGCGGTCGCGTTGGTGGTAAGGGGAGAAAGGGGAAGGGAGGAAGGGAGGAGAAGGATAAGGGAGGGGAAGAAGTTAAAACTTGAAGGAATAGGACACGGGGTGAGGCCCCTTAATCTTCTGTTCTTCTGCTTATTGGATTCCTGTCTGAGAGTAATCTTGCGTTCGAAACACTCAGAACAGGCGGATCCCAAAGCTGTTAGGAACTGGCACCTCGATCGATATATTTCAACCGAGAGGGCAGTTTAAATGGCAGAGTAGTCACCGCCTTGTTGATCACGGTAACCCCTACGCCAGGTAAGTATGTGATGTGATAAGTATGTAGTTCTCTGAGCCTCATGGTCTGTGTTGGTTTTGTGTGCGATATTACTACATACGTACTGTAAACAAGTTGAATTGCTAGTCAACGTACAAAGGTCGTGACATTGTCCTATGCTTGGTATATGCAGCCAGGTATTTGTCGGTACGACTGGATACCGCATAACACTATCCACTATCCAGGGCTCAATCAATTGATAAAACAAATCACTCTCCCCCCTCCCCGTGCTCTCTCTCTCTCTCTCTCTCTCTCTCTCTCTCTCTCTCTCTCTCTCTCTCTCTCTCTCTCTCTCTCTCTCTCTCCTCTCTCTCTCTCTCTCTCTCTCTCTCTCTCTCTCTCTCTCTCTCTCTCTCTCTCTCTCTCTCGTTTGCATGTATCCATTAATGTAATTTGTTTACAAGCGTTACCATACACAGCGTATAAGTTATAATCATTGAAAAGCATGACCTGTTTTAAACCGATTCAATTATTAGCGCCCAATACGTTCTAATTCGTGCGTCTTCTCTTCCAGAGTTTTACAGTCTGAAACGTCTGTGGCACCAGCAACTAGTGCATACAACACGACAATCCAATAAGTGCTAATTAGTGCCCATATTAAAATAATTAGAGCTGAGACCCTTCCAGAGTTATGCCGTGAAATGTGTGTGTTTGGGGGGGGGGGGGGGGGGGGCACCACCCCAATTAGAAATATCGCATAAAACTTGAAAATTCAATTAGTACCCGACCAGAGCTAAGTACCGCTACACTTACAGAGCTACAGCCTAAAACGTCTCTGGAACAGTGTCGTGACTTATGTAGATAAAATTATCTAGATAACGTATCTAGATAAAATCTGTTATCTATTATCTTTATCTAGCTAATTTTTTAGGTGTTATCTTTATCTTTTATCTAGATAAAAAATACAGATTATCTTATCTAAAATTTTAAGCTTTTAGATAAAAAAAAAATATATAAAATGTTTAACCATAATATAGGGGCTATCATATTGTATTTATTTTATGTGTGCTATTTATTTTATTGTATTAAGGGGCTATTATATTGTAAACAGCCAATTGAACTCAATTTATGTATTATACTTCTAAAAATTAGTGTTTGGGAGACTTTATCTTAAATTTGACACCGAGCATGTTTAAATTAATTGAATTTTGCATTTTGAAAACTTAAGACATTTTCCTGGACATACCCTAATAGTAATGTATCTTGTACTGATTTTTACAATAAAGTTTGAAGTTTTGAATATCCTTAGTCCTGTATCTCTATTCTCTAATAACTTTAAACCTAACTATCCCATCCTTAACATCCATCCACATTATGATAGATATGGAAAAAAATAAGTAAATATTGCTTTTTAAGAAACATGTCAATAACTCAATAATATCATTATTATCTTTTATCTTTTCAAAATTATCTAGATCATTATTTTAATCTTTTATCTATCACCTAGATAATTTGTTAACACTTTATCTTTTTTCTTATCTAGATAATTTTTTGGGGAATTATCTTTATCTTTATCTAGATAAAAAATAAATTATCTAGTCACAACACTGCTCTGGAATGGTGGTGCAAACAGTAAAAAGTAGAAGTGCATATTATAGCGTACCGGTCAGACCAGTACAGTACCGTTATCGGAACACTTGTACCAGTGTCCCGAGAGATTCATTGAAAAGACGCATTTTTACCGGTTTGTAATTTTTGGGGAAAAGGTGTCCCGGTATTCTGTCAATAAAGACAACGCGGTCGATTGTAACAGAGGGGGGGAAGGGGAGGGGGATTACAGTTGTTGGTCGGCTTTCTATGAGCCCTCGGCACATGCGGGTCGCATTCGCAGACGCTGACTCCACAACTCACAGTCAGCAGAGTTTATTCCGTCAACAGGCGGCTGGCGGAATACGACCGGGCATAGCATAACTACAAAAATGTACCCACATTCATTTAAATACTTAATATGTATTAATTACAATATGAACAATAATGTATGATGTATTAATATTTATTTTGTTTTATAAATTCATGTTAGAGAGCTGTTTTCTGGGCATTTTGCACGCAAATTTGAATTAAAAATGTTTCGCCTCTTTCGACCCCGTGCTAGTCCATGGAGTTCGTATCCTTACACTTTGTTTGTCCCGTTTTTCAATATTCAAAATATGGTTAACGAGTGTTTGTTGTATGGTTGTGTCCCCTCAGTATTGAATTCAGCTATAATGCCGGGGGAGCTCCCCCCCCGGGAGTTGTCATTTGCCTCCCTTTTCAAGAATAAATTGACTATACAAGTAATATAAATTAGCCTGGCCCTATGTTACTCAATTTTGAAATCTAACATTGCCATTTTCGAAATAGCACGAAAATATTGTTTTGAAGGTTTTTATGGCATGTGTGTTACTGTTATGGCCTATGTTTGTAACTGTAATAAAAAAAACATGTCAACACTGCATACTTTAAAACTTCAAATTCTTTTGTACATTCATAATAATTATGTTGTGTTGTGTGTAGTATTTCTAATCAGAACATTATTTGATCGTTTATTAGTAGAAGTGGTGTGGTAATCGTAGTCATAGTAGGGGTACCGAAAATTTGACTCCCCCCCCCCCCCCCCCCCGGCCATTCGATGTCTAGACCCCCGGGATTTGAAATAGTCCCCCGGGGACAAAACTCTGAACTCAACACTGCCCCCCCCCCCCCCCCAATCATTTATCAACCTCTGCGCACTGTGCACGTATGTATGTTTGTTGCATTCCAATCATTCCGATGTTAAGTCGAGTTTCGAATCCCGCTTTCCATGTTATTCTACCTGCGCATTGCGTAAACAAGGGCCGGTTCCCGCTGCTGATAAGAGTTTAGGTGGCTGAGATCGTCATCAACCAGTCTCATCTCACTCGCTCGACAGACCGCATGGAGACAACAGCAGAGCAAGCCAAGGTAAGAACCGCTGCTCGAACTTTCCATTCCACACCACGGTATCTTTGCAAGAATAATACTTTTAACAATTCTTTTAAACCTAGTTTATTGTTTATCGTCATTGAGCAGCTATAAATAACATTTTAAAACATTTAAAACATATAGTAAAAAATGTTTAGTATAACATTATTTAGTAACATTAACTTTGTCTACAAACTTACTTGTTTTATTATTTAAAAGTAATTGTTGCCATAGTTATTCTAATCCTGAACGTTTTGAAATGGGTACCATTAATTTTGTTCAACGTCGTGTTTTATAGTGCATGACTAGATTTAGTTCATTGTAAAACTGCGTGATGTTTTTGGTATTCTTGATGTATTTCTTTAACAATGTGTCGCGCTACAGTGTTCTACTTATGCTTTAGATAATCCGTAAGACATGAGTGACTCAGCTTTCATCAAATCTTAAAAATGTTCTTTGTAAGCCCCCCAACCTTACGTCAAGGTTAAACGTTACTCACTGTAAATTGTCTCTGGTCTACTCTGTTCTGTAACTGGTTTACTCCCCTGATTAGAAATGGCTGCGTTCTTTGATGTCGTGTGACCTTGTTAAATCGCTAGACATGATTTATTTCATAGAATGTTTTAGTGTTTGGTTTAAGCTATAGACTACGCGGCTGCACGAAGATTGCTATAGGCCTACATATTTTGTTCAACATAAATTCGGTCACGGGTACGTATTAGGCAATAGGCAGCACGGAAGCAGCTTTGACCGTTTCAATTTCGAAATGGTAGGTACTTGGTACACAAGCTGAAATTTTGAAATTGTTTATCTTGAGGGGCTAGCTTAATTTTTGATAATTACGGATTAATGTGTACGCCATTGTAGTTATTTCCGAATCAAGGAGCACCCCGGTAGATTTTGGGTCAGTGTTCTACAAAAAATGTTATCAATGACTCATCTTATAGAGTGACAGAAGTATGTATGGGCTTCATAGAAACGATACGATTAGAGCTAATGACTGCCATAACATTTTTTCCCAAAATCAAGATTTCAGTATAGAAATCGGTGTAGGTCGTTTTGTTTCAAAGTTTGACGCAAAGGTTTCGGTAATTCTTGTTGCAATATCTGCTGTAGTTTAGCTGGAAAATGAATCGTAATTATCTTACTGGTTGTTTTCAGATATGGCCCACATTAGAACCACGCCATTGCATCGGAGGGCGAAGGGCGTGGGATGACTCCTCTGCAAAATATGTCTGGCCACTTCGGCACTTCACTCGCCTTGCCAGAGCTACATCAAGGGGAGCGGAGCGGATGTAGGCCTACAGCAAACTTCAATGATCTGCCAGGTAAGCCAACTGATCTTCCGGATCAGTACCAAGTCTTCCTACCGCACCTCCTTCACCCAAGGTTTCAGTCTCTCGGCGAATGCGTTAATTTTCCCTGCCCCATTCCATGTTCATTGTTCTTCCCAAGAAAGAGTACTTTCCCACATCTGTCCTCCAATATTTTCTTCCATTCAGAGGGACTACTCTTATTGTTGCGGAATCCAAAGATATTAGAATAGCACAGTGTTGAAGTCATGTGCATGTAATGTACAGCTCACTATCTGTTAAAATATGCAGTAGTCTATGGTTCCATAACAACGACACAGTAGAGATGATTCATAGTGCAAAACTGTGGTGCAAATTTAAACTTGACAACATGTCAAACCAACGAAGTAAATAAACTGATCAATTTAATTGTTACATTATGATAATTAGTTAACTAGTATATACAATTAATGCATTTGTTTTGTTTAATTTTTATTTATGATCATTCATTTTGAATTATCCTTTTTTTTGTTCTGAGGCATTCTTGGAATTCACCTTCCAGTTACTCTGAGTTCCAACTCGAGTAAAAAATTGACCTGTGGTAGTACTCGATTACGTTTACACGCTAAAATTACCAGTGTTATTGACCAACTCGCGTTAAAATGAGAGTAATGCAAAGCAGGTGTAAGGGAAAACTTGTACGTCAGTTACAATCACAACTGTGTAACAGCCCATTAGTTTAAAACAATAACTACAACAGTAGCAGAGACGTACGTAGGCACGTTTTACTAAATGTCAAAGTCGTATTAAATTAATAAATATGTGAAATATGTTAACCCTCTTCTCAATACTCATGGCGGTAAAACCGAGGGAGGGTTCAGGTTATGGGATTTTGAACTCACCCTCTTTCTTCTCACAAAGAAGAAGCGCGTGATGTCATGGAAAAAAACCGTTGCAGATCACGTGCGGCGCGGTACCATGCGCAAAGACTCACCACCCACATCCGACCAATCAGAGTTCAAAAAAAAACTCCCACACAATTTGCTACGGGGTCTTACCGTTAATATCTCGAGCGTCATTGGTTAGTTGTTTCTCAACTTGGAATAACGATACGCTACTCAACGCGTTTTTACAAGTACATTTGTGATTGAATTGATTGTATTTGGTGCAGTAATAATCATAGCACGATATTTCTGGACAGTAAACTTTAATTTCTTGTTCATATTATATTATAAATTCTACTGGAAGTGACCAACATACGGTTAATTATAGAAATTTGGTGGCGACAAGCAAAGCACTATCACGGTAGGCTTATGTCATGCATTTTTTCATTTAATCAGTCTATAAGTTGATGTGTTTTAAAAATGGATTAGATGAATGGAGTATTTTAAAAAAGACATGAGTTTTTGGCTGGTTTTTATTTTGCGTTCGAGCCGCCATTTTAGTTTTTTACCAGTAGCATTAACATACAATGATGCTCTTTGCGACAGAATTTCGTGCTAGTGATAGATCTTCTTACTGTTAATCAGTTGGCGTTCATTTTTATTTTAAATACCAGTAGCTTTTTATCACGTAATTGAAATTATTAACATTCACCTTCGGGTTTTTGTTTGTGATTTTCGTGTTACGAGCAGCCACTTTGTTTGTGTAGGTAGGGTCAATTTTTCATAAAAGAATTCGTATCTGGACATTATTTTATTGAGATCAAGTCTTATAGATATTTATTTCGTTAATTATCAGTTCTTATTTTTTTATTTGAAAAAAAAGCTTGTTTATACATAAGGTGTCCCAGGCCACGTTTACTACGAAAATTAAATTATCATTTGCATATATACTGTATTATAGTGAAGATGTTTTTAATAAACTTCACTTGAAATCTTTCATCGAAAACAAACCGGAATAGATACATGGCTACGAAATAAATCTGTACACTCAATTGTCTCGATGACTTTTCATACACCATTTATAGACAAGGTCACTCCGAACCTCGTAGGCCTATCCACAGCAAAGTTAGTCAAATAAATAAATAAATAAATAAATAAATAAATAAATAAATAAATAAATAAATAAATAAATAAATAAATAAATAAATAAATAAATAAATAAATAAATAAATAAATAAATAAATAAATAAATAAATAAATAAATAAATAAATAAATAAATAAATAAATAAATAAATAAATAAATAAATAAATAAATAAATAAATAAATAAATAAATAAATAAATAAATAAATAAATAAATAAATAAATAAATAAATAAATAAATAAATAAATAAATAAATAAATAAATAAATAAATAAATAAATAAATAAATAAATAAATAAATAAATAAATAAATAAATAAATAAATAAATAAATAAATAAATAGTATTGTTGTAGCAAAGACAGCACGATACTTGCACGAATGTGTCTCTAGCTATCGCTGGTTTTTCAATTATTGTAAAGTTATTTATTATTTTTATAGTCGACACACGCCACGAATCACCCAGTCAGTGCTTTCCATGATCAGAGGTGTTTTCATAGAAAATTGGTAAACATGGTTTAGAAATAAAATCAGAAACTGAAAAAAAAAGAGTGGCGTTGGTTCAAATTTTGCTTGTTAACTGCGGAAGCATGGCTGAAATAAATAAAATTAAATAAATTCGTATTTATAGAGTCGACCCACTCAGTAACAAGACACTTATATTTTTTTGTATTTTTAGTAACAAAACTTGTCTCGCTCATGCCGCAAGCTTTATGAACATTGTGATAGTTCGTGTGATGTCTCCAGTACGTAAACATGTTTGTCACTTTTATAATTTCATATTCCCCTCCCCCCCCCCCTCGCACTCTCAAAAGCATCACATTAAAATAGTTGATTTTTAATAAATTACTACCATTCCAAACTTAAAACCATTGAGCGGCTTATTGGTAGTAGCTACTTAGTAGTCGATTAGGCCTTAGTTCCTGCGCTCTAGGTTCGAATCCTGGCTCGCAAATGAAATTCATCTAGCAATACTTGTGCCGTGAATATTCCAAGCGGCAAGCATAATGCTGACATGGATTAGTGTGTAACCTTTGCTTCCTTCTCTTATAGCAAGTCGCTGAGCGAGGTTGGGCTGCCAGACAATGGAGCCCCATCACACGAGACCTTCGAGTTCGGCACAGTAATCATAAACCAGGAGAGAGGTAAATATACTGATTGCCCTGCATGCTTGAATTAACCATCGGGGCTGTCCATAAATGAGTTGCCTAGATTCAAACGGCGCCAAGTCCAAAAGTACAGGAAATGAGTTATGAGTGTCACCAAACCAAATCCATGCTTTCTACATCGACAAAGTAAAGCTAAGTTCAAAAACGGCATGTTTAAAGGCACCTAAAGTTCAGTATGAGTTTCAAAAGTCCCTAAATGTTCCTCCCTTGTAATTTCATAACTGCAACAAATTAACATGCAGGCTTGGCCCCGTTTCAATCTGGCAACTCAAATGACACCCATGGTTTTGTTGTTGTTGTTGGTGGGGGGGGGGGGGGGGGGGGGGGGCGGTGGCTATGTTTCGTGTGACATCCACACTTCCCCCGCATATTTTGGTTTCGTTTACTAAGGTTCGGTATTATGTACAGCTAATAAGAAATTTAATATTATTATTATTAATCAAGGGTTACATTACAGCATAGCCAAATACATCTTACATTCAGTAGAACATACGGCTTTGATGCCCTTCTATTCTAGATACTAACAATTAAGATATAATACAACCATACAGTTTGACTAACATCAAAAGATAATTTAAAACTAAACCAACTCTAAATCTAAATCTCATCTCAGTCTAACATAACATTAATACAAACAGGATACAGTTTAGGACAAGGCTAATAGGAGCTAATAATAACCTTATTAGGTGGATTTTAAAGCTTCTGATTTGTGACGGCCATGGTGAAAATAAGTAGTTAGCTAGTAGCTATACTAACTTTCTTAATTAGCTGTTCGTAATACTGGCCCTATGTGATGTAAAAATATAATGTGAATTTTTATAAAAATTAATTCTTTTAGAAAATATATTGAATTTTCTATCACTCCACTTCTGTGGGCTTTCTGGGGCTTTCTGTTTTTATATTATTATTATTATTATTATTATTATTATTATTATTATTATTATTATTATTATTATTATTATTATTATTTTTATTATTATTGTTATTGTTGTTATTATTATTATTATTATTATTATTATTATTATTATTATTATTATTATTATTATTATTATTATTATTATTATTATTAGTATTATTATATTTTTATATTAAACTTAATATTATTATTAATATACTTAATGTATTAATTATTATTATTATTATTTTTATTGTTATCATCATCATTATTTTTATTATTATTATTATTATTATTATTATTATTATTATTATTATTATTATTATTATTATTATTATTATTATTATTATTATTATTATTATTTTTTATTATTATTATTATTATTATTATTATTATTATTATTATTATTATTATTATTATTATTAATATTATTATTTTTATAATTATAATAATAATTGTTATTATTATTATTATTATTGTAATTATTTATTATTATTATTATTATTATTTGCGGTGAATAAAGTTTCGTCCATTTATCGTTTTTACGGGAACGAACAGTTAGTACACGAAACACGTAAGACAATGGCTCAAAAGTTAATTCTTTGTTCATGAGAAATGCTGCACATTACGTTTTTGGTCAAAGACTAGGCCTAGGTGGTTTCTGCTCTCGGTGAGATTTCGATTTATTTCTTTTTCGGTAACTTGGAATTGAAAACACAATTTCTGTGACTGCACGTACAGTTTTAATTATGTATTAGTTTTGAAATAGGAACACGAGTTTGGAATAATTATGATCATCCTTGTTTACAGGACTGCTTCAGGGAAGAGATCGACTGGACGTCAGCCAAGAAGATGAGGCGGGTAGCTGAGTCGCTGGCATAGTGGGCACTGTGGGGGAGTTGACGGTGGGGGAGAGGAGCGCCGGGTGTTGCCATTGTGGTGCGGTTGGGGAACCCCCTTCAGCTGTAGGTACCAGTTGGTTGATGCACAAGCCTTCAGTAAGCGTACTAACGCAGTTGTAAGGGAGCTGGCTCATAGGGAGCAAACATAAGCTTTGGGGAACCACTGCCCCTCTGGTCTCAAACCCACAGATCGGCAACTCTTGCTCCAGTGACCACTTCTACGCCATGAACGCGTCACATCAAGCAAGAAGAGGTAAGTTCACTTGATATGCTCGTTTCACATTATTAACCTTGGGGATGCTGACGTCATAGACAAGTGAGGCATTGGCCAATCAAATGTCAGTATTTGAAAAAGCTCCCCGCTGATTGGCTTGGACTCCCTCATTTCTGACGTCAGCATTATCAAGGTTCTTAATTAGATTAGGGGTAGGGAGTAGGCTTGACATCCATACCTTGTTACACTTGCCTTGCTACCTAAAATCTCTCCACACATGCTATTCTCTAAAAATGCATTTTATGTTTCTTTCATTTATAATTTCAATCCCCTCAGTGGCACTCTAGCTTACTCACTCTTCGCTTACTATTCAGTATTCACTGTTTACTTTTATTACTATTTACTATACTGTTACACTATTGCTTCGCTTTTCTGTTGTATTACGTATATTATATATTTATACACATGCCTTTAGATTTAAACTTGAGCTTTATGAACACAATAAATATATGTATTTAATGTACTATAAACTCATTGAAATTCCCTTGGCCGCACTCTATAGTGTCTCGTTCGTGGCACCGGTATATTATCAAAACCACATGTATTTTACAACCATTGATGAACAAAATATTTCACATAAAAAAGTTAAAACTAATCGAAACTTGAATTTGATGAACTTACAATAATTATGCAAGACTGAGTAAATACAACAGTAAAGCGATCGCAACGCTCGTTTTACTGTTCGGTATTTAAAATTGAAGTAGGCTAAATAACAGGACTGCTTAATCACAATAGTTCACAACAAAGTATAACTACCTGATTTATAGATTCCTCCTCATAACACATTCATTTGTCTTCCTATATCCTACAGATGCAAACCAACATCTCATATTTACTATATAGCTTATATGCATACAATACAAATTTTGATTTTACATAACATAACCTTGTAAATTTATTTTCACTGTTCTAATAATTTTGAAATAATTTTTTTGCCTAATTATATTTTGTTTTTCTTTAAATATATCATAAACACTGACAAATCTATTTATTTCGTGGGATGCTTATTTATGCTGTAAAGGTAGTAGCCTGGTGACCACTAATATTAATTATCATGATTTTTTCATTTTTTTTTTTTTATTTACAAACTGGCAACGAAACCCAAGTTATTGAAATATTTCGCTTAGAACGGTTTTAGGAAATAACACAGTTCTCTGATGACAATGATTACGTTAGGAAACACGTTTGTACATAAGTGTAACTACATATTATTTTGTTTCTGTCCTCAGGGCTGCCGACTACGAGACTCTTGTGTAGCTATTGTGTCACTTGGGCGAAGGTTCAAAGTGGTGAGGGTGTCGGTGTCTTGGCGGGGAATCCGGCAGGTACATGGCGTGCGCACGGAACACGCCTGGCATGTGGACCTGCAAACCTGAGGGTGCTTCCAAACGGGTTTGGTCATCAGTATAAAGTCTCGCCTTTAGGCACCGCTTAAATGTGGGTGATTAGTGACGTTCAAGAGTTGTTCGTTGCTTCTCATGTTGAGGTACTCCACGGAGGACCAATACTTAAGGATCCTGCACGCCTGGACCCACCGCGAGCCTGATGACTTGTCATTGCGATCCCTAGCCCTTGTGTTCACATAGCTATACCTTCGAGACGTCGAGACGTCGAGCGGCCTATAGGGTCATGTCTGGTGAGTAACATTCATTGACGACAGTATGTTATGTGTGTATATATATTCATAGTTCCCACGTGACGTCACAGCGGCCATGATTGCGACACAATTGAGGAAGACCAATCCAAGATCATTAGCAAATACTATTCAAATTTAATAAATAAGCCTAATTAAGAATTTAAAAAGTAAACATAATTAATTCAAAATAAAAAAATACCACACATACAAAATTATTTTAAAAAGCAGGCTGGATTTTAAACAATGAAGAGTTTACTACCACAACCGCCTACAATTGTTTCTCCATGGCAACGTCAAAAAAGATGTGACGTACGTACAACCTATGAATATGTATGTAGGTGTGTGTGCATTAAATTATTTTACGGTACAAAACCACGTTATAATTTTGAATCGCATAAACGCAAAATCAGCCATCTCCGTAAAGCTTGGCTTTGAAATAAACAACAATACTTCTGCTACTTTAATATTCCAATCAACACAGTTTTCTGTTTACAATTAGATGTCAATTCAGTCAAACTAATATTATAAATTATGAGTTATACCTAAATTTGTTAACCAGATGCAGGATTTGAGATGGTTCAGTTATGAATCACAACTTATTAATTTGGACAAAACAATTGTAAATGCAAAGTAAGTAGCAGGTCATATCAAGCTGATTTTGCTGTTTTTCATTACTTAATTTAATTAGTATTACAAATTTATCAATAGAGTTACTAGCACTTAAGATTTTTTAATTATAATACTGATGGATACTGGATAGTGTTACGTAAAATCGAAGACAGAATTAAGTAGAACGACAAAATAAAAACTCATTTATAAACTGATTTATACCACTATACAAAATGATAATAATAATGCTTATTAAATACTAATACTCCTTGATAATATCACTTAAAATCAAAAACACAATTTTCGAACATAACTAAATTTATTATAATTAATAATATGTATAACAAATATATAAATATTTATAAAAGAACAGAAGAACAATTAAAAAAGAAAATGTACCAGACAGCAATTGTTGCTTTGTTATGCAATTATTTCAATGGGTGAATATCGATGATAACATATTTCTCAATAGCTCTTGAAAAGATGGACAGGTTTTGCATCTGAACGATATTTTCATTCGCGAATAACGAAGGAAATGATTGATTTTTGAAACTTAGATTATGAAAAAATTGCTAAAGGCTATAATCCTATAATTTTCTGACCATGATTCAATTTCTGCTAAAAGAAAAAAAAATGCAGATGGTAGGTTTTCCAGCAACAGGACAATTCATTATCTTAATAAAAATTTTCTTTTTTTCCCCTTTTTTTCATTGACATCTAATATTTGGATTGCAAATAACTAACTCATATATATATGTGAACCACATTACTGATGAATACAAAAAAGTTAAGTTACACAATATTTATAATGCTTATTAAGCAAATCAAACAATTAAATATAATCGGGAACACTTAATAGTCCTACATTTCATTGTGCTATGGAGATGAGTGCAATAGAGCACTAACGATGCATTTGTATTACTTTTTCAGATTAGTATGTGATTGGAAGAGAAAAAACTCAGATCGTCGTCCATAATAAAAGTTTATCTTGGTATCGTTTATTGCTTGCTGGGCATAGTGCTCTTCTTTTACGCAAGCTGGAAAGAATAGCCTGAGTGATGTGGTTAGGTAGGGGCGATGAGCATACAGCTCTTCTATGAATACAGGCTGGACAGAATAGCCTGAGTGATATGGTTAGGAAGGGGCGATGAGCATACAGCTCTGCATTGAATACAGGCTGGACAGAATAGCCTAAGTGATGTGGTTAGGTAGGGGCGATGAGCATACAGCTCTGCATTGAATACAGGCTGGACAGAATAGCCTGAGTGATGTGGTTAGGTAGGGGCGATGAGCATACAGCTCTGCGTTGAATACAGGTTGGACAGAATAGCCTGAGTGATGTGGTTAGGTAGGGGCGATGAGCATACAGCTCTTCTATGAACACAGGCTGGACAGAATAGCCTGAGTGATATGGTTAGGTAGGGGCGATGAGCATACAGCTCTTCTATGAATAAAGGCTGGACAGAATAGCCTGAGTGATATGGTTAGGTAGGGGCGATGAGCATACAGCTCTGCATTGAATACAGGCTGGACAGAATAGCCTGAGTGATGTGGTTAGGTAGGGGCGATGAGCATACAGCTCTGCGTTGAATACAGACAGGCTGGACAGAATAGCCTGAGTGATGCGGTTAGGTAGGGGCGATGAGCATACAGCTCTGCATTGAATACAGGCTGGACAGAATAGCCTGAGTGATATGGTTAGGTAGGGCGATGAGCAAACGGCTCTGCATTGAATACAGGCTGGACAGAATAGCCTGAGTGATCTAGTTAGGTAGGGGCGATGAGCATACAGCTCTGCATTGAATACAGGCTGAACAGAATAGCCTGAGTGATGTGGTTAGGTAGAGGCGATGAGCATACAGCTCTGCATTGAATACAGGCTGGACAGAATAGCCTGAGTGATGTGGTTAGGTAGGGGCGATGAGCATACAGCTCTGCATTGAATACAGGCTGGACAGAATAGCCTGAGTGATCTGGTTAGGTAGGGGCGATGAGCATACAGCTCTGCAGCGAATACCGGCTGGACAGAATAGCCTGAGTGATGTGGTTAGGTAGGGCCGATGAGCATACAACTCTGCGTTGAATACAGACAGGCTGGACAGAATAGCCTGAGTGATGTGGTTAGGTAGGGGCGATGAGCATACAGCTCAGCGTTGAATACAGACAGGCTGGACAGAATAGCCTGAGTGATGTGGTTAGGTAGGGGCGATGAGCATACAGCTCTGCAGCGAATACAGGCTGGACAGAATAGCCTGAGTGTTCTGGTTAGGTAGGGGCGATGAGCATTCAGCTCTGCAGCGAGTACAGGCTGGACAGAATAGCCTGAGTGATGTGGTTAGGTAGGGGCGATGAGCATTCAGCTCTGCAGCGAGTACAGGCTGGACAGAATAGCCTGAGTGATGTGGTTAGGTAGGGCCGATGAGCATACAGCTCTGCTTTCAATACAGGCTGGACAGAATAGCCTGAGTGATGTGGTTAGGTAGGGGCGATGAGCATACAGCTCTGCATTGAATACAGGCTGGACAGAATAGCCTGAGTGATGTGGTTAGGTAGGGGCGATGAGCATACAGCTCTGCATTGAATACAGGCTGGACAGAATAGCCTAAGTGATGTGGTTAGGTAGGGGCGATGAGCATACAGCTCTGCATTGAATACAGGCTGGACAGAATAGCCTCAGTGATCTGGTTAGGTAGGGGCGATGAGCATACAGCTCTGCAGTGAATACAGGCTGGACAGAATAGCCTGAGTGATGTGGTTAGGTAGGGCCGATGAGCATACAGCTCTGCATTGAATACAGGCTGGACAGAATAGCCCAAGTGATCTGGTTAGGTAGGGCCGATGAGCATACAGCTCTATTTTGAATACAGGCTGGACAGAATAGCCTGAGTGATCTGGTTAGGTAGGGCCGATGACCATGCAGCTCTACGTTGAATACAGGTTGGACAGAATAGCCTGAGTGATCCTGAGTGATCTAGCTAGGTAGGGCCGATAAGCATACAGCTCTACTCTATCTCATACTGCTCAACGCGGGACGAGGCTGCACTACATACTGCTCAACGCGGGAGGAGGCTGCAGTATATACTGCTCATGCTAATGGATGGTGCATGACAACCAGACAACGGATCCACACTACATGACCTTGACATCTACTGTACTCCCACAAGAAGAGAGAGGTAAATTAATTTGCGATTATATAGCTATGTGTTTCTAAATTTATATTTGCCTGCATTGGCTCTATTGGAAAGAATAAGTCATGGGGTTAGGCATATATCACTCACTATATTTCCTGCGTCTCTAGGAACATGTAAGTTATATCGAACCGGTTGAGATTGCTCAGTGGTAGCACACTGACCTTGTATGCATGAGGTTACTGGTTCGATGCCCGCTTAGTTTTATCTTGTCCTAAGGGTTTTCTCTCAACCGATACTCATAAGGCAAATGCCAACAGCTCGTTTGTATTCCTACTCATTACTCATTCTAGTTAGTGACCTGAAGAGAGTGTGCTTCGTAGAAATGTTATTGTATATTTTCATAGATCTTCTTTTTTATGTTTCTCTTTATAACTAATATTTGAATAGGGAACTTGCATGAATTTCCTACAGCTCTGAAAGTACGTGGAATATATTGTTATTCATCTGAAGACATCACAAACCTAATTTAAAAGTTTTAAAATTAACTCATTATACTTCTATACATGTTCAAAGATTTTGATTATCTGTTTCCCGCACTATTATTTTTAAACGGTATGTGACGTCACATGCCATGAAAATCACTGCATATATGAATGACTTTGCATATAACCTCCTTGGACTTTGCCACCGCCTCCTAGACGAAACAATCACATTTTCAAGGTCATCAAGCTAACCTTGTCAACATTTTTACGCAAGCCGTTGTCAAGTCTGCTTTATATGAATAACAACACCCAATATTTACTGATATTCTATGAAAATAGGTTTGGTATTATTGTTTTTATAGTAACTGGGCTTCAAAATTAATTACTACGCTTACTAGACATTAATTCGATTTTATATGATTTTGGATATGATAATTTCCAAATAAGCGTTATGTTATTTATCTTTCTTTGATTGGTTGATTGCTGATACATGGCAAGTGATGTATGCCCCGTTTTTCCCGCCATAAATATGTGTGAAACTTTCAGCTCGTTTTTATAAATGAAACTTAATTCTATGTCACCGAAATAAAATATTTTTGTATTCAGGACGTTAATCTTAATCTAGTAAAATGCTAAAAAAACATTATGCATGTTCCCCATTGAATGCTGGTTGAATATCAAAGTTTTACGGGCGCGAGACACGAAGAGTGATGAACTGTCATATTCATCCAGATTGGGAGCTTAGTAGTGGAGCCCCGGTTAGTGTAATACACTTATGTATTATTTTTAATGTATTTAGACCTATGTCGTTTTATTACAGGAAGAAGACCGTGTTCTACTTTGGGGTGATGAGAAATATCGCTCAAAGTTCGGAGAAAAAGTAAACCCACAACTTGGAAATGGTGATTATATTATTTTCTAACCCTTTGACTCCTGTGATATAGTAAATATATACTAATATTCTGAAACAGAGTGAAAATATAGTAGGCCTATAGTTGCATCAGTTACATAATCAGTCATCATATCATCTACGTATATTTGAAAATATCTGCTATAGTAAGAAATGAATTAGATGAAGAACAGTGAGAAGGAGATTCTGGGTATACCTACCGGTAGTTTGTTAGTGAGAGCGTATTTAAAATCTTTCTCAAGTTAACAGTTCACCAATGATTCACCACCCTGACACGGGGAAATGGTTTACATTTTGCAGTTGAAGATATTTAGTAATTTTGCTATATCTTTACCTTATAATAATCTTGAATAACGAAACATCACTGCATGTTTTGAGATATATTATTAAACATATAATAAAACACAATTTATCTGAAAGAGTGAAGATAGTAGTGTGTGAAGTAAATTAATTAATCAATGCTATTGTGTTACAAACGTGTTTGTGTTTGTAGTGTGCGATGGTTCAAACGTATGTTTTAATTAAAGTCCCCCCTGGAAACCAGTCTTGTTACTGAGTGGGTAGACAGACTCTATAAATACGAATTTATTTATTTATTTATTTTTATTCTTTATTTATAGCAAAATCAAATTTTATTCCTGAGTTAGCTCTGCAGCTGACAGTCATGTAGAGTAGTTTTATGAATTAATTTGTGTTTCTCATCATTGTTTTAGAATTGATGGACGATTTTAAGAGAAGCTCTACTCATCCACTACTGAAGAGTCTTGAATAATAATGTGTATGTAAACATGGAAGTTCTGCTGTCAACAAGCAGGAAAGAATCATGTTTTGTATGTTAGAAGGCACACGATTCAGGCACTGCGTTCTAAGGAGTTTCCTGCTCTAGATAATTAAGAGTTAAAAGCACTTATGTTTTAGTTATTGTACCGGATTAGTATTTTAAACCAATTGCCCAATTACACACTGTGCTAAAACCTTGGTTATTTATATTTATTAGCAAGATTTTTCGGAGTCTCTTACTCCTTCCTCAAGCACTGTCTCTGTCTGACTGGCGCCGGTCAGGCATAGACAGTGCTTGAGGAAGGGGTTGGTGACCTCGTAATACCTCGCTTAGTAAGTGATCTAGGTGTCCAGTGTGTACTTGTATTTACACCGGTACATTTTGAACTTGATTGGTTCATTTTGTATCGATAACTTCTTTGTAAAAGGAGTGAACTGGTTTATCAAAACTTTTCAATAACTGATACATAAACGTTTCCGTATGAAAGCTTCAAATTGCTAATTCTAAAAGGAGACATTGTGGAGTTTCACTTCAGTTTTGCTTCGTCTAATATTCTTGTACAGCTGTAATAAGCGCGTGTGAGTCTCGCGTTGATATTGCGCGTGTACACAGCACAATGCTATCGCACAGTAGCAGTAGACTAGTTGTGTATTTGTGTGTGGTAGATACATGGAGTGTTTTGTTTTTTTAGTGGTGGTGGTAAATAGCATAGTTAAGTGCTGAGTACACGCGCTACATAAATATACGCGATAACTGTAAATACAACGTATTTTGGATTTTGTCGACATCTTAAGTCGATATTTGGATGTGAAACTTGGCAAATTAATATCAAAACATACCCTCAGCTAGTTGATCTTGTAGTTTTGGCCCATCTGCAATATACACTTGCTCAAGGTAAAGAGATTGAAGACTCGTTCACTCCTTATGTAAAAACACAATAATTATTCGTAAACAATGACAACATCCAGACGGGAGGTTTTTCCTACCGTCCTGTATTTAAAGTTCCCACGTGACGTCAGAGCGGCCTTGATTAGGATACAATGGATTTAGACATAGCCTAAAACATTGTCACGTTTAATTTGAAAATTTACTTAAGTAATTCCAATTATGTTCACACACACAAAACAAAAATAATAAAATATCTAAGATGGTTTGTTGTCTACCATGTAGATATAAACTACCAATGAATTATCGTAAATATGGCCGCTACGCGCACATTGTGACGTACGTAAAACCTATGAATATGGAGAGGAGTTTCTATGGGTAGCAAGGTGAGAATAATTGGTCAGAACTGTACCTACTGACCCAAAAAACTTAAAGGTGCTTTTGTCCAGGATTGTACATATAATATAGTGTATTAATAAAATACTAAATGACGAATGAATTGTATATAATTTCTGTTGGTCTATTATTTATTATTAATTTTGTTTGTGATTTTAAATGTGTAATTAGTCCTGTGTTTGACAAACCCCATGTTGTTAGTATATGTCTTTGCTCTCTAAGTGTAACATTATATAACTGTCATGTATGGCTGCAAAATAAATGAACACAACAATAGGTCTACTTTTTTCCTTCCTTCATCGCTTTTATCCTCTGTGTATCTGCTTTTATACTACATTTACCTGCATTCACAGTGTATGATCAACAACTACGATATTTTCTTGTTGGAATGGATTAAGAGCGGAGTACACAGTTTAGTTAAGTATGTGATTTGTTTATGGTTGCTATAGAGTTTGTTTTTCTCATGGAAAATAGCATGTAATAAAACAATCCCATAGCAATAAATCCTGTACTTAACTTAACACTTGACTCTGCATACGGCTCTAAGAACAAAGGGTACTTGTACGTCAAAAATCACAGACAAATTTCATTTTTTAATTATAACTAAAAAAAACGCGACTCGAAATCGAAAATCTGAATCAACAGCGCACTGTGCTTTGGTAATCCCTGCAAACTGAATGAAATATTATAACCAATAGCGTAGCTATTTTGATTATTATATCGATAATTAGTAATAAAATTAATTAAAAATAAAAACCATACTGATTATAATGTAAGACACAATTTAGAGCATTCAGTATGTAAAGCATACCAAACCACTGTGCGCTGTTGATTCAGATTTTCGATTTGGAAGTCCATTCTTGAGATATAATTTAAAAATAAAAACATTCTTCGGTTTTTGACGTAGAGGTAAACCGCCGGGATGATCGGTCATAAAGAGAAACAAAATACATAGACGAGACTTGGAGGGTTTAGTGGACATTGGGGGGGGGGGGGGGGGGGGAGTGTTAGACGTGTAGTTCGCAAACAGGGCCACCATAAACGAGAAGGAAGATTCAGACAACTGAACAAAATGATAATTAATTAATAACATTTCGTAGGAATACCCGTTACAGGTGACCAACTAGGTTATTAGAGTATTTGGATAGTTGGGAAGGAATTTCCGAGGGCTGCTAGTAGGAAGCATTCACCTTTACGACTGAGGAAAACCTTAGAAAACCTTCAGTCAGGACTGTCGTTAGCCGGAATCGAACCGGCGACCTCCTGAATTAGAGTCTCGCGTCTTACCACTGATAAAGAGCTAAGGGGTTATCAAAGATATGCACGAGAGCCCTCTTTGCGGGCACTGGTCACCACGAGAAGGTATCTACCTACATCGACCGGAATTTTGTTTAATCACTAAGCGATTTCCCGAAATTTGCTGAATTTGCCACTTGCCACGTACGTATACATGTATTATGGGAATTGATGATTTCAGAATTAATCTAGAGGGCCGTGATTAGCACTATCTAAGGGTCCTTGATAGTTTTGTTAAAAAAAAGCTTGCATCGGCCGGGAATCGAACCCGGGCCGCCCGCGTGGCAGGCGAGCATTCTACCACTGAACCACCGAAACTGTGTGAAGATAGATCATCATCAATGCATCATGACTACTACAACCACGCAGATCCTCTAGTCTGCAGTAGAAACACCACGACACTCTGCGATATGTGGGTTACCTTTCACATTGCTGGCGCAGCATCATGAGTAGAGGTCAATAAGTAACAACAAGTGGGAACTACTTATTACAATTTAAAAAAAACATTATTAGTGATATTTTTTCATAGTAATCCTTGTAATACTTGGCCCAAGACTACAATACACATACTTTCGTCACAGGCGAGCAGTGCTTAATTTCAGGGCGGAGGCGTCCGACCAATTCTTTCATGGAAAAATCCTAATTGAAAAGTCAATACGATGTTGTATTAGACTGAACCTGTCTGTAGTCACTGTACTAAGCTAACAGCAGATCTGGGTTCGAGTCCCAGCGAGGATAGATTTTCTTAGTGATTGTATTTCTATTTTACACGCGTTTATGTTTTAACCCACATATATATATATATATACATATATAATTATTGCCATATTGATAGTACATTGAGGTGGAGTTTCATCGCCTCAAATGCAGTACATTCACAGTAAAATATTTCAACAAAGACATGAATTGGAATAACACACCTCAGTCTTTGCAATGAGGCTAATCAAAATGATTGGTGAATTTAAAGAAGGATTAATGGTGTCTGCCAGCGGGATATCGAACTCAATAATCAGTAATCCGGGTCACGACCTCTCTTCAATTATAAAAGGTCTTCATATGATATTTTATTTGGTGAGATGTTATATAAAACGATACAATGACACATAGCTCCTCGTATAATAAATATGATGCCAAGTCTTATCCAGTATCCGATCCCGCCCACTTTGCCTCCCCTCCTTGCTTCAAAGCAACATAATCAACTTACGTGAGAGAGCGCCACGAACCAGAGCCAAAAGTGTGATTTGCAGAGCATTTGTACTATACATCTCACGTCTTCATTATTTCTTGGATAACGCTCATATTTTGTGTCCGTATTAACAATGATTATGTCAATTTACATAAATAAAGTTTTTGATCAAATTCGATCTAGTTCGGACACAAACAATTTTTGAACGGGGACTAAAAATTATGAAAAACGAAAAAATTTAGGGAAGGTTGAAACCTGAAAACAAAATATCTATGCAATAATCTAACAAAAACGCTAAATACGTAAAACATTAATTTAGTTTTCTAAATGCTGCTGTCCATATTTAACATACAAGAAGGCGACGACACGCAACACTAGCGCTACTAACGGCAAGAGGAGATACGGCGATGATGGCCGCTTGATTCAATGTTATTATATTAAGGCTAGCAATTACGCATCAGTGTACTGAAAACATATGTAGTAGACTTAGTTATGATTGCCATTTATAATTATAATCAAATTAATCTGAAATAACTCGAAACAATGAGTGTAAAACGAACATTACAGGGGCCGTTTATGTTATTACGCGAGTCTTTTAGGGGGTGAATGATGAAAAAGCGATGGTTTAGGGTTGGGGACGGGAGAAATGTGTGACATTACATAAATATATATATATAAAAGCGTCTTACTGAGTGACTGACTGATTGACTGACTCATCAACACACAATTCAAACCGTTCAACCTAGGAACGTGAAATTTCGTAGGAACGTAGCTGTTATGACAAAACTATCCACTAACGAAGGATTTTTGGAAATTCTGTCCCTACGGGGGTGAAAAAGGGGGTTGAAGTTATTTTTTAGAATACTTATATTTTAACAACAGAAGGTATTACAGACGTAAAAGTTTGTACTTAAATTCTGCGTTAAAAATAACTAAACATATTTTTCTGAAAACCATATGAATGGGGGTGAAAACAGGGGATTGAATGTTTTTATGACGATCCCTATGTCTCAAAAACCGCAGATGGAAGATGCTACAAACGTGAAAATTGTTATCTAGATTCCTCTTTACAAAATAAGACATGTTTTGCCATTTTCCGAAAATCCAGTTAAGGGGTGAAAACAGGGGTGTTTTTAAATCTCGCAAAACTGAAGGTGTTATAGATGTGAAAATTGATTGTAAGATTATGCTTTAAAAATAAATAAACATGTGTTTTACCATTTCCCGAAAACCCAGTTAACGGGGGTGAAGACAGGGGTTAAATTATTCTATGAGGACACCAATATCTCAAAAACCGAATGTGTTACAGACGTGAAAATAGGTGATTAGATTCTCCTTAAAAAATAAAGGAATACCTAGTTTACCACTTTCTTAAAATACTGTTAAGGAGGAAAAAAGGGATGGTGAAGTAGAGGGGGTGAATTTTTAATCTCTAAAACCGAAGATATTCAAGACGTGAAAACTGATTCATAGATTCTTCTTCAAAACAAAAGAATCATGTATTAAACCATTTTTCAAAAAACTAATAAAGGGTGGCGAAAAAGGGGGTCTGTTTTTTAAAATAAAGATACAGCTATAACTAAAACAACCAAGACGTTACTTCTTGAATATTGGTATTTAAATTTAAATTTAAAAACAAAGAAACACATGTTATACCATTTTCTGAAAATCCAGGTAATGGGGGTAAGACGAATTTGTACAATTTGTAGGCCTACTACACAAAATTGTAAAACACGCATGTCTTAATAGTTATAGACAAATCTATAAATAACAAATTTTCAAGTCTGTAATATCTTCCGTTTTTACTGTATGTTTCTTATTACCCCCACAAGATTCACCCCCCCCCCCCTAACAGCTGTTTATTGGGGGAAATAGTAATTACATGTTAATTTATTTTTAAAGGAGAATGTAAGTACTGACATTCACGTATGTAACATTTTTGATTTGTGTAGATACAAAATTAATCCTCTTCCACCCCTGTGAGCCCCCCCCCCCCCCCTCCACCTATTCCCCCGCTTGATTAAACAAAAATGGTAAAATACACATTTCTTTATTTTTAGTGAAGTATATAGGTAACCATTTTCACGTCTGTAACGCCTTCCTTTTTCGATAGATAGAATTATCATAAACACATCACCTCCGCATCTTACCCCTATTGGATGTTCGGAAAATGTATAAAACATTTTCCTTTTTTATAAAAGAAGAATAAAAACATAAATTATCACGCCTGTAGCATCTACGGTTTTTAAGATTTAGAAAACCACCCCCTCGTTTTCACCCCCTCTTCTTTCGCCCGCCTTACCAATTGGTTTGAGGAAAATGGTAAAACACATATCTACTTATTTCTAAAGTAGAATCTAAATACATAATTTCACGTCTGTAACATATTGCGTTTTTAGATAAAAAAAAAATTCACCCCTGTTTTGACTCTCTTCACCCGTTAACTGAATGTTATATCATTATGTATGTAACATTTACCATTTTCGCGTTTTAAGATGTATAGATACCCTCATAAAAAAATTCACCCTCGCAATTCTCACCCTCAATAACTGGATTTTTGTAAAATGCTAAACATATTTCTAATTACTTTCACCTAAATACCAATTTTCACAGTCGTTACATCCTTGGTTAATGAGATACAGGTATCCTCATTTTTTAAACAACCCCCTTTTTCGCCACCAATTACTGGATTTTCGAAAGATAGTAAAACATGTTTTTCTTTATTTTTAAACATGTTTTTCTTTATTTTTAAAGAAGAATATTTATTCCAATTTTTACGTCTGGAACATCTTCGGGTTTTTGAGATTAAAAATCACCCCCTCCCCTCATACTATCGCTCCTTTTTAACCCTTTTGAGTGGATTTCAGGAAAATGGTACAACATATATTTCCTTATCTTTAATGGAGAATCTAACTACCAATTGTCACGTCTGTAACATCTTCGGTTTTTGAGATATAGGTGTTCTCATGATCGAAAAATCACCCCCTCTATTCACCCCCGCTCACTGAATTTTCGTAAATATGGTAAAATTATGTTCGTTTATTTTTGGAGGAGAATCTATCAATTTTTACGTCTGTAACACGTTTGGTTTTTGAGCTGTAAAATCACCCCCCGTTTTCATCCCCGCAATTGGATTTTCGAAAAATGGTAAAATACGTGATTCTTTGTATTAAAAGAAGAATCTTAATACAAATTTGCACGCATATATCATCTTTGGTATTAGTGTGGTATTAGAGTTATAGTCAGATATGCTCATAAAAAATGTAACCCCCGTTTTCACCCCTCTTAACTGGATTTTCAACAAATGGTAAAATCACTTTTTTTGTTTACAATGGAGAACCTATGTACCAATTATCAGGTCTATAGCACGTTTAGTTGTTGAGATATAGGTAGTCTAATGAAAAGCTTCCGTCCCCTTTTTAACCCCCTTAGGGTCGGAATTTTCAAAAATCCTTTCTTAGGGATTGACTTCATTATAAGAGCACCGTAACTTCAAATATTATAATAGTCTACCCATCGGTATTTGTTACGTATCTTCGTAACAATATTCTTATCATGTTTGCATCTCCTCTTGTCGCTTGAGAGCAGCACTACCTACGTGTCGCTGCAAATTTAGGCCAGTGTCCCGTATTATTGTAGTAAGGTATTTGGCACTCTCGCGTTTCTTTGTCCCAATGCAGCTACACCGCTAGTCGTTTCTTTGTCCCAATGCAGCTACACCGCTAGTCGTTTCTTTGTCCGGCGTAGCTGCATCGTTGAAATGCAAGGAAGTTACCGCCAAGTTTAAATATCGTCACATAATTATGATGAAAAAAGCGTTTGCTGATGATTTTTTAATTGTGATTTTGAATGATCCTCAACAATGTACACTAAGCCTACTACATGTTTTTGTTTTTTAAAACACGTATAAATTTGAAAGTGTTGCACTGCTTGCAAAAATCAGTCCGCAAACCAAACCCGATCAGTAGCAGGTTACTCTGGTGCGTTCGGCAACTATGCCAGAGTAACCTGGTCTTCTGACCCGATCACCAAAAAAGTGACCTGCCTCGGGAGCAGGAGGTTTGTTCGTTTGTCCTGCCTCAACAGGAGTATTTTACGCCAGGAGTAATCCGGAAATATGTCATTATAACGGATATGGGAGTATAAATCCCAGTTACTCCCACTTGGACAAAAAAACAGAGTTGTCACAGTTGAGATCGTTTTAGTTGTTCCTCCTACTCCTACTCGGGAAGCAGGTGTAAAAACCTTACTCCCATCGGGGACGCGGAATAACACCCACAAGGAATAAGGCCCACATGGAACAAGGCCCACATGGAATAACGCCCACATGGAACAAGGCCCACATTTTACGATCCCGAAGCTTCCCGAGCGATGCTGCGTTGCCAAATGTTTAATATTGGTTTTGATAGTCGTTACTCACACCTAATTTGCATTATGAAGGTCAACGGCAAAGCAAGCTTCGGGATCGTAAAATGTGGGCCTTGTTCCATGTGGGCGTTATTCCATGTGGGCCTTATTCCATGTGGGCCTTGTTCCATGTGGGCGTTATTCCATGTGGACGTTATTCCGGTAGCTTGCATGGCCGCCTGGCTCGCGCTCGTAGACACTAGACAGTGTCTTAAGTCTGCGATAGAGTGCGTTACTCGCGCCAACACGGGCGAAACTGGCGTCCGTTTTATGACGGCGGTAAAATTGAAAAGAAAGATTCGAAAAGAAAACACAATTTGAGCAAGAAAAAAATCCTTGTCATTACTAACTAGGAAAACGCCGCATGAGAACCGCGTTGACAGATGAACGCACAAAATAAAACAGAAAGCGCCGTTTGAGTTGAATTGAGAGATTCACTCCGCCTACGCTACTCTAATTAACCGTTGTTAAATGATACGAATTAGGTAAATTTATTCTAGCGGAACTAAGTCAGTGTGTAGTGTTTTAAGTAACGAAGTCATATTTTCAAAATAAAGAATTATGCTACTTCAAGAAGTAACTAGCCCGCAAGCTTGTAGGGTCTCAGGTTGTGTTTCTAAAACGGGTTCCACTATGTCCGAGGGCTGTTTGTAGAATACAAACCCCGAATTCACCTTATCACTACTATAGGAAAATCTCGCCAACTTGAGAATTTCCGGTTACGGGAATCGGGCCCAGCATCCTCTTATAAGAAAGAACGTGTCATTGTTAATAAAGTCCGTGAGCTCAATTGATGAAAACATCTTAGCGTGGACGCTTATTTGCACGAAACCCTAGAAGAAAGACTTTCGACTTGAGAGGTAATAAAAATAAATAAAGAAATTTGTATTTATTGGGTACCCACTCAACTGATTTTCAGTGGGGGACATTATGCTAACTTTATTATGTGCCTCGTTGCTACGTTTACGTGTCGCAGTGTCGCACACAAATATGAGACAAATAAAAATATACTTTAAAACAATGTGATATTATAATATGATCTTTACTGTTGAGGTTTAAGTTGTCACTTTTTACAACCTTCCCTGGTTTTAGTACAATAACATGTCTGCTCTAAGCTTCACATAAAAAACTGATTGTACTTGCAAGAGTAATTGGGGGAGAATTAGAGAGATTATTTGAACTAATTTGGTAACGTAAATTCGCTTCAGATGATTTCGGGTTATCCCTTCTCGAGTTACACCCCCAATTCGTTCGAGTCTAGGGTATACGGCAACCCTCCAAGCATAGTTACAATGGTGGTTGCGGGAAAGGAGATCGAATCCACATGTAGTTCGAGAACGCCACCACTAGCCACAATTTATCATTTTTCGTAATAAACACTGTTACCGTTTTATTGACATACATTACTGTTCTTCAGATTCGAAAGATGTCATATGACCTAAGCTTCAAGTACGTCTTTCATAAATGAATAATTATATTTGTATTGATAGTCTACCCACTCAATTACAAGAAATGATTTTCAATAGGGGACATTTATACAATTTATCATGTGCTCCGTTGCTATGACGGCTCCAAAGGTACCGTTTACATGTACAACGGTGCCATACAGATGTATTCAAGTTAAGTTCCAAATTAAAAAAGAAAAAAACAGTCCGAACCGGGAATCGAACCCTGTACCTTCTGCATTGGAAACTGGAATAAACAATTCAACATTGGTTTGCTATTACTAGAGAATAGGGTATTGAGATACTGAAAAAATGTCTCGTTCACTCCTATTGAGGTGGCTGTAGCACACATGTCATGTCGTTGACCCGTGTTAACGGCCATCTTGTATCGTAAGCATATAGGCCTTCGTTTTCTGTTCGCTGATCAAATGTTAATACATTTAGAGTTTGATTACCAGAATCACCGTAGTGACATTACGTGAATAGCTTATTTTTTACCGTAGAATATACAGTTTATTCATGTAGCTAACCGTTAAAAAAGTTGAAAAATTGTAGTTTCTAAAAATGCAAAATCGAATTGTACAAAACAAGCATAATAATAATAATAATAATAATAATAATAATAATAATAATAATAATAATAATAATAATAATAATAATAATAATAATAATAATAATAATAATAATAATAATAATAATAATAAAAATAATAATAATTATAATAATAATAATAATAATAATAATAATAATAATAATAATAATAATAATAATAATAATAATAATAATAATAATAATAATAATAATAATGAATACGTATTTGTAGGAATATATATATATATATATATATCCCCCCCCCCCCCAGTGTCCCGATCCCTGAACGCACGTTACCCTGGGAAATTAAAATAAAAAAACTCTTTTTATTACATTTATTATAGTTATGCAATGCAAATGCAATTCATGATATACAATACCATTATACCATTACCCAAAGGAAGTGTATTGAGTGACCTGACCATCAGCATGCGCAAGGATGTTTAACACTTCCTTTTTTGTACATTTTGGACAAATAAAGGCACAAAATGTATGCTATTGTTAGTTTTATTGGGCCCTAGCTGCATAGTACGTACCGTTGTACCACCTACTATTACAGCAGAACCAAGCTCTATTGAACATAGCAATGTGGCATTTACGTGTAATATATGTACAATTTTCTCCGTCTTCAATAAAACGTAATATAATGCAAGCAAAATCATTTCATTATCCTAAATGTCGGTTGAAATAATGTTCCGAAAAACCATGATTGTTCTCGTTCCAACTGCTTGAGCCGGGATACGGAACATTATATTCAAACAAGAACTGTTCTGGTAATTCCTGGACGGGTGGTGGTAATGAGACGAAGATTGGAGTGAGAGTAGAGGCAGGTAAAGAATAAATGCCAGAGAAGAGAAGGTTTCCGTCATACTGTTGATTTATGTATGTGGACGACTGTACGTACATCGGACAGAACATTGAACCGTTTTTATACATCTTTATATTATAGTATTATAATTTTTCGTGGCATAATATAGTAACAAAATTATATTCGAATGCAATTTAGTTATAGCTTGTATGTATAATTTCATTTTGTACATAAATTTGTTTGGGAAAGTATCCAATACCAATTGATAACAATCACAACAATCCCGATTGAAGACTTTCAGTTACACCGTCCTTTCGGATGGGACGTAAAGCTGGTGGTCCCCTTGGTACTTTTCGACAGGAGTAGGCTATACGTGCCGGTACCGGGTTTCCCCTCCTTCCTTCTTCATCATCATACATCGTTGTTTATCATCCGTTGTTATACTGGTCACTGTTAAATGGCATAATATGCTATGGGGCCAATTAATAAATAAAAGTAATAATTCGGATGCTTGTGTGAATGACAGAACTCCTTCCGCAATTACAATCCTTTAAATCGGTATAAAGTTTAGTTTACTAAAGTAGTCCTAAGGAACACATCAGTTCCGTTTTGTAAAGAGGTAACGGGCACTTAAACTAGTACATGTTTATTAATTAATGGAGTTTGTCAACGTGTCTTTAATTTTCGAAAATAACTATCACTGATTTTGAGGATGCTCATGTGAATGGCCATAAAAATTCACCTAGATTTTTCAATTGCACATTTTCATTAATATCACTTATTTACTACAGACGTGAATTGCATAAAATAAATAAGCCTAAGCATGTAAACACAAAACCGTAAAATATCAAAATAATATGCTTCAAGATTCTACCACACTGAAGACACATTCCGCGTCTTCCACATACCAACATCGGATGACATGACCATTGAGTATAACTTTGAGATTGTTGACTGACAGATCGTATAGAATTAGCAAAATATAACAGAAATCATAGCTTGACCTGTACAACTTGTGCTATTATGCCCGTTGAACAAACGGGTGTTGTAATTAACTGTGATTTCGTAATAATTTTAAGTCTAATAATATGGTGTACTGAATTTGCACATACTATACAAGATACACGTATACAAAAATCGATATGTACAAAACTTAAAATCGTACTACAGCTGATGTGTAATTTAAAGAAGAAAAAAAAATTCTAGGCGTAAACGAATAACGATTCTGGCGAAAGGGTAGTTACATAACTATAAAAAAAACACGCGAAATTATCTTTTTTTGGTTTCTGTTATCAACATATTATTGAGAACGCATTGAGAACGAAAAATATTCTAAAAAAAGTGGTCATTGCCAGAATTGTGGTTTCATAAAATCTTTAATTGGAATTAAAAGTTTCAAAGGTAAACTGTAAATGTTACCGGATAACTAAAAATGTCTTTGAAACTTTTAATTAATTTAATAGAGGCCTAATAATTTGATATTTTAAAAAAATTTAGAAATTAATTGTAATTAACTTCTATTACCAATATCAACCGTAAAGGTAATAATATTTTTACTATTTTAAATACAGATTTTAGGTCTTACGAAACCATGATTAGGACATTTTTCACTTTTTAAATCTTGAGAACCGTTGTCAAGATAATACAGAAAACATTATTTGTGCGTGGTTTCTATAGTGATTCCACCCTTTGGCGTTAAATGAGGGGTCCAAATGGAAACGAGCCAGTAACAAAAGTAGGATTTTTACGGCATAATTGTATATCGCGGAGAAAACATTGCCACTATAAACTCCCGCACATATATAAATAACAGGTATGTGGTAATGATAATTTATTTTATCAACACCACATGACAATAGTTGGGTGCCTTTATAATATTAACGTACCACGTGACCTCGCGATCCCTTTGGCCTACGAAGGCTACCAAAGGAAGAGGGCTACCTATGGCCCAAGCCACCTGGCTTAGCCAGATCTTTGTACATGCAGCACCATACACAAATTCTCAAGTTATAAAGAACACATCCCTAGTCATTTCTAGACTGAAAATAAATCTGCACTAAAACTATACCATGTTTATCGAAGCCATTATTATAATATGTCAAACATATTCATATTTCAATATTTTCCTTACCTAGCACCAAGTTATAAAGCTTCAATAATATGCAAGGTGATTAAGAAACAAACAGCAGACACATATCTGAATCTAGTACACGACCGTCGGATATGTCGGAGCTAGGTGCACACAACCAGAAACTCACGAACTACACCTCAAAGTTGCTTCAAATCTCTATTTTGGCCTGCTTCGCCTACCTCGCCGACTAAAACAACAATTACCAATTGTTATAATTAATTGTTACTTATTGTTAGGTTAGTCAGCTACGCTAGTCGACTAGCGAAAAACATTGATTTGAGACACATTTGTAGGTAAGCCGGATAGCCATTCTCTTCGCGCGTACCGCCATTGGCTTCAAACGGGCCGCCAGATTCGCCCGTGTTGGCGCGAGTAACGCACTCTATCGCAGACTTAGGACACTGTCTAGTGTCTACGAGCGCGAGCCAGGCGGCCATGCAAGCTACCGGAATAACGCCCACATGGAATAACGCCCACATAGAACAAGGCCCACATGGAATAACGCCCACATGGAACAAGGCCCACATTTTACGATCCCGAAGTTTGCATTGCCGTTGACCTTCATTATGCAAATTAGATGTGAGTAACGACTATCAAAACCAATATTAAACATTTGGCAACGCAGCATCGCTCGGGAAGCTTCGAGATCGTAAAATGTGGGCCTTGTTCCATGTGGGCGTTATTCCATGAGGGCCTTGTTCCATGTGGGCGTTGTTCCTTGTGGGCGTTATTCCGTGTACCCCTCCCATCACAGTTGTAGTAAGTTACCACTGGACAAAAGAACTTGTCGCAGCTACTCCCATCACACTTACTCCAGGACAGAAAAACGGGGTTTTCGTAATACCGTACTCCTGAAGTAGTGATCACAGGACAAACGAACAAAGCTAGGGTAAGTTAGGTTTGGGCGGAAAATACAAAATGTTATGATTTCGATGGTGGTGTTAAAGTGGCTGTGGATAATGCATGTGGATATTTGGGTGCAAAACCGTGAATTTGAGTACGCCATTAATGAATTGCGCGCAGAAAGTAAGTACATCAGGCACTACAAAAAATTCGAACCAATTTGAAGGTTAGGTTTAGCTACGCAAGCGCACGGCATCCATTTGCAAAGTAACCCTACTCCGAAACGCTTTCGTTTACTCGGGTTGAAAACTCTGACCCGGTGAAGTAAAGTCACGTGACATTACTGATCTGACGGGTTACTCTGGAGAGGTAAACGTAAGCGGCTTTTGTATCTACGCAGTGCAAGGTCTACTGGATTGCCGCTAGGCTTCGCTACTAGCGGCACAGGCCGATGGGCGCTTCGCAATTACTCCGCTAGGAGGAAATCCAGTAGACCTTGTACGCAGTGTAGCTCGCACCATGCTCGCACACAAGAGCTTCGTTTGTTTGTCCAGTACCAGGTACAGAAATCCTGGTACAGTACCACCCGGATGTACGTAATGAAAACGGAAATGGGGGCAAAAAGTTCACCTACCGTCCGCATGGACAAACAAACACCTCTAAACCAACTCATGTGCCTGTTTTTAAACCACAGCCTTCTCAACGGGTCAGTCCTTGCGGATTGCAAGGATCAAGTAGACCTTGGCGGATTGAACCGACATTCGAGAATGCTGTGTTTTACACATTTGCGAGAAGTATTCGAAAATGGCGAATTTAATCCCAATTCTCGTTCCATTACTTCATTCATTTCATTCATTAATTCTACATCTAGGCTGAAGGCCTACTTACAATAATTGTAGGTATCGGGTAAATCGTTAGTCTTAAACATAATCTTAGGACGTGTCCGAATTCCTCTTTATCATTGCTAACTCTAGGTCTAAGTCTAAATTTGACGTCATCAATCATCGGTGACGTATGAAGTACTGTCCGAAATCGTTAAGTCTAGGTCTAAATCGAAGTTTAGACCTAGCAATCGAAAGTGCACGCTCGTTATAAGTCTTAAAATGGCGGACGAAAAAAAACAGCTGCGAGAAGGAAGACGGAAAAGTGAAATGTTACTTAAGTTTATTATATACATACCTCTAGTATTATTTTCTAATGTAAACAGTGATAGGCCTACTCTAAAGCCTAAAACCTGCATCGATACTGGAAAATGAATACTTTTACATTTCCTAACCTCCAAAGGCGTCGGTACAATCCGCGGATTGACCCGTTGAGAAGGCTGTGAGCCAATGCTTCAACTCTAGGTCAAATTTCTCGCAATAGGTGGCTCTGCAATAGGTTTAGTACTGTCCGAAATCTACTAAGAATTAGAATTAGAACATGCTAAATAATTTAAACCTAGACTTAGACCTAGACTTAGACTTAGACCTTAGACTTTTAATTCAGACACGTCCTTAGTAATCGTTCTGGACGCCGCGTCCAGTCTCTAGGGCTTCACGACTATTAGTAAGACTATGCCTAGGCCTACACCCTGGTCCCATATTTATTCATAAGGTAGGCCTAGCATTAGTAGGGCCCAGGCTTGTAATACCTAGGCCTATGTTCTAGGCCTACTTAGGATCTTTTAGTAATCGTTCTGAAAGCGGGCTTCACGAGTATTTGTAAGACTAGACCTATGCCTAGACCTACACCCTGGTCCCATATTTGTCTAGGCTAGGCCTAGGGAATTAAATGAAATGAAGGCCTATCTTTAGTCTAGGCCTAGTGTCTAGGCCTAGCTATATAGCCACCACGGTGGTCGATATATTTTGTTGCCATTATTATTTGAACGTGGGGACCCAATTGATATGTGTTTTTAGGTTAGGGGGCAGGCCTACCCGAGTTTTAGCCTATTAAGGTATTTGGTTTTAGGTTGTCATACATAATAAAGTTTATTGCGTATCGTCCACCACACAAAATATAACAATCATCAATACCCACAGGGTTGTTTGATTCGTGTACACATAATCAAAGCACTAGTGCTAACGATATCTTCCATGATGGTTTGTCTTTGTATACAAAGTTTTTGGCGCGATTGTTGTTATTCTGCACCCACTACTACTCAAATAGCAGGTGTAGATATCTTACTCCCATCATAGTTGTGGTAATTTACACCCGGACAAAAAAACGCAGTACATTTGCCACTGGAACATTTACACCAAGACAGAAAAACGGTTTTAAGGGACAATTATGTACCAGGTGTTATTGAAACTGGACAAACAAACAAAGCTAAGGTCTTAGTAATTGCGGAGTAATTGCGAAGCGCCCATCGGATACCTATCATACTTACCTGGCGTAGGGGTCAAGGTCTACTGGATTTACTCCTAGCGGAGTAATTGCGAAGCGCAAAGTAAGGTCATTGAATGAGATCCAAAATCGCCATTTTGGATCCAACTACAAAAATCGCATTATTATTTAAATAATCGTCACCAATAATGTGAATTTGCTCGTAAAGTATTACAAAATATATATATATAGAATGTGAAGACAAAATCTCATTACCGATTGTTATATTGTCTTTTTGGCCCATAATTTGTTTTGACAGATCAATTCATTTGTTTTTCTGAATGTTTCTCCCATTTGAATAACATGGGATTTTTAACATTATGGAAATAGGTTAGATGACCTTACTTCGCGCGCGCTGCGCGCGCGCTACAAGCGATCTAGTGGACCTTGGTAGGGGTTACCGTGATCAACAAGGCGGTGACTCTTGCCAAATAAACTGCCCTCTTGATTGCAATATATCGAGGAGCAATTAACCAAACAGCTTTGGGATCCGCCTGTTCTGAGTGGTTCGAACGCAAGATTACTCTCAGACAGGAATCCAATAAGCAGAAGAACAGAAGATTAAGGGGCATCACCCCGTGTCCTTTTCCTTCAAGTTTTAACTTCTTCCCCTTCCTCCCTTATCCTTCTCCTCCCTTCCTCCCTTCCCCTTTCTCCCCTTATCACCAACGCGATTGCGGAAATTCCCCCGCGATCGTGACGGTGCTGGGTCTTACACCCTCCCTCCCTTCCCTTATCCCGCTCACCAACGCGACCGCGGAAGGGTTCTGTCCCCCGCGCTAGTGGCGGTGTCGGGTCTTACACCCTCCCTCCCTTCCCTTATCCCGCTCACCAACGCGACCGCGGAAGGGTTCTGTCCCCCGCGCTAGTGGCGGTGTCGGGTGTTTAAACCCTCTCTCTTCCCCTTCCTCACCCCCCCCCCCTCCCAGATAGTAAACTATCGCATCCAAGTCATGGTTTTCCCGCCATTTCACCCGAAGGCCACGCCTGCCGCTGGTCTTCCCCAATTCTTGCCTCATAAGAGGTCTACAATTAATAAACATTCTCAACCTGGTACCTCCACCGGGATGCTACCCCCGATAATCCCGCCCCTTATGGCAGCTACAACATCTAAACCACGCACTCCTGAACCACCTCCAGTGTGGACTAAGATCCCACTGAAGGTGAAGGAGCCGCGAAAGGGCCGTTACTCCTTCCCTATTATTTCAACTGACGCAGGAGTCCCTCCATCAGCTCCACTTCCCGATCAACCAGTCCCAGACAGGCCAGTAACGCCCACCGCAAATAGGTTTCTGGCCCTAGATGTCGACTGCGACATCATGTCGGACGACGACAACTCCCTGGTCATAGACTCCGGCGCTGAAAGCGAGATGGAGCTATGCCAGTCTCAACCCTCGACCAGCAAAACAGTGCGTCCGAAACGTCGCCGGACCCACTCGCTCTCCCCCGACTCAGACGCGTCTTCTGTCCGCTCTACCGCATCCAGGCCACCGAAACTCCATGCACAACGTGCAAGTCCCAGCTCCGTAATACATAAACCGGTAGCTACGCATCCCCCAGCAACTTCCTCGGACCTAGCTTACCCTGGGACTGCCAATCAGCACCCCTCCGACTCGAAACCCCCGCCCATCCTCTTATACAACATCGAAAACTATTCCTCTTTGGTCACCCTATTGGCCAAGGCCACCAAAGGGGCATATACCATCTCGGCCACAGCGGAAGCCTTCCGCATCAAACCCAATCTCCGACAAACCTATGACGAGATTTTCAGGTATTTAAACGTGCATAAACTACTGTTTCACACTTTCCCGACCGTAGAACAGAGACAGAAACGTCTCGTAATTCGCGGTCTTTCCTCCTCTGTGCCAGTCGAGGACATAAAAATTGATCTGACGGAGCAGGGCGTCAATATCGTTGACCTCCGTCAAATCCTGCATAATGGCGACTCTCCGTCCACTCGTCGACCCATGCCCTTGTTTGTTGCCACCGTCTCTCTCTTTGACACCGGCGTCCCCCTTCATACAGTCACCATCATCTGCCACCACAAAGTGACATTTGAACGTTACCGTGGCCAATCAGGTCCACGGCAATGCTTCAATTGCCAACAATTTGGCCATTCATCGGCCTTCTGCCATCTTCCGCCGGCGTGCTTTAAATGCGCCCAGGCCCACAAGTCAGCGCATTGCCCCAAATCCCCCGACTCACCCGCCACTTGCGTCAACTGCAAACAAGCCCACCCAGCCTCGTACCGTAAATGCAAGGCATATCTTGATGCATGTGATGCCCGAGCACAGAGCAACCAAAACCAGCCAGGCCGTCCGGTAACAAACCGCCGCCAAAAGCAACCACCTCCGCCGACTGTAGCTTCACAACAGCGTGCTAGCTTCCCCACAGCCACCTTCAGTGCCGCATTTCCCCCACTAGTCTCGTACGCGCAAGCTGTCCAGGCCTCGACACCACAACAGTCTCCACCTGACCTAACTGATGTACCACACACCAGTCCGTCACAGTCTTCTCAACCCCATGGCCCAGTTCCCGCCCCACGGCGTCCCCGTGGCCATGTACCACCTTCACAACCGCCGCCTCCACTGCTGCCGCCTCCACTTGCTCCCCAAGGTCGTAACCCGGCCTGGACTATCATCGGCCAAATAGCCGATGCCCTCATCGCCTATTCCAGCGACCCCATCATTTCCACCCTAGCTACCCTTCTTAAAACACTCATCTCCACACCCAACAATGGCTAAGCTGGAATTGAAATTACTGGCGTGGAACGCCAATGGAGGAGTTCGCCGCAAAACGGCAGAACTCATCCACCTTGTCCATCAACTTTCCATAGACATCATTCTCATCAATGAAACTCACCTACTCCCTTCTGACAACTGGTCTATTCCCGGCTTCCAAATTCTCCGTAACGATCGACTGACAGCGTCTAAACGTAGGAGAGGGGGTGGTACTGCCATTCTCTCTCGCTCTACAGCCGCCGTCGTTCAAGAGCCCACCCCCCTTCTTTCTGCGGTCGAAGCCACTATCGCAATTGTGAAAACAGCTGCTGGCCCGATGCGATGCATCGCAGCATACTCGCCCCCAAATAAACATTTCACTGGCACCGACTTTAATTCCCTCTTCACTTCACAAATGCCGACTGTTCTGGCGGGTGACTTAAATGCCAAACACCATCTTTGGAATTCGGCTGTCAACAACACGCGGGGACTTGCTCTTCTTCGTTTCATCACGTCTACCAACCTTAGACTCAATGTCACTGGGCCTGTCGAACCAACATACTACCACTATCGGGACACTACCCCTCCTGATGTGCTAGACATTGCCATTATTCGGAACATCCACACATCTTACGATATTTCGACAGTCCAGGCACTCACATCCGACCATAATCCGATCCTCATAAATATTGGTAACAAAATCAATTACCAACCACCTACCCCCCGGTTCTCATACGGAAAAGCCGACTGGCAGCGCTTCCGTAATCATATTCATAACCGCCTCACTGCCCTCCCACTTCCACTTCTCGACTCATCTTCAGCTATCGATACGTCTATCTCCTTCCTATCGGCTCTTATCCGTCAGGCAGCTAATGTTGCAATCCCCAAATACACACCGTCGCCCTCAACACATCTGTCTTTACCACCTGCCCTTCGTGCATGTGTGCGACAGAAAAATCGAGCCCGTCAGCGCTGGCAAGCGTTCCGAACGCCAGACTGCAAGGCCGAATAAGACAGACTGCAACGTGCACTTGACCGCGATATTGCCGACCACTTGTCATCGCAGTGGGAGGCAAAACTCTCCACCCTCTCATACCACGACAACTCCATCTGGCGGATGGCCAAGACGCTACAGAAGTCGAAAGCACCCAATCCCCCGATCCTCACACCTGCAGGCTGGGCACTTAGTAGCCCGGACAAAGCCGAGGCAATCTCGCGCAGTCTGGAAATGGCCTTCATCCCGAATCCACCAGTTCCTGGCGAACCTGATTTGGATAGGTTAATGAAAATCTACTTTTCAAAAACTGTGTGCCCGGAACCCCCACCTGAGTACAACCTTCAACCCTTTGAACTACGATCCATCTTTTCCAAATTAAACCCCCGTAAAGCCCCTGGTCCCGACGGTATAGGAGCGGTGCTCATTCGACAACTTCCCGGGTCAGCTGTGGCAGTCCTCTTCCATATTTATGAACGGTGCCTCACTACGTCATATTTCCCAAAAAATTGGAAAATGGCCAAAATTATCTCAATCCTAAAACCCGGGAAACCGCCGTCAGACCCGTCCAGCTACAGACCAATCAGCCTTCTCAATGTCATGGCCAAAATGCTTGAGTCACTGGTCCTAACTCGCATCAAGCGACATTTAGCCGATAACCCCATTATCCCCCAGTATCAATTTGGTTTCGTAGCAAACACCTCTACTGAACACCAACTGTTACGTCTCACTAATCGCATCACCCATGGTTTCAATAACAAGAAAGTCACAGCCGTTGCTTTCCTCGACATTGCCAAAGCTTTTGACTCAGTCTGGCATGCTGGCTTGTTATTGAAACTAGCCCGGTACAAATTCCCCCTGCATATCATTCACTTTCTCCAATCATTCCTCCACAAAAGAAGTTTTCGGGCATCTTGGCTGGGGTCACTGTCTTCACCACGCAAAATACGCGCAGGAGTACCTCAGGGATCAGTACTCAGTCCAACCCTATTTAATATTTACACGGCGGACATGCCAGAAATGCCCAAGGGTGTTGATGTGCATCTCTTTGCGGATGATGACGCCATTGCTGCCACCTCTCGCTCCGCAAAACTTGCTGTCAAACACCTCCAAGCTGGTCTGGATTTAATGTCCCCATGGTATGCCAAATGGCGATTCAAAATTAATGTTGGCAAAACTTCAGCCACCATGTTTACTACTGGTCATGCCCCCAAACATTCTCCCCTCTTTCTGGACGGTGTCCCGATCGCATGGTCAAAAACAAATCTGTACCTGGGTGCATTATTAGACCGCCGTCTTAGCTGGAGCCCTCATGTAGCCAAAGTGACTCAAAAGAGTAGAAATAAAATGTTTGCTTTTCGGTCACTTCTGAGGTCTCCCGCTATTGCTGAGAAAGACCGTCTTCGGATCTACACGACTGTTATCCGACCCACATTTCTATATGCTGCTCCCATATGGGGCACCACAACCTATACAAATTTACTCAAATTGCAGCGCCTTCAAAATACTGTCCTCCGCGTGGTGATGCACCTGCCTAAATACACCCCCATCGTTCCGCTCCACACTTCTCTAGATCTACCTCTGGTAGATACATTGGTTCAGGAGCGGTCTCTTAAATTTTTCAAATCCCTAACACAGCACCCCAACCCTCTCGTGAGGTCACAGTTGGACTTTATGCCCGACCTTCGCGACAGATTTCTTCGTCCAGTCGCTAGCATCAATACCCTTAAATTCAGGCCTCCCAACCCTAAGGCATGTGACCGCCACCGCAACATTCGCCCTCCCCTCTTTGCGAAGAAAAGACGGGTGCAGGTGTAAATCTAGCCATTCCCAGGACTCTTCCTGACCTTACCTTTTCTATTCCTAGTCGTTGCTAATCCAACCTCTTTTATTAATTCATACTAATATAACTTAAAAATTCATTCTGCCTTCGGGCCATTTCATTCTTTTTCCAAACGTTCTGCCTTCAGCAACACATCCATCACATCTGTATTCTTATCATACTTCTCTTAAGGACACTGTCCGGTCGAGATTGTCAAGCAAAAGGAAACTGTACCTTATTGCCACCATCCAACGGTCCAACGGAAGCGCCCATCGGCCTGTGCCGCTAGTAGCGAGGCCTAGCGGCAATCCAGTAGACCTTGGCTCGCACAGTTACCGTTTGCTGCTGCCTAGCATGAGAAATGAAAACTAAAGCCCCGTTCAGAACCAATTAGCGTACGTAACTTATGAAAATTACGAAGTTGGTCCAATGCAGTTCATATGCCAATGTTCACAAGGAAATTCGCGAAATTATCGCTACACGTAATTATCGAAAAGTTGAACCAACTTCAACTTTTCAGCTAATTTCAGTAATTTTCTAAATTGTGCGCATGCGCACAAAACCAAATACACATATTTCGAGTTTGTTTGCGGGTTTTAAGAAAGCTGTTGAGGTTATAATGGACGAATCACTTTTCATTAATCTTGTGCAAAGCTCAGAACATTTTGTACGATAATAGAAGGTCGGATTATCGCGGAAAGTGCAGTCATATCTGATTGGTTTATGTTCATTTGTGAAATTTCATTCTGAACACCTACATCAATTTCTAAAATTTGTACGCGTTAATTTTCGCACGCTAATTGGTTGTGAACGACGCTAAACTGATAAAATATATCGGCTGTTGCCTGGAATAACAATTATGCTCTGATTGGCTGGAATATTTCACTGCGGTCAGTAGGAAGAGAGGCGCGAGAAAGCGCATTCTGCATTCAAATTCCCGTGTTGGAATACTAGGTAAATTCGTATACTGCGCAATGCGTAATACTAGTTAAATGCGTATACTGCGTAATGCGTAATACTAGGTAAATGCGTAAACTGTGTAATGCGTAATACTAGGTAAATGCGTATACTGCGTAATGCGTAATCAGATGAGTGATTTTTTCCAATGTATCAAACAAATAATTTGCATATTATCATATTACCAAAGATTACAAACTAGGGTGTAATCTTTGATATTACTCTTACAAAACAAAACAAAAAATACATTTAAATTGCAATTAATTGCATTTAATGAACAGCACATCGAGAAATAATGTACACTAGTTCTAAGCTTGTAGCACAGACAACTAATTTGTAGCTTGTAGCTTACGCTGTCATCTTTCAAAAAACTACAACTTTATTATAAAGGTATTTTTTGTTTTCTTTTGTATGTGTAATGTGATCAGTGGTTCAAGTAGACCCGGAGAAGTAAGGTATGCACTACTGCTGTGTAAAGTAGGCAAAGCGGGTATACCGCATACAGGGGGGGGGGGGGGGGGGGGGGCACGGTCCCCGTCACGAACACGTTTAAATGGCTTTTGAGAGGGGTCGGGCCCGGTGGTAGAGGACCGGTGCAAAAATAATACTTTTGTGGTGGAAAAAACAAAAATGTCCACATTTATTACATAAAAACATTGGATGAACAAATATAAACACAAAGTACAACAAAGCGCTCGTCAACATAATTCGTCAATACGAATAAAATCGATAAAAAGTACTGCCGCTATGGCATACCGTCGGTATTTTCCGTAACGGTATGTATGCCAGCTCATACCGCTCCACTCCACTGAATATGATATGCACATTTTTTGTTAGATACATGGAAAACTTGCTCATCTGGCAACGTGAAGCGTTTGACATAAAATAAATAATTATACAACGATAATGAAACCTACAATTTAGGTTGTGATTAATTTTATGTTTATGACACTGACCATGACACAGACCAAGATGGCGCTGAGTCACGCAGCGCTGTTACCAGCCGGTCCGGGTAAACTTCGTTTTTCCGCGGTCGTAGTAATCACAGTTTCGTTGTTTTTGTCTCTCTAGTAGGGTTAAGTTTCAGTGCATCTGTGTGCGCGTTATCATTTGCATACGACCAACATCTCGTTCTCCAGAAGGAGGTTCATATTTCCGGGCCGCGTGTGTTGAAAGACTTGAAGTCTCGCTAGGTCGCTGTCCGTATTTCAACTGATGGTAGGCCTAGGCCTACTGTTTTCTTCTATTTAATCGAACAGATATAACTTGTACGGTACACTAGTGAAGTGATAAAGGAAGGTAGGCCTAAATTTATATCGTTTAACACTAATAAACTAATACACGTGTTTTTTGAAGTGTTTTCGTCAGAGCGAAATGTGGGCGGGAAAGTTATTTTCGACCATAGCATTATATTACGAGTTTTCCATGAAACAAATCATAAATTTAGGTAAAATCAAATGAGATTCCTATTTTTCTTCGTGTGCGAATAATATATTAAAGACGTATCAGCAGTCACAATTCCGTATTTTCTTTGAATTTATTAATTATTTTCAAACATCGCCTTGTTGGATGGATGGATTGCCACGAACTTCCGGCTAAACAAAGTTCCTTTCGTTTTTCTCCATCATCCGAAAATTTGGAATTTGGAATTGTCGAACCACTGGTTGTCGACCAATGGGCGCACACCTCACATGACAGTCAGCCAATCACAGTACAGCATCGCGGTGTGGACTCCCTCGCTCTAGGCGAGAAAACCCTAGGCGAGAAATAGAACCGGGAAAAAAGACGAGCTTAAACGAATATCGTATGTCACCCTTAGAAAAGAATATAATGAGCTCCTCCATGATAAACGACTGGAGTTTCTTATCGCCGAAGAGCTTAAGACTATCGAAGCCGCAGAACTCCATCCTTACACCTACCTTAACAAAGACGAGCCTCAACCAATCGCGCCCCCAATAGCCATCGGCGAATGGACACCCTATTTTACCAACCTTTTAAACCAGTCTTCCCTATCCTCACTGGATTCTTTACAATTAATAAATAACTTAAACTACTATGTCAGCCCCACCGAATTTTGCCCCATAACCAAACAAGAAGTACAACGCGCAATCAACTCATTGAAAAATAAAAAAGCCGCGAGCCAAGACCACATCACCAACGAACATATCAAAGCCACGGCCAACACCAACTGCACCCTTTTAACTAACTTGTTTAATATCTGTATTCAACAGGGAAAGATTCCTCACGAATGGCGAACGGCCTCATTAAAAGTCCTATACAAAGGGAAGGCCGGAAGGGCGACACTCTATCACCAGAATCTTATAGGGGCATCGCGTTAAGCTCCGTCGTATACAAACTTTTTTCGAACATTATTAATACTCGTCTACAAGCTCTCACCGGCCAAGAAATACCAGATGAGCAGTTCGGTTTCCGCCCGGGCAAATCAACTTTACAAGCTGTCAAAATTCTTCTTGATAAAATCGACTCCACTCTTGCCAAAGTGAAAGGCAAACTATACACTGTCTTTGTAGACTTTAAAGCCGCCTTCGACTCAGTAGACCGGCACTGTCTTATCAATAAGCTTCGCGACCTGAACTGCATCCCAGTCGAACTATTGAACATCCTGAGTGTAATTCTAAATATTAACTTCGTGCAAGTTAACGATGGTATCTTCCTCTCCGATCCAATAATACAGTCAAACGGAGTCCTCCAAGGGGACCCCTCCAGCCCACTTTTGTTCAACCTATTTACTTCAGATATAAAGGAATCCATCTTCGACGAATTTAACAAAGACGTTTTCTTGATAATGTACGCAGATGACATCGCACTATACTCAGAAAACCTCGCTCAGCTTCAGCATACGTTACTAAAACTCAAAACATGGTGTGAAAGCAACCTTTTAGTAGTAAACGTCAATAAAACAAAAGTTGTTAAGTTCAGAAAAGGGGGTAATTTAGCCAAAAGTGATGTGCTTTTCTACGGTACTCACAAAGTAGAGTTTGTATCTTCTTTCAAATATCTGGGTATCTTACTCCATTATAAAGGTACTTCTTTCTCTCCCCACATCAAAGCAAGATGTTCCTCTGCCATAAAAGCCATGCACCTTATCTCCAAATTATACTCGCTCTCGATCTCTTGTGCTATGAAACTCTTCCACCTCAAAATCTCCCCGATTGCTTCATACGGTATCGAAATCATCTGGCCCTACCTCTCCCAAGCTGACCTCACACAATTAGAATCTGTTAAGACCCTTTACATGAAAAAGGTCCTTTCTCTATGTAAATTTACTCGTTCCCGCTTGGTGTATGAGATGGTAGATGAGTCATTGTTTGTTGCTGACCTACAACATAAATTCAACCTAAGCCAACCAGTTGCCTTTCGCACTGTCGTTCATGTTTGCATGTCAAAACGCCTTGAAATTAGACCTGAATTCTTTACTATGGATCTGTTCAAAAATGATGACTGGAAAAAACCTCTTGCCAAAAACAGGCACGTTCTAACCCGTGTAGCAGCTCACGGTTTTCACCATCTGTTCTGCCGAGACAAAAAGTTCCACTCATCATACACAGACTGCAAATGCTCCCACTGTGCTATGGATTGCGATCTGTATCATGTGTTTATATGTCCAGCCAGGACACATTCCATGATCGATCTTGCCACAAAGGGTATTATCTAGAAATACGTGGAAATGTCTGACTCATTGTGTTAACTATGTAAATAACTATGTAACTATGTAAACCCGTTAACTATGTAAATGATAACTATGTAAATATGTACTCTGTTGTACTCTTGACTGATTGTGTTAACTATTTAATTATGTACTCTGTAAATTGATAATGTTCATTTTAATCATTAATCTCGTCTTGTTCATAGCCGAAATGTTTCGACTGTAATTATGTACTCTGTAAACTGATAATGTTCATTTTAATCATTAATCTCGTCTTGTTCATAGCCGAAATGTTTCGACTGTATAATTATGTTACTCTGTAATGCTGTAATGTTGGTATGCCGGTTATGTCACGCCACAGTTGGCGTCGTACTCTCTGGAGTTTAATAAAAGCATTAAAAAAAAAAAAACCCGAGGAAACCGTAAGTTCGGAACCAACATCGTCGCCACTCGCCACTGCATCAGTTCATTCTTCTCAAGTTTCAACCTGTTGGCTCGTGCGGTCATTGCGTCATCTAAATTTGTGATCTAATCAGTGTTAATTATGAGTTTATCGAGTGTTGTACAGTGCTATTGTGATTAGGACGCGTTTAAACGTTAGTGGAGTGAAAATTGTTAACATCGGTAGCATTTTTTAGCCAAACATATTTTAGGCCTATACACCATGGCACCCCCAAGAAACCAAAAACAGCTGGATGAACGGTATGACGATCTTGAGCGGAAATTTGAGGTAATGCTCAAATCAGCAACTGACAACATTGAGTCAAAACTTTCAAACATTCAATCAGCCCCCGGGACAGTACCCTCCGATGCCATTGATAGCTTAAGAGCGGAATGGGTGAAAGAGACTTACGAGATTAAGGCAGCTATGCGGAGCCAGTTGGATGAAATTAAGTCAATCATCGAACGCGAGGTACAGCCCCTCCGTGAAAAATTGGACTCTCTGGAACAATATACACGTAGAAATTGCTTGATTATCCATGGCCTTGCTGAATCACCGAAAGAAAATACCACCAAAGTAGACTGGACAGCTTTCAGGCAGACTCCCCCCACCCCTCCCCCTCCCCCACCCCCGTATGATATTATGCAAATATCCATAGTTGGACGTGATTGAGGCAGCCACCCCTCCCCCTCCCCCTTCCCCCCGTATGATATTATGCAACGATCCATAATTATACCTGATTGAGGCAGCCACCCCTCCCCCTCCCCCTCCCCCTCCGTTATAATGCAAAGAATCTAGAATTAGACGTGATTGAGGCAGCCACCTCCCCCCTCTGCTATTGTGCAATTGATTAGAAGCATCTTTCAGTCAGGATCGATATTGTACTAGCTAGATTCAGGCAGGCCTCATCCCGCTTGTTATTACATGCAAAAGTAGTATTTGAGGCAGAGTGTGTCCCAATACAGTCAGCATGTGTTATTTGGCGACTATTTTGAGTCGGATTTCTCCCCCTAAGAGTGGCTATGCAGGCATCTAGTTCTAAGCAGGGGTGAATGTATGTCGGTTAATAGTTTGATATTATTGTCTCGGGCTGCTGTAAACAGGCAGGCAGCTGTATTACTCCCCCCATGGCCCGTTGGTGTTACCCTTTTGTATATTATTTTTCAACAATTAAGAATCTGTGAACATAACGCCATATGCATCGTATGTTTGTAGAAGATGCGCCCCTTCCGCACGCGTCTCACCTGGGGGGTTTATTTACGGTTCGCGTATATTCACGGTAAAGATGTAATTTTGTAAATAGAGGGTTGTAATCAGGGTGACGTTATTGATGTGCCGTTCCCTGTCGCAGCTGTAAGAAGTCAGCTGCATTCCTCCCCCAGCCCCGTTGGTTTTTTGTTGTTTCGTGACCTAACCCTTTACCCTCTTGTATATTATTTTTTAACAATTAAGAATCTGTGAACATAACGCCATATGCATCGTATGTTTGTAGAAGATACGCCCCTTCCGCACGCGTCTCACCTGGGGGGTTTATTTACGGTTCGCGTATATTCACGGTAAAGATGTAATTTTGTAAATAGAGGGTTGTAATCAGGGTGACGTTATTGATGTGCCGTCCCCTGTCGCAGCTGTAAGAAGTCAGCTGCATTCCTCCCTTTAGGCCCGTTGGTTTTAAATGTGAAAATTACTGCGTAGTTTTTACCACTCTCTTTTGTAATATAATATTAGAACAAAACGCTTTTGATTTTCATAGATACAATCCCTCAGCTGAACTCGGGGTTGCCTAGAATTTATTTATCGCACGTGCGTATTTTAAAAGGCTTTTATTGGTAAGAGGGGGCCGATCTTTTGCGAACACAGCTGGAGGGTGAGGTCTTCCCCCAAAAAACTAAATGTTTGCAGTGAAATTGCGGCTGACTGGGGCTTTCAAACTAATATCAGTCATGGCTGACGCTGCGAAACATAATTATCCATAATAATAATAATAATAATTATAAAAATAATCATAGTAATAATCATTATAATTTCAGGTACACTCTTGTTGAAACTCGACGTGAACTCGAAAACATAGATTCGCCGGTACTGGGGCATATTTGCGTAAGCTCGCCTCTAATACAAGCTATTATTTTAAGTATTTGAGCGTGCTTTCAGTACATAAAATATATAAAAGCAAATGGTTGCAGCGTCTGTTCGTACAGTCGCAATCATGGTATTGCCTTGGCACCACCCATTTTCTTCTCTGATTGCGGGGCCCAGTCAGTCGGGTAAAAGTTTTTTCGTACGAAATTTTATCAAACACATCGATCAAATGACGGATGTAACTTTTAAAGAAATTGTCTGGTGTTTTTCTGAAAAACAGGCTGTACACGCAGATATGGTGTGTTCTATACCGCTAAGGTTTCATCAAGGGCTGCCGGAGGTAGATAATTTCACACACGAGACAGGCCCAGTACTTATTATCATAGACGATCAAATGCGAGAAGCAGGACCCGAAACAACAGATTTGTTCACTAAAGGGTGTCATCACAGAAATCTATCAGTTATATTTATTTCACAAAATCTATTCCATCAAGGCAAAGGCAGTCGCGACGTAAGCTTAAATGCACACTATGTAGTGGTTTTTAAAAATCCGCGAGATCGCGCTCAAATAGGTGCTTTTGCCCGACAGGTTTGCCCTGATAACCAGAATTTCGTATTTCATGCTTACAAACAAGCCACTTCCGAACCTCATGGTTACTTGCTATTTGATTTCAAGCAAGCTACTCCTGACCTGCTCCGTTTTCGCACTAAAATATTTCCTACTGACGGATTGCACTCCACAATATTCACGCCTGTGGGCAAAGGGGGTAGGCGTTAACTAATATAAAAGAAGACATTTGATTCCTAAAATCATCAGTTTGTCACTATGCCTCCTACAATAACGAGTCACGCAGATGTATTGCGAGCTCTTTCACGTGCGCGCCCGTGTATGAGAAAGTCAATGCTGAAGTCAGCCGATGTAGGAGTAATTAAAGCAGTTTGCGAGATCGCCGACAACACTTTAAAAGGCAACGTGAAACTAAATTCCAAACAGAAGTCTAGATTATCGCGTCACAAGAAGGTCTTGAGGAAGCTGGCTCGCAGGGGTGAAAACTGGAAGGTTAAGAAGCGAGTACTTATACAAAAGGGTGGCGCAATTATACCTTTATTATTACCTCTTTTAGGCGGTGTATTGAGTAGTCTTTTTAGGTAGAAAAATGGAGCATGCAAAGAAAATGATTGTGGTGTCGCCTGAAGAATTGGCGCGGATTAAAGAAGGCGTACAAGCACGCGCTGATGGCCCGGGTCAACTTGCGCCATTGGATAATGAGATGACGCGTATTTTAAACATGAAAAACGTCGCAGACAATGAAAAATGGGCAATGTATAAGCAAGTACTTCAGCGGTTCTTACACTTCGCCAACGAGTCTCGCCTGCCATTAAAAATACAAGCACTAAATTTTCATGACAATGAAAGTCAAAACACTCACTCGACGAGTCTCGACATTATGAAAGTTCGAACTCTTAATGCCATCCCCAATTCATTGAAACGCAAAGCTGAATTGCTCTATGATGCATTGAAATCTGCAGGTGGCAACGTGATAACGTGGGACGAACTAGGGTCGGTGTCATTTCACGGCGTAAAACTTCAAGGTTCTTCAATTACAGACCTTGTGGGTGATGCAGTCAGGGACCGAAAAAGCACGAACCCCATTGGGTGGCGCGAGTTTGCGCAGGTAATGACCAATTTAAATATTCCTCGCGAGTTTATAGGCAATACGCGTAGAAAGGTGGTCATTAACACAGTCCTACGTGGAGTGAGCACCTCGCCAGAGAAGGCTGCGGCTGTCAGGCGTGCCAAAAAACAATCTAAAGACGAAACACCTAGATCTACTCGGCTTAAACGTTGGGTGCCGTACTCATTCTCTAATAAGAAATGAAAGCCAAAATTCAAGCTGCGCTTTCGAAAGTGTATTACAACCCAAGTCACCCTGCAAGTTTTTCAACGGCAGATAAACTATGGGAGGCAGTAAAAAATAAAGCGTCAAAGGACGAGGTACTTCAATGGCTTCAAGAGCAAGATGCATACACGCTTCATAAGCCAGTACAAAAACGTTTCAAAAGAAATAAGTTTTATGTCGACAATGTGGATGACTTGTGGCAGGCAGATTTGAATGATATGCAGAGTTTGAAAAAATATAATGACGGGTTTAACTATCTTTTAACGGTGATTGACGTTTTTAGTAAATATGCATGGGCACGCCCCTTACGCAACAAAACCGGTGCAGAAGTTAGTAAAGCGTTTGAAAGCATATTCCAAGAAAGTAAGCGTAAGCCATTTAATTTGCAAACGGATAAAGGAAGGGAATTTCTAAATAAGCCATTTCAGAAGTTCTTACTATCTAATAATGTTTTATTTTATCATGCTAATAACCCTGACATCAAGGCCAGCGTAGTAGAACGGTTTAACCGTACACTTAAAACAAAAATGTGGCGTCTCTTTACATCAAAGTCCACATACCGTTATCTCGATCAACTGCCCTTACTGATGCGGGGATACAATAGTTCTTTTCACCGCTCTATTGGTATGGCACCGATGCAAGTAAACGACACTAATGTTCTACAAGTTTGGAACAATCTCTATAGCCGCACCAAAATATCACGTAGTAGTAAGCCCAAGTTTGAGATTGGAGATACCGTGCGTATAACTCGGGAGAAAATGATCTTTGTGAAAGGCTATGAGTCCAATTGGTCTGAGGAGGTGTTTCGTGTAGTAAAAGTTCTTCACAGGCAACCCATTGTGTATGCAATTACTGATTGGAATGGTGAATCAATTGAAGGCACTTTTTACGAGCACGAGCTTCAACGAGTACGTGTTGGAAAAAGCACGCTCTTCAAAATTGATAAAATATTAGAGTCAAGGGGTAGTGGTCCCAGACGTGAAGTGAAAGTCAAGTGGCGTGGTTATCCAGATAGCTACAATTCGTGGATTTCAGCCTCTGAAGTACGCTCGCTTTTATAGAAATGGACCAATTTTATATCACGTTGCCCAGTAATAGCTCAATGGAATATTATCCAAAGAACACGACGGCCAGGTATACCACTCAGCTTCTTCGCCGTGTCACTCTCCACGGGCGCTGGGAGGTAGCCTTAGTTGAAATTCACTTTCCTCACACGTTTTACAACGTACGTCCTGGAGAAAATCATATCAAAATTTTCACAACAGAAGGAGAGAGAAAAGTGTTTAATATACCTCCAAACTACTACCCCGAAAATAATTCTTTTTATGCGGCATTTAACAAAGTCCTAGCTGGTTACAGCCCGAATGGCGGTGCGGGTCTTATGGTAGAGCTGAGTGACAGTCGCAGAAAATTTACTAAATCTATTGGTTCTGACATCGACAAGATAAAAGTATCTACAAGTGTGGCAGATCAATTGGGTATTCAATCTGGTAGTAATCTTCTTAATAATGTTCAAACAATTCACCCCTGGGGTGTGAATAGAGGGTTTCCGCAGTTGATTTACTGTTACTGTGATATTATTGAAGATCAATTGGTGGGTGACACATCATCGCCTCTGCTCAGAATCATTAACGCAGAAGCAAACGATTACTCTTTTGGACGTGAGTGTACACAAATTTTTAACGCTCCTATATACGTTCCAGTTCAAAAACGTGAATTCAGCACAATTGAAATAGATTTAAGAGACGGTACTGGTAATGTTATACCATTTGCTCATGGAACTTCGTCCGTGCTGTTAGACTTTCGGCGCGTCAAGGAAACTTAAGTATGACAAAGTATTCGGACGACCCGTATGTGAAATACTATGCGGACCAGGCGGGTAATGGCATTAACGTTTTCAGAGGGTCTAGCTTTCAAAAAGGTCACGGAATTGGTTCATTTCTGGGAGGCCTTTTTAGATCCGTCCTACCATTGATTAGAAGTGGTGCACGCACAATAGGGCGGCAGGCACTGAGTACGGGAGTGAGTCTTCTTGGCGATGTTGCTGAAAATAGGCCTTTCAAGCAGTCTTTCAAAGAACGAGTAGCTGAGGCTGGCGGGAACTTAAAACGAAAAGCTGAGGCTAAAGTTAAGCTACTTGCTGGTTCGGGTCTTAAACGCACGAAAAGGGCTCGTATTACTCATTCTGCGCTAGCTACTCGGCGAAGAAAGACGTCTTTGCTGAAAAAGAAAAATAAGAAGAAGAAGAGAGTTGTTAAGAAACAAGCTGTCGATATATTTTCTTAAATAATATGGCTTTTCTTTATTCCAATTCGTGCGAGTGTACCAAATCCGAACTTGACGTGTTTGCTGGGCCGGTAGTGCAAATGAGTACTTTAGGTAGCTACGAGATGCATTGTAAACCCATCGCCCCTCTAAGCGATGATGGTGCGATCGAGTTTGTCGTTTCTGGACATGGCGATGAGTATATCGACCTTGCGCACACCATGCTTATACTTAATGTTAAAACAACCAAGTCGGATAGAGCAATTTTACCTGACGCTGTAAAAGTGGGGCCTGTGAATTACTATTTGCACTCATTAATTCAGCAAGTAGATGTTTATTTAAATCAGAAACTCGTTTCACCTCCGTCAAACGCATATGCTTATAGAGCATATTTGGAAACTCTCCTGAACTATGACGAGTCTGCAAAATCCACTCACTTGACAAACGCTTTATATTACAAGGACACGGCTGGCAAGATGGACGATTTCTCAACTAATGACGGCCTTAACAAGCGAATGGCATATACGGCTAACAGTAAAACGGTTGGATTAATTGGAAATTTGCATTGCGATATGTTTAACCAACCACGTTATTTATTGAATGGTGTTGAATTGAAAGTTAAACTCATTCGAACAAGAGAATCATTTCATCTTATGTCTGAAGCAGAAACTAATTTAAAGACACAAATTCTTGATGCTTCCTTGGTTGTGCGCAAAGTGCGCATATCGCCATCAGTTCTTCTTGGACATGAACGCGCACTTATGAAAGCGGCAGCAAAGTATCCCATCGCTCGCGTGGATGTAAAATCATTCACCATAGCTAAGGACTTGCAGAGTAAAAGCATTGACAACATTTATCTTGGACAGCTGCCTAAAAGAGTTATTGTCGGCTTTGTCTCTAATGTAGCTTTTAATGGAGACTACAAGAAAAATCCATTCAATTTTCATAATTATGGCATCAATTTTCTGTCTCTCTATGTTGATGGACAGCAAATACCTTCCAAGCCACTACAGCCTGATTTCAGTGTAGACATGTATGCCCGCGAGTACCAAACTCTCTTTTCAGGTACAGGCATACATCATCAAGATGAAGGAAATAATATTTCCCGTGAAGACTATCCAAAAGGCTACACATTAATGGCTTTTGACCTTTCACCTGACCAGGCTGCTCATATGGGTCACTGGAGTCCGCAACAAAATGGCAATTTGCGTCTTGAAGTGCGCTTTTCAGCTGCTTTAAGTGAGCCAGTAAACTGCGTGTTGTATGCCGAATTTGACAGCATGATTGAAATCGATCACGCGCGCAACGTGGTGGTTGACTATAGTAACTAATTAGTTTAAACTGTTATAAAAAGCCTGCAAGCACCCGTCAACGCTCAGTTGCTTTTCCACGCATCAACCGACTAGCTCTACGTCACCATGAAGAAAAGTGCAGTAGTAGAATTTCAGTGCTTTTATGACAACGCAAACGATTTTATTGTGAAAGAGTTGGCAATCGTGGACAACTTTTCAATTTGTCAGCAGCATTGGATAATTAAACCTCCATACAGTGAAGCTGTTCTTGATGCTGACAAGAAAAAAGTTGCCCGCTGGTTGTCGTCGGTTTACCATGGGCTGGAGTGGGATGAAGGCGATGTTGATTATGAAGATTTGAATAAAACTCTCGAGTGCTACACAAAGCAGTTTCCCATTCTGTTTACTAAGGGCCGCGAAAAAGCTGCTTTCTTAATGAAAGTATTGAATCGTGAAGTTATCGACTTGGAAACAATGGGGTGCCCGTCTCTGAAAGAATTAGATGACTTTGAAGGCGCTTGCCTTACGCCAAGCCACACGAATGACATACGTGAATGCGCACTCAGGAACGCGCTACGCCTCTCTCAGTGGTGCGTCCGAAAGCGTGAAGTGACTGATCTTACGTTAACAGAAGCGCGTATGAAAACATTTTCCAATTTCGATATCCCGCACGCCAGTCCGCGAGAACTTGTGGGCACAGGGTTTTACTACTCTAAGCACGAAGAGTGTGTGCGCTGTGCTTTTTGTGCTCTTACCATTCACAAGTGGCGTGTTACTGATTCACCACGTGGCGAGCACAGTCGCCTGAGTCCAAGTTGTCCGCTAGTTAATCTACTAGACCGCGGTCAGGGGGAGGATATTTGCGGGAACCTTTAAAAAGCGCTGTTTAATGACACGCGCAAGTTAAACGCTCCACAACTTTCAACGAGAGAAAAACAAGTTAAAAAGCATGTATTCTGTTGATATAGAAGAAGCTTTGTTGAGAGACAGTTATACAGTTGACGTGTTTCGAGGTGCGTTTGCATCAGACAGGTTACCAAAAGTTGTGCAAAAACCGGCTGCATTAGTGTTCAATACTGACCCGCAAAGCAAACCTGGTTCACATTGGGTCGCAGTTTTTATTGATTCAACTGGTCGGGGTGAATTTTTCGATAGTTATGGTTTACCTCCAATTGTCTGCACGCATTATGAATTTCTTCAACGTCAGTGTAGCACGTGGACTTACAATACCAATCAACTCCAAGGATTCAATTCTACCGTTTGTGGGGAATACTGCGTGCTCTACCTGGCTCACAGGGCTCGTGGTCTTCATCTTCAAGACTTTGTTTGGCATTTTAAAGATTTCAAAAACTCCAGTGCTAATGACAGATTCGTAAAACAGAAGTTTACCAGAATATTTGGTTCTAATGATTTTAAAACAAGCAGAGGAGATTATTGCCGCGGGCAAAAGTGCCTCTCGCGCATGTAGCTACGCGCACCGCATCTTCCCCCACCCGCACCTGCAAACGCTCTGTGGGAGGAGTCTACCAGTGACCATAAAAAGGCGGGCCGCCCAAGACCAGCCAGTTGTCCAGATTCTTCACCATCATCGTAATGTCTTCATTGATCGACACTCCACGATCCAGCCGCGTACTTGAAGATTCTTGGCGTCCTCGACTGTACTCCAACGTGCTGGATATAACGTATTTTGTGAACGCAAGCCGAACAAAACAAATATCGGTCGGGTACGCGAGTGATAGTCATTTGGAACTGTGTGTCACCATTTCCAAGTGTGGTGAAACAGGCATTGCGCTTACACCATTGGAGTGGGAAAATTTCACAAACGAAATAGACCGCAACAACCATTTCTTTTGCGTGTGGGACGTTTCGGATCCTGAAGAGGTGTTCGAGTTGAGCGACAGGGTAAAGCTTATTCGAACCTGCTTCCGCGGTACCTTGTCGCTTGTGTTTGAAGAAAAAACTGTTGTTGGGGGGAAATTAAATCGTGTGTACTTGGCAGCGCAATCTTGGCTGGGACTAAAAGAAGTGTTTGGGTGTGTAAACGCTGCAGTTAAGGAGCGTATGGAATGGCTCCCAGCCATACAGAACTTCTATCAATGTAAGTTGCGTGAAGCAATGGCGAACTTGAAGCGGCGCAGCGTAAAACTCCCCCAACTACAGGAGGAAAAAATCGGTAATCGAGTGCAAATGGTGATCGGTGCTGTGTTTAAGTACGAGCCAAATAGTAACCACTATTTTCAAAAGCTAGACCGTAATTTTAATGTTAAAAGATTTCTTTTGGAAATGGCTTCTGTAGGAAGCGAATATATAGCAAAGGACCTAGCGCAGATGTGGGGCGCGGGCCTGCATTATATGCCAGAAGATGTTAAAACAAGCAAAATTAATGTGGAGGAGGACAACTGCGAAAATGATGAAAAATGTGACTTTTTACCCTGTGGTGAAAACAAAAAGTTTCGCTATTTCTAAATTCAAAACTAAAACGCTAAGGTGTTTTTCATATTTGTATAAATTGTATTAAATAATATTTTTACAACTAAAAGTGTGTTTCATTTTTTCTAATGAAGTTTCTTAATTATGCCTTATTTCTTATATTGAATTAAGGTGTGAAAAAAAGTAGAATAGAGTATTTTTGTAAATATGTTTTATTATATCAATGTGAGTTATGCAAAAAGTAGAATGTATTTTTCTAAAATATCTTTTATTTGTCATATTAATGTAAGTTTGTGAAATTAATAGATGTAATAAAAAAAAAAGATTGCTAAACAACGTGGTTTTCTTTTTTTCCCTTCTCCTTCATTTCTTATTGGATATGTGTAGCAGGGGAATTAAGGAGTAGGTTTAAATAATGTGAAGACTTTTTTCAAGTTGTATTCTATTTTATTTACAACCCGCTCTTGGGGGGGCTGGGTTCAAAATACATAGTGAGTGTACATGTTTTATAAACCATATTTTAAATATTATAATGCACAGTGGTGTTAACATTTATAATTATGGTAGTCAAGTAAATATATTTTTAAACCAACATTTATTTCTTTAAGAATACAAGCTATTTTAAATATTAAATAACACATCAGTGATAATACATTTACAATTATGACTGTACAAAATTTATAAAACATGACATAAAAGCGTGAACAATTATGTTTCTCTTCGCAATAGGGTGCATCATGATAGGGAGTTGACTTTGCGTTCAGAACAATGAATTGACGTACTTGGCCGAGATAACACTTGCGCTCAAAAGCAAGTTGTGCTAAATGAAATGTTACCATTTAGTAACCTGTATTGCCTGTTTTAGTTTCTCTCACGCCCAAGTTCGTTATCGCCCGCCTATAACTAACCGCGAGTGTGAGAGTGAAGGGGAAAAGGCCTACTACTTTTTATAACCAAATGGAAGAGTGTCAAAATCACCTACGCGTCTGCGTTTGGTAACAATGGCACGGTAGACTTTGCTCTCTGCTCTAGAAGCGACTTGGCAGAAGCCTGTTTTGAATATTTTATGCGGGTAATGAAGTTTGTTGGCTGGGGCATTGTTTACAACCATAGACTTTAATACTTCAAAATTAAGTTGCTCCCTGTTTCCGAAATTTGGCGTTAGCCCTTTACACTTGCAGATGAATGTTTTACCACCATCGGGTTTGCGTATGCTGAGGGCGTACGATTTGGGCCCTCCACTGACAAATGTGTCAATGAATGCACCCTCTCCATACTCTGCAATTTCATCGGTCAAATCTCCAAGGTAATCACCTGTTGGAGGGCACCACTCGTCTGGTAGTTGGGTAAAGATGACACTATCAGTGTCAAAATAAAGCACTCTTTCACCCAACGCTTCCAAATATGTATAGAGCTGTATGCGAGCGTGTGCTGTGGTGAATGCTGCATGTGCCACGCTGGTGTATGGTGAGGATTTTAAACATTCTTCGCGGCTTTCGTACGTGACGAACATGAGGTTTTCACTGACCGGCAAACATGAATGAATCTTAATGGTTGGTTTTGTCAGCATGTTTACAAGCTGATTGTAGGTGGATACCAGTTCTGTCTGAGTCAGGTTCTCAGCTTGTGCAAATTTGCCCCAGAATTGGTTCAAACAATTTTTTCCAACGATCCGCATTCCCTTATTCACGCGTATATTATCTTTGTTCAAAGCTATACCCTCGCGGTGAAGAAAGTTTTTTAAATATTCATCTTTATCTTGTTCTGTTAAACACCATGTGGGCCAGCCGCTAGCCTCCTGTTTAATTTTCAAAAAAGCGTTTATGTATTGAACGAACAAACCACCGGTTTTGGTTTGCGGATCGTACTGCACGACTTTGTACTGGTATATCTCGTACACACGTGTAACGCGATACCCCATTTCCACAGCCTTGCGTAGCTCATCTGCAGTCCAAACGCCGGTTAGTTCACGTTCACGGGGCTCGTGCTCGCATTCTACCTGAGACATCTCCTCAGCGCACCGACGACAAAGAACAAACATAAGTTTCTTGTTCATTCTCATCGGAAGCACCGGGTGAAAAAGTGTTTGAGGTGGAAGGACCGTGCACTTGACAAACCCTTCAACCTTGTCCACGTCATATGCAGGACCGTATCCGACGAGCTGGGCACACTTAGCCCCTATGTAGAGCTTTGGGTGACCAACTGGATATTTTCCAAATTTGTTACACCAAGGGTACAAGCTGCATACGTCTAAATAACGAATAACCTCGCCAGCATCACGATCGGCTTTGTGATAAAGACGTATGCAGTTTGTTCGCCCGCCGAAAAATCCGTCACGTAAACATAAAGGCTCTTCGTTTGCAAGGCGGTGCGTTTTTAAAAAGGTTCTGAGCTCTGGTGTGGAACTCTTTAGCTCTTGAAACTCGCATCCCCACATGCTGACAACTCGGCAACCTTTACGTTCTAGATGAGCTTTCTTTGAGATAGTGTTGAGAAACCTTCGACCCATTGTGTCATCTGAATTTGGGTAGATACGTTCATCCTGGTTAGGAAAACAAACTACGCAGCCATGAAAAAAGCAGCCATTGAATTCGAGTACTGTTTCCATGCCTGCATCGTCTACATAATATCCATCTACCCGCTTTCCATGAACAACAGTTTCTCGCCCATTATGAGCGTGAGCGATTTCCACTCCGCGTTGAAGTGCTTCCCACTCAAGCCACATCACCGCAGTGTGTGATTGCCTGTCGGCTAAACGGTACCCACCGGGAGGGGCAACACCAATAGTGTCTTCCTTCAGGTAATTCCGTCTAAAAGACAGCATGCATGCGCTCGCGATTGTAATGCACTCGCCAAAGGGGTCTACACCATTAGCTTCAATGAAATCTTTTCTAAATTTAAGGCAAGCCTGCCTTAGAATCGTGACGTCGTTGGAGCAATATTTTCTAATTTCTTTTTTGAAATCAAAAAATGTTCCTTCAGCGCGATGCTTTGCGCTTTCCTCTTGGTGCCACAGCAAGAACTTGGCCCTGTCACTGACTGACATTGTTTCAGGGGAGTAATAGCCCGCATCGGGCAAAGCCCCTACATAATCAAAATTGTCTTCTTTATTAAAGAAGTGAGGGAAATAGCCTTTCTCTTTTACTGTTAGACCTAACGCACCGGGCAGCTTTCCTAATGCCATTTGGAAGAAGTTAAGGGAGTCAATAAAATGAAATTTCTCGATTTTTATAGACAATATACTCTTTTGTCTCATAACTAGCGAGGGTCTCCATTGTTTTTCCTCAACCATGTATCTGAGGATAAATTGCCCGTCATACCCTCTGAAATTGTGGGCTATGATGACAACTTTTTTGAAACTGGCGCGCTTTAGGGTGACAAATTCGATAAAGTCAGCAATGGTGTTCTCACCGCTAAATTCACGTTGTCTGATCCCGCATTGATGACAGAGATTGCCCTCAACGTCAAAGCACGCCTTGCACGCTTGCTGGGTAATACAAAGGTTGGGCACATGCTCTTTACATTCTTCCATGCCATTTAACTTTTTTGTTTGCGTGCACTCTAGATCGAAAAAAATGAAGAGAATATTCTTATCATATTTTGGCGTTTGAGATTTCGGCATATAACATTGATGCTGAACACCGGTCAAAACTGGCACGTTTTTAGCGCAAGTTTTACAGAATCTCACTCCACATTGGTGAGGGTTTTTTAACCCGTTAATTCTGTAAGACATGTTGCAATCGCCGCAAATTTTTTGAACGTCACAAATGGACTTTTTGTTCCTAGAAAAGATTGTTTTTAAATGGTTATCAAAACAATCTTGGGCTTTAAATTGACGGTTGCAATCTGCGCATTTAATTGTTTTAAACGTATTTTCTTTGGCTTTTGAGTCAGAACAATCTGTGGCCCAACATTTGGCGCAAACATCTGAGCACCTATGCGCGGTTTGTTTTTGATACCCTTTCATACATGGACGGCAGTAATATGAGTACCCAAAAGCCGAAGCCACCTTTGTGATTGGAGTGTAGTGGTCTTCTTGTAAAATCAGATCTATATTTTTTCGCGGGTTTTCTAATGTGCCAAGCACGCCCTTGAACATAGCATCACTGCCGTCACGTTCTGTGAACACAGTGATGGTATAATCAATGAGGTGAAGTTGAAATTTTCTGATATGCTCAAGCCCGCCACCTTTCGAAAGGTCAACGCCTGCTTCTTTGCACAGACGCACAGCGAAGTCTTTTTGAATGGTTTTTTGGCATTTTCTAAGCTTATCAAATAGTTTTCTGTCTCCGTCTGCATACGCTTTAGAAATTACAATGGCTCTCGCAAGACAAAGAGTGTCTTTATTGTCTATAGTCACCATAGAAAGAGAGTTTTTTACATAAGCTGCCCACGAAGTGGTCACTCGTCCTTTTCCAATTGGAATTACCGTGTAGCCAAATCGTGCCACCAGAGGTCCGCTGGTGAGAAAATCACCATTGCTCTGATTTACTTTAACCACTCTCCTAAGAATAACGTCTCCGGAGAGTTGGTCAACACGGCGGTACGTTATATGTATAGGCTTTTCAGGACAGGCATTACTTATTATGTCTAACCCAACCCTGTGGTGCACAGGCGTATTCGCGGTTACATAGGCTACTAGCCGGTCGAATACACCCGCGTACCACGCGTCGGGGTCGGTATTTTCCGGCACTTCGTCAATTCTGAACACAACGTCTCTATATTTCGTTTTGAAACGTTTATAATACCTTTCCTCCCTATCCATGATGGTGAGCCCTTCAAGTGGATCGCCTCCATCTCCTCTGACGCCGCCGCCCCAGCCTCCCCCGTCATCCCCAACGTCGCCGTCACAGCCATGCGACGCGGAGCCTCCGCCATGCGAGGTGGTGCATCCGCCGCCGCACGAAGTGGTGTTACCGCCGCCTCCGCCGCCGCCGCCCCCGCCGCCGCCCGCAGCGTTGCCTCCGCCGCCTGCAGCACCGCCTCCGCTCGACCCTGGTGCATTGGGATCGTCGTCATCCGGCCGCGGCGGTAAACGCTTGCGCTGCATTGAGCAGGGGGGCACGTAGTCGTCTTCGTCGTCGTCGTCCTCGGGGTTGCCGCACCCACCGCGTAATACACATTTTGTGCAGCCTTGACAGCACGTCCGGCAGTCGCAGCAGCCGGTGCACCTGTCGGTGCACACTCTGCGACACCTCCCGGAACTGCAAAAATGCGTTTGAGAATATTAACTTCAGGACATAATTTCCTAAAATAAAGCACGTTATTTTCATTATTATTTCAAGATTGAATGCCAATACCACTGAAATAAAAAATTCAAATATTTACCGTTCTGCCGAGTACTGCACGCACGGCGGCTCCAGTGGTGCCTGCGGAGCCACCTGTGGAGGTCCTTGTGGTGGTGGGCGCTGCTTCCTCCGGCGAGGGGCGGGGGCAGCAGTAGAGAAGGCGGCTCGCGTCGTCTGCGGAAGTGGCTGGGATGCCGCGCGTCGCTTTTCTCGACTGTGAGCGGCGGGGGAAGGAGACGTCGCCTTTCGTTTGCCCGTTTGTACCTGGGCTCTACCCCGTTCACGAAGAGGAGAGGCGGGGTTGTGAAGCCCGAAGCCGCCAAGTTCGAAGTTCTCATAGCACTGTATGAGCGCAGCTTCGTAGTCTAATTCTGCTTGGTCTACTTCCACAACATTTAAACCCAACTCAGACACCAAGTCGGTGCCGGAGTCAGTATTGCTTGTAGGTCCGACCAGATGATGCATCAAAAATTCGTTGCCCTGCCCGCCTGTGCCTCGGGAAGGTTCGAGCTGTGTGACGGTCAGAAACGGGCTCTCTTCCATCTCAGCTCGAACCTCTGCCCCCTCGGCATGTGCGAACGGGGACGAATGCGCGAAGACCTCATTGGCCGTTTCTGCTAGCTCTACAGCAGACATAAAATCTTCACTAACTGGCGACCATACAACCTCATATGGCGACCGGGGTGGAGTCACTAGGTCTATAAAAACGGGCGAAACGCTTCGGCGACGACGCTGACTGGGCGAAGGAGATGATGGTTCGGCGGCACGCTTACGGCGACCCCAATTTTGTTTCCACCCCAGCTTGACCTTGCGCGGCGGCGATGGAGGTGTACTGTTTTCCGTCAAGGTACTATAACATCAATGGAAATGCATTAATTTTAATCCTTTGTTACGAGGCACTTGATGCAATAGAGAACCGACAGCAATACGAGTAACGTAAGACATAATATATGTATAGTTCACAAAAATAACTACTAACCAAGATGGGGTTTGTGGCTCCTCCTCATCTGACGTAGAAAAGCTTAGGCGTCTTGCGGCGCCCAATTCGGGGCGATGAATTATTTCCGGCCTATAACACAACAAACATTTTTTTTTTTGCCTACATTCACCATTTTTAGTATTTAACTTATAACACCATCCTCGAAATTAAGAAATGTGGAAAATTGCTGCAACTAAGATTTCTCCTCCGTTTAACACACGTCCACACTTTGTCCTGTATAAAATAAAACGCACACAAACACACGTCGGCACAAGCTCCTAGTCGTTCACGCTTTATACAGCATAAGTAGAGATACGTGTAAATAGCACTTTTTTCAACCGTCATTTTGAAGCAGTAATTTTTTGCCGTCATTAAAACACTTGAGGATTAAACAACCCCACATTTTAAACTAAAAAACGCAATTATCGTATACAAAAGTATAAATACTTCGTTACAAAAAACTAGGGTCAGAAAAATATCACACTTTACAAAACACTATTTTCACGCATCTCTACCCGCGAGTAATATTGTAATTATTGTTTCATATTAAACTCACGTGTCGGGCACTATCTGCGCACAGTAGAACTCTTGAGATGGTTCTAGTGGTTCGACGCCGGAAATGTTGCCCAAAGAAGGTTGCTCTCCACCAACTACGGGGGCGTTAAGTATTGGCAGGCGCCCTTCACCAAAAAGCCCGTGGAAAGCATCGTTACCCCCATAGGTTGGTGGAAAATCTCCTTCTTGGGCATCGACCCATTCTAACAGCTGGTCGAGGGACGGCAGTTCGCCTTCTACGTCAAGACACCTAGCAAAATAACTCTTATTACCACTCGCGTCTAGAATATCGTTTAACATTTATTAACACAAAGGTCATGCGGCGAAAACAGATTTTTGGTTAATTAATTAAAGTTTTAAAACAGTATTAGCAAAAAAAAAATACTTAAAACAGATTCTTGGTTAATTAAATAAAATTATTTGATAAATTATTTAAAGTTTTAAACAGCATTAGCAACAAATTAATTCTTAAAGACATTTAACATTTTAGAAATAAGCCGACTGGCTTTCCAATATTGAGTAAATTCAAAATATCGTATTGACGTAAAAAAAAAAAAAAAAAAAAAAAAAAAAAACACATAGTATGCAGTCGGTATCTAATGAGCATTATTGAAACATACAAAAACGAAGTCATTCTTGACGCGAGGTATTTACATCTTAGGAGCAATCAAACAAACGTAGAAAAAATATTCCTAAATTCACGACTCTATGGTTTATTTTACCCTATGCTAATATAGCACATGATCAAACACTAGAGTGTACTTACTGCGATGGCAGCCCCGCGAAGCAGGAAAACTCCGACAGAGGAGGAGACGAGCTTGAGTCCATTCTTCCTTGCTAACACTTTAACTTCACAACAACAAAACTTTGATCACACACCAAAATACTTGTGACTGTTTACCGCTCCAACATCCCTTTAAATAGGGGCAGACATAATGAAATTTTGTTGTGACCAATAGGATGAAGATATTTACCTCATTCATGCAGTTAAACCAATCCGAACATTTTATTTTTCTTACGCCAATAGAGTGCAGATATTTATCTTATTTAATACCGTTAAGCCAATCCGAACACATTTTATTTTCTACGCCAATAGGGATGCAAACATTTAGTTTTTGGGGGGGGGGGGGGGGAAACTACTAAGCGCATTGCCCTGGTCAAACTCCGCCCCCCCCCCCCCCCCCCCCCACACAACGCATTAAAGACACACACACAGCTGCAAATAGACAAAACAACAATGCCCGCTCCCCTGTTCGATTCAACAATCACCCCTCACAGTACACCCTCCAGATGTGTACGCAAAAGATCAACACCCTCTTACCAATAAAAGCCTTTTAAAATACGCACGTGCGATAAATAAATTCTAGGCAACCCCGAGTTCAGCTGAGGGGTTGTATCTATGAAAATCAAAAGCGTTTTGTTCTAATATTATATTACAAAAGACAGTGGTAGAAACTAAATTTCACTGCAAACATTTAGTTTTTTGGGGAAGACCTCACCCTCCAGCTGTGTTCGCAAAAGATCGGCCCCCTCTTACCAATAAAAGCCTTTTAAAATACGCACGTGCGATAAATAAATTCTAGGCAACCCCGAGTTCAGCTGAGGGGTTGTATCTATGAAAATCAAAAGCGTTTTGTTCTAATATTATATTACAAAAGAGAGTGGTAAAAACTACGCAGTAATTTTCACATTTAAAACCAACGGGCCTAAAGGGAGGAATGCAGCTGACTTCTTACAGCTGCGACAGGGGACGGCACATCAATAACGTCACCCTGATTACAACCCTCTATTTACAAAATTACATCTTTACCGTGAATATACGCGAACCGTAAATAAACCCCCCAGGTGAGACGCGTGCGGAAGGGGCGTATCTTCTACAAACATACGATGCATATGGCGTTATGTTCACAGATTCTTAATTGTTAAAAAATAATATACAAGAGGGTAAAGGGTTAGGTCACGAAACAACAAAAAACCAACGGGGCTGGGGGAGGAATGCAGCTGACTTCTTACAGCTGCGACAGGGAACGGCACATCAATAACGTCACCCTGATTACAACCCTCTATTTACAAAATTACATCTTTACCGTGAATATACGCGAACCGTAAATAAACCCCCCAGGTGAGACGCGTGCGGAAGGGGCGCATCTTCTACAAACATACGATGCATATGGCGTTATGTTCACAGATTCTTAATTGTTGAAAAATAATATACAAAAGGGTAACACCAACGGGCCATGGGGGGAGTAATACAGCTGCCTGCCTGTTTACAGCAGCCCGAGACAATAATATCAAACTATTAACCGACATACATTCACCCCTGCTTAGAACTAGATGCCTGCATAGCCACTCTTAGGGGGAGAAATCCGACTCAAAATAGTCGCCAAATAACACATGCTGACTGTATTGGGACACACTCTGCCTCAAATACTACTTTTGCATGTAATAACAAGCGGGATGAGGCCTGCCTGAATCTAGCTAGTACAATATCGATCCTGACTGAAAGATGCTTCTAATCAATTGCACAATAGCAGAGGGGGGAGGTGGCTGCCTCAATCACGTCTAATTCTAGATTCTTTGCATTATAACGGAGGGGGAGGGGGAGGGGGAGGGGTGGCTGCCTCAATCAGGTATAATTATGGATCGTTGCATAATATCATACGGGGGGAAGGGGGAGGGGGAGGGGTGGCTGCCTCAATCACGTCCAACTATGGATATTTGCATAATATCATACGGGGGTGGGGGAGGGGGAGGGGTGGGGGGAGTCTGCCTGAAAGCTGTCCAGTCTACTCACCAAGCTGATAGTGTCAACAATCAACGATAAGCTAAATCTTACGTACAAAATAGATATTAATGATATTGACCGTTGTCATCGCCTTCATTCTAACGATACCAGATACAAAAAACAGTAGGCCAGTCATCATAAAATTCATTAGCTATGTTGTTAGAGATGATGTATGGAGAAGTAAAAAAGCCCTGAAGGGTTCCTCAGTAGCAATCACGGAATCCCTAACCAAACTCAGGATGCAACTCCTTCGCCGCTGTCAACAAATCGCAGGGAAACACAGCGTCTGGACCCAAGATGGCAAGATAATCACCTTATCTCCCAATGGTGAGAAGATTTACGTTGTCACAGAACGAGATTTGGTACGCCTTGAAAGTATTTTTTAAACTGTTCAATGTACCCTGTTCGTGTTAATATAATCATTTATCGTAGGTTTCTGTTCCTAGGCCTATAGGTTTAATATTGATCTAATTTGATTACCGTCCATATTAATTTTAAGCTTTCAACTCAAATTTGTATAGTCATTACAAATCCTTGTAGTTCACTTATATTTAGAGTATCTATTTATAGATTAGTTGAGAATTAGACTCGTAACTGGACAGACAATTTAAACTGTCGCACATGACAAATAAGGGTTATAATAACAAACTAGATTAGAACCATTAGAACTAAATACAGATCTGAGATTGTCTTACAAAATTGTGTTCAGTAAAATCATAGGCTTATCTTAAGATAATAAGTCTAATTGGCTTTGATTTGTTTCTTGTTGTTTTTTCTTTTTGCTTTTTAAGTAAGTAAAATCACAATCTTAAGATAAGAAGTCTGAATGGCTTTGATTTATTTTTTGATGTTTTTTCTTTTTTTCTTTTTTAAGATAGAATTATCCATTGTAGAACTGTACTTGTATTTGTAGATCTATTACTAAAATAGGATAAAATTGCACGATGGTTTTGTCGCATCCTATTTGCACTGACATCGACCTCACACTTAACGAAACCAGAGACAACTGCATGACTTGCAAATCCCTTGAAGAATTCTCAAAATTTCACACCCTCCCAAAATCAAGCATGAACATCACTATTATCCATATTAATATACGCAGCATACAAAAACATTTTGATGAGCTATTAGTCGTTCTCCAAAATACCTCAGTCAATTTTGATATTATAATATTAACGGAAACACAAATGACATGCACTAATAATCAATTTGTAATCGAGGGGTACGAGTCTTACCATTATAATAATAAACTTACATCACATGATGGAATATCTATCTTTGTCAAGGAAAACACTGTAAATAAAATTAACATTGAACAGATAAATGAAATAACTCAAGCCAACTGTATTTCAATTACATTCAACAAAGACAATAAAAACTACACTATTTTAGCTCTATATAGATCGCCTTCCAGTAACATAAATATATTTATAGAAGAATTAGCCAATTATATCCCAAAAATAAAATCAGACGTAAACATAATAATAGGCGATACAAACATAAATATCAAAGAAACGCAATGTAATGAATCTAGGAATACAAGAGACTATCTTAACACTATGTGCAGCAACGGGTACCTACCATACATAAATGAAACTACCAGAGAAACGGGCCTAAGTAAATGTTGCATAGATCACATTTTCATCAAATCGAAAATACAATCCAGTCACAACAAAAATTCAAGTACTATAAAAACCTCAATTCTACATACAGCAATTACCGATCATTACCCAATTACAGTCCAAATTGAAACGGTGAATGGAGTAAAAGATAAACTTTTTCGCGATGACGTAGAGAGTAAAAAAGAAATAAGGTCACTTAACTACGAAGTATTATATCAAAGAATGCAAAACGAAGGATGGCAAAACGTAATAAATGAACCAGATGTTAACATTGCAACAAGCAACTTCATTAAAATACTAGGAGGCCATATTGATAAAGCGACTGAATGTAAAATCAGAAAAATTAACTTCAAAAAAATTAAACCATGGATTACACTAGGGCTAATTAAGTCAATAAGAACACGAGATAAACTTAGCAAACAAGTAATAAAACACCCTCTAGATACCGTACTCAAAGCATATTATAATTACAGTACCGTACCAAACTAAATCAGATCATTAGGATCACAAAAGAAGATTATTTTAAGAATAAGCTACTGAATGCAAACAATAACATCAAAAAAGTGTGGAACGTAATAAACGAAGCTTCAAACAATTGTGTAAAAAAGCGTTTTGCTGTAAAAGAAATAGCTACGAATAAAGGCACAATTAACGCGGACAACAACCCAACACTAGTAGCTGATACATTCAATAATTACTTTACTGACATTGGGGGGAAAATGGCAGAGGAAATCTTAAAAAAGAAACAACCCTTCTCTGAAACTACCCCATCTTTAGAACATAAACCAAGTAACACAGACAAATCTATTTTCCTCTATCCAGTTTCTGAAACAGAAATCTCATCATACATAACCGAACTAAAAGAAAACACAGCGCCAGGAATCGATAACATACAATCGAAAACACTTAAAGCTCTGAAACCACTAATTCTAAAGCCAATAGCACACATCATAAACCAAAGTTTTACAACAGGTGTATTTCCTAGTGAATACAAGAACGCAATAATTACACCTATACACAAAAAAGGAGATAAAACGCAAACATCCAACTACAGACCCATATCCTTATTAACAAATCTTTCGAAAATACACGAAAAAAGCATTAAAAAAAGAGTAAACGAGTACCTAGAAAACAACAAGATATTCTCACCAAACCAATACGGTTTTCGCGAAGGAAAGAGCACAGAAAATGCTATCTATAAACTAACGGAAGAGATACACTTGGCAATAAACCTAAACAAAAAACCTTTAGTAATTTATCTAGATCCAGCAAAAGCCTTTGACACGGTTTCTCACAAAATACTTATTACAAAACTTGAAAAAAATGGAATCAGGGGTGTAGCGCTAGAATTAATTAAAGATTATCTGAAAGGAAGACAGCAAAACGTAAAAGTTAACAATTCCCTAAGTTCACCATGCAAGAAATTAAATGCGGTGTGCCCCAAGGCACTGTGCTTGGACCACTGCTGTTCACAATTTACATTAACGACCTGTGTAATGCTAAAGAAGCACGCATTTTAAGTTTTGCAGATGACACTGTTTTAATCATAACTGGCAATACATGGAGCGAAGCATATAAACAAGCCGAGGAACTAATGAATAAAGTGGTCAAATGGTTAAATGAAAACCTTCTAACGCTAAATGAAGACAAAACTGTATACATAACATTTTCCCCAAAATTAAATGGACAACCTACCAACCCCAACCTCAAACTAAAAATACACTCTAACCTTTGTAGTAGGGACAAAATAAACTGCACGTGTAGTACAATAAACAAAGTAGACCACACCAGATACCTTGGTCTCATAATGGATCAACATCTTCGATGGAATAACCACATTTCATCTATTACAAAAAAACTGCGAAACACGATTTACAAATTCTACAATCTACGAAACATTCTCTCTTTTCCTACGCTAAGAATTGTATACCACGCATTGTTCCAATCAGTAGCACAATATGGTATCCTAGGGTGGGGTGGAACATATATGGCACACATCGAACAATTAATTATAATGCAAAAGATCGTTCTAAAAGTAATACTAAAGAAACCACGCCAATATCCATCCTCGCTTGTATATATAGAAAGCCAAACACTTGATATTAGAAAGCTGTATGTTAAATCCTTAATCAACTATGTGCACCTAAACAAAAATACCGGAATAATAAAAACAATATCACATCACATAAATACAAGGGTAAACTCTAACCAAAATCTTATTATGCACAGACCATCAAAAGATATCACTCAAAGACATGCTCTCTACCTAGGTCCTCGAATATACAACAAAATTACAAACTCAATCAAAATAAAGCAAGAATCTAAATCTAGATTCAAGCAATCCTTGAAACCTTGGCTCACTACAACATCCACGGAAACAATAGAAAATCTCGTAAACCTAAAAGAATAAACACCTTACAAAATAATGATACTATGCTAGACTGTCTCGTAAATTTAAATTTAAATATGGATATCATTGCAATGGATTAACGTACAATATATAACAATCGTGCAAAAATCCTACTTCAGAGATATGTATTAGTTATAAGTTTCTATGCAAGTCAGTTATATTAGAGCAAGTTAGTTAGTTATTAATTCACTATTAGTTTCTCATTTCATAGTTTTAAGACTTATTTATAGAATTATACATAGTCCTAGCTCTAGACCAAACTTAATCTTATTATTCATTGTAAACAAAATAAGTATAGAGGCATGTTTTGTTGCTGATCTCTCAAGCTTCTGCTTATGACGGCAACAAAACAAGTTTACACTGTACATATTCTGTATAGCCTACATTTATTTCATTTCACTTAAAACATGTTAGCTCTTTACTATACTAGATAATAATTGTACTATTATACTTAAACGATCGCAGTGTAAACTTAAAAATGCAATAAAAAATGAAAAATGAAAAATGAAAAATGAAAAAAATACTGTAATACTGCAAGTGAATAGTTCTACGGAAGGGCGGTGTAAACATTTTCTATCACTAGGAAAATGCTCCGCGTTAACGAATGAGCGATTTTTTTGAATGTATCAAATCAAATAAATCATTTGCATATCATATTACTCTTAAAAAAAAAAAACTTTATAATAAACATATGATTTTTTTACAAGATGGCGGATCAAGTTATAACTTTATAACTTGTGTATATAATTTATCGATATGTTGCTAATAAATGCACGAAATATTATTTAAATCCGTTAAGATGTTTTCTCTAAATAAATTAAAACCTTTAAGTTGATTTTTCAATGGATTTCCGCATAATTGCATTCCACCGAGGTCTACTCAATAGGCTCTAATTCATAAACTATTAAACCTATCAGTGAATGGAAAGTTCCATAATGTAGATACAGACTATATCTAAAATGTAATATTGTTTAATCATACAATAACCCGCTTTTAAATCATAATAAAAGTTTTTAATTTACCCACCAAGTTCGTTGTTAACTTTTGAATGTTTGCCGTGAACGTCATAAAACATAACACGTCATTGTAGCCATTTTATGATAGCTATCAAAATTCCAAATACATAGTGAGAAAGGTCTGACTGTTTACGCCATTCGTGCCGCATACTATGTGCATCTTACTTCAATGGTCCACAAATGCGAATCATATCGGTGGAACACTGTAAAAATGAAGAAAATTATAGCCGTAAATACACAATATTTTTTACAACATGGCGGTTGAAGCTAAAATTTTGAAACTATTGTCGAGTGTTAGTACTATTGATGTGGACCTACATGCAAAATATTATTTATATCGGTGTGCAAATTTTAATTTAATTTAATAAATTAAAAAACATGTTTTTCAGTATTTAATTTTTTGTAGGTTGGCATCTTACGTCATTGTAGCCATTCTATGACAGCTATCGAGATTTAAAATAATGGTGAGAAAGGTATGATTGCGTACGCTATGTTTGGTGTATACTATGTGCATCTAACTGCAACAGTCCGCAAATGCGAATCATATTGGTCGAACACTGTAAAAATGAAGAAATTATTGTCGTAAATAAACAATATTTTTTTATAACATGGCGGATAAACTAAAAATTTTGAAACTACTGTCAAGTGTTGGGACAGTCAATGTGAACTTATAAGTGAAACACCATTTAAATCCGTGTGTAAGTTTTAATTTAATTAAATAAATAAACAAATTTTATTTATCAGAAATTAATTTTTTGTAGGTTGGCATCTTGACGAATTTTGCTGGTTATGTTAACAGCATCGAGTTTAGTGGTCACAAATGTTGCCCGAAAATTTCAGCAAAATACGTCAAGCCATTTGACCTGTGCGCGACGAACAAAATTTAGCGCACACACACACATACTCACAGACAAAGCGCCGATCGAGTTGTATTATGGAGAGATTCACTCCGCTTCGCTTCGCTCATCTAACTAGGAAAACGCTCCGCGTTGCCAGATGAGCGAGTTGGTTCAATGTTTTAAAGCAAACACATCTTTTGAATATCATATTTCTCTCAAAAAAAAAAAAAAACTTAATAATAAACATATGATTTTTTTACAAAATGGCGGAGCAAGTAACAACCTTATTACTTGTGTATATTATTTCTCGATATGTTTCTAATAAATGCACGAAATATTATTTAAATCCGTTAAGATGTTTTCTTTAAATTTTTCAATGCATTTCCGCATAATTTAATTCGACCATGGTCTACTCAATAGGCTCTCATTCATAAACTATTAAACCTATCAGTGTATGGAAAGTTCCATTATGTAGATATAGACTATATGTAAAATGTATTATTGTTTTATCATACAAAAACCCGCTTTTAAATTATAATAAAAGCTTTTTTATTTGTCTACAAAGTTCGTTGTTAACATTTGCATTTTTGCCGTGAAAGTCATAAAACATAACACGCCATTGTAGCCATTCTATGACAGATATCAAAATTCCAAATACATAGTGAGAAAGGTCTGACTCCCTACGCCATTTCTGCAGCATACTATGTGCATCTAACTTCAATGGTCCGCAAATGGGAATCATATCGGTGGAACACTGTAAAAATGAAGAAAATGTCTGCCGTAAATAAACAATATTTGTTTATGACATGGCGGTTAAAGCAACAATTTTGAAACTAATGTCGAGTGTTGGTAGTATTGATGTGGACCTACATATAAAAAATCATTAATATCCGTGTGTAAGTTTTAATTTAAATAAATAAATAACAAAACACGTGTTCCTGTTGTTAATTTTTTGTAGGTTGGCATCTTATGTCATTGTAGCCATTTTATGACAGCTATCGAGATTCCAAATAATAGTGCATAAGTATTGTTACGTACGCTATTTTTGGTGTATACTATGTGCATCTAATTGCAAAAGTCCGCAAATGCGAATCATATCGGCGGAACACTGAAAAAATGAAGAAATTATTGTTGTAAATAAACAATATTTTTTTATAACATGGCGGATAAACGTACAATTTTGAAATGATTGTCAATTGTTGGTACAGTTTATGTTAACCTACATGATAAACATTATTTAAATCCGTTGGTAAGTTTTCATTTAATTAAATAAATAAACAAATTTTATTTTTCAGATATTAATTTTTTGTAGGTTGGCATCTTGACGAATTTTGCTGGTTATGTTAACAGCATCGAGTTTAGTAGTCACAAATGTTGACCGAAATTTTCAGCCAAATACGTCAAGCCGTTTGACCTGTGCGCGACGAACAAAATTTAGCGCACAGACATACATACAGACATACACACAGACAAAGCGCCGATCGAGTTGTATGGAGAGATTCACTCCGCTTCGCTACGCTCATCTAATCACAGATTGCACTGCGAACAGTCCGGCCAACAGTCACTGCATATTGCGGCGCTCTAGCAAGATAGAGGTGGCTCAGGGGTAAGACGCAGGACTCTTCTTCGGGAGGTCGCCGGTTCGATTCCGGCCACCGGCAGTCCTGACTGAAGGTTTTTTCCGAGGTTGTCCTCAGTCGTCAAGGCGAATTTGCTGGGATTGAGTCCTACTACTAGGAAAACGCTCCGCGTTGAAAGATGAGCGATTTTTTACAATGTATCAAATCAAATAAATCATTTGCATATCATATTACCCTTAAAAAAAAAAAATACCTTTATAATAAACATATGAATTTTTTTACAAGATGGCGGATCAAGTTACAACATTATAACTTAAGTATAACATTTCTTGATATGTTGTTAATAAATGCACGAAATATAATTTAAATCCGTTAAGAAGTTTTCTTTAAAGAAATTAAAACCTTCAAGTTGATGGATTTCCGCATAATTTCATTCGACCGTGGTCTACTCAATAGGCTCTAATTCATGAACTATTAAACCTATCAAGGTATGGAAAGTTCCATAATGTAGATACAGACTATATCTAAAATGTTATATTAATTAATCATACAATAACCCGCTTTTAAATCATAATAAAAGCTTTTTAATTTGTCGACCAAGTTCGTTGTTAACATTTGCATGTTTGCAGTGAAGGTCATTAAATATAACACGTCATTGTAGCCATACTATGAAAGCTATAAAAAATCCAAATACATAGTGAGAAAGGTCTGACTGCGTAAGCCATTTCGGCAGCATACTGTGTGCATCTAGCTTCAATAGTACGCAAATGCGAATCATATCGGTGGAACACTGTAAAAACGAAGAAAATTACTTCCGTAAATAAACAATATTTGTTTATAACATGGCGGTTAAAGGTACAATTTTGAAACTGTTGTCGTGTGTTGGTACTATAGATGTTAACTCACATATAAAAAATTATTTATATCGGTGTGTTAGTTTTAATTTAATTAAATAAATAACAAAACATGTGTTTCAGTTGTTAATTTTTTGTAGGTTGGCATCTTACGTCATTGTAGCCATTCTATGACAGCTATCGAAATTCCAAATAATGTTGCATAGGTATTGTTACGTACGCTATGTTTGGTGTATAGTTTGTGCATCTTACTGCAATAGTCCGCAAATGCAAAGCATATCGGTGGAACACTGTAAAAATGAAGAAAATATTGTAGTAAATAAACAATATTTTTTTATAACATGGCGGATAAACGTACAATTTTGAAACTTTTGTCAAGTGTTGGTACTGTTGATGTTAATCTACAAGTGAAACAATATTTAAATCCGTTTGTAAGTTTTCATTTAATTAAATAAATAAACAATTTTTGTTTTTCAGTAATTAATTTTTTGTAGGTTGGCATCTTGACGAATTTTGCTGGTTATGTTAACAGCATCGAGTTTAGTAGTCACAAATGTTGACCGAAAATTGCAGCCAAATACGTCAAGCCGTTTGACCTGTGCGCGACGAACAAAATTTAGCGCACATACAGACATACATACAGACATACGTACAGACATACACACAGACAAAGCGCCGATCGAGTTGTATGGAGAGATTCACTCCGCTTCGCTACGCTCATCTAATTAGCGTTCGGACATTCCTTCCCAGCTATCCAAACACCCTAATAGCCTAGTTGAGTCAGCTGAAGATGGGCACATCAGGTAACGCTGGTATGCACCCTATAACGGGTATTCCTACGAAAAATTAATCGATTAAGCGTTTTTTCATATTTCTATTTGTAACGTGTTTACAACTTCGAGCAGAATAATTTCCGCTCTAAGGTCTACAATATACAAGTTAAAACTACGATGCGTATTATAATGTGTTTTCTCATATGATTGAGCCATGTGTTATACATAATTCTATTGTTACGTGCTTGTAAGTACAAATTGCGAGACGCTTATTTTATAGTTGGTTGGGGCATGTGCTAAAGTTGTGCTTTTTTATGTAAATTAGTAAACATTATCGCTGATACCGTGTTTCGAACTATAAGAAACGCTTATTGTGTGGTGTGATTTTGCTATTGTTGTACCATGTTATACATTAGTAGCCATATTCATAATTCATTGTAACAAGCTGCGTAGGCATTATTCTTTTCATCATTGTTAGATTATGAATTGAGGTATAAGCCCCAACAATTACGTAAGTGCCCACATTTCGGTTGTGTATTCATTTTTGGGTACTCACATGCATAACTTTGAAAACGTTACAACAAATAAACTCATACACACACACGCACGAGCGCAAGTCATAATATATCCTAGATCTATGTGTTTTGCGCCTCTAGCTAGAGCAGCTTACATTGAGACCGTAATCGATTTGTTGCACACTGACAAAGTTATCAATAAGCAGTAGTATAATTATTATTGTACATTGGATTGGTAATACACTGTTAATTTTCTTTACAAATGCGTTGCAGTATATCTCAACAATGTTAACAAGCAACTGGTAAGCAAACGAGAGCCTATGCCAAAATCAGTAAACATGCACATCTGTTTGTAAAATAATTAATATTTTTCCGTAGGAATACCCCTTATAGCATAGGGTGCACACCAGCTCTACATGATGTGCCCCTCTGCAGATGACTAAAGTTAGGTTATTAGGGTGTTTGGATAGTGAAAAGGATTGTCAGAGGGCTAACAGTAAGACTCATTCCCAGCATTTGCTTTGACGACTGAGGGAAACCTCGGAAAAACCTCAGGACTGCCGGTAGCCGGAATCGAACCGGCGACATCCCGAATTAGAGTCTCGCGTTTTACCGCTGAGCCACCTCTATCGGTTGTCTCTAAAGGAATTTGGAGAACGTATCAGCATAATATTTAAAAATATAAATACAAATCTAACACAAGTATCATACGCAAACATTCTCTGAGACACACGAGATCGGGTTCTTGATATGCATATCACTTTTCACGTACATAATACTATGGAGTTCTTCACGTAATATTCCTAACAACAAGCTCATTTAGCGGTCCGATGATGCGCTTGGGACGCAGGTCGTAGCATATACCTTTAATGAACGGAGGTTCGAATCCCGCAATAGAATGTGATTGGCATTGCTCTTCTCGAGCTCTTCATGCGTTCATAGCGTAATTAACAAAATATAACATCACTGGAAGTACTATTTCAAATCACATTATATGCACAAATTAAAAACTATAACAAATTATTCGTAGACGACTACCAGCCCATAGTAAATCAATGTTGCTACCTAATTGTTTTCATTTTCCATACAAAATACAACATACCAAGCAACTAGATTCGAATGCGTACCATGGCATGCACTGATAAAAATAATCTGTTAGATTACTTAAAAAAAAAAACTAGGAAACTAGAATGCATATAAAACTTGTTAAACATACCCAGTATTCTTTAGTAAATTTACAAAGCAAATACCAGTTGAAAATACAAAGTACTTGTTAGTAATAGTACTAAGTAATTAGTTGTATTATTACAAGCTTTTCACATGTAATACATACAAAGAAAGTAGTAACATTACCAACAATTCACCTGTAAGAGATACAAAATAATTTTATGTAATAGTACTTGCTATTCATATGTAATAGATAGATACAAAAAAAGTAGTAAAAAGTAGTAATAGCACTAACAATATTTAATATTAGACGCATACCCTTTCTTGGAAGGACTTAAGATTGAGCATACGACAGAAAAGCGTGTCCTATTCAGTTATAAAAACTAATTTACAAATGGGAACACTAAAATATATAACATTGTATATTATACATTTGATTCATTAGTAATTTACTAAGGAAATAACTGTTGAAGATACATAATATTTTTTTGTTATAATACTTAACTATTAATGTGTAACGGATACATCTTTTCTTGGAATAATACTTCAAAATTTATTACACGTTATAGAATAGATCGAATAATAATTACATAGGTATTAGATTAGATTATTATAAAAATAAAACAAATAAATAACAGCAATAATAATAATAGTAATAATAATAATAATAAAATAATAATAATAATAATAATAATAATAATAATAATAATAATAATAATAATAATAATAATAATAATAATAATAATAATAATACTTATAATAATAAAAATAACAATAATAATCATAATCATAATCATAATAATAAAAATAGTTATAATAATAACAATAACAATAACAACCTTAATAAAAATAATTATTATAATAATAACAATAATAATAATAATAACAATGAAAATAATTATAATAATAATAATAATGATAAAAATGAAAGTAGTAATAATAATAATAATAATAATAATAATAATAGTAATAATAATAATAATAATGATGATGGTAACATGTAGGTTGGTTTGTTCCAATCCTGGTCCTGGGAAATTTAACGTAATAATAAAATTATATAAAAGGTGCAATTGGCTGTCATTTGATCCAATGACCACAATAACATCGTTACATATTGTTATTTACAACAAATTAATTTTAGCAAACAATGCAACAAAAAAAATTTGATTTTGTTGGTTTAAAAAAATAATTATTAGTATATATACACATGCTCTGTAAACTTACAAGATATATTTGTGTAAGACTACCAATATTTTTTATCAGTGTGGTATACAAACAATTGGTTCACTATGAGAAAGGAAGAAAGTCCTCTAATTACTAATGGGGTAAAACCAAAGTGTGAAATTTAAATCTAAAATTAAAGTGATCTCATTGGATAATCCTCCCTTAGCTCTCATTGGCTAATTCAAAAGTGTGTAAACTAGGTCCCCAGTCATTCACAGAGACTTCAACAGTTCACACATATGTGTAAACTTCGCTCATGTCGCGCGGCAAAACAGTGAACTAAAAATCCGGGAATTCTATTCAATGTGGGGACCCACTCAGAATTGCATGAAAATTTACGTGTATACTAATGTTAGGGCTGGGAGTACGAACATGAGGTCTTTTGATTCTGGGGACCCAAGTCAAGTCCCCACAAAAAAAAAGTCCCCAGAGTCCTGTTGTGTATTCATCCATGGGTCCCCGCTTTGCTACGTTTGCACACACACACACACACACACACATACACACACACACACACACACACACACACACACACACACACACACACACACACACACACACACACACACACACACACACACACACACACACACACACACACACACACACACACACACACACACACACACACACACACACACACACACACACACACACACACACACACACACACACACACACACACACACACACACACACACACACACACACACACACACACATCGTCGCACGTGCTTTGGCAACACGGTTGAGCCGAGTAATTGGCTCGCTGGTCCACCCCGATCAGGGCTACTGCGTTCCGGGGAGAACCATCTTCGACAGCCTCCACCTGCATCGTGACGTCGTGGAGTACGCCAACACCGAACAGGTTCCCCTAGCAGTTCTCTCCCTTGACCAACAGGGAGCATTCGACAGGGTGAACCAACACTATCTCTTTCACCTTCTCCGATCGTATGGTTTCGGCGAACATTTCGTGCAAACCCTGCGGACACTTTACGCCGGCGCCACGTGCTTCGTACGAGTGGGGTCATGTTTGACGGCTCCCTTTCCTTTCGGTCAGGGAATCCGACAGGGATGTCCCCTGTCAGGTCAGCTGTTCTCGCTTACAGCCGAGCCTTTCCTCAGACTGTGCAGATCAAGACTCTCGGGGTTTCTTATGCCTGGTCAACTGGAACGCAGACTCGTCGTCTCAGGATACGCCGATGACGTATCGGTCTTCATCGCTGACGACGAGGATTTCGACCGGTTGGGGGTAGTTTACCACATCTACGCGGTTCAGTCTGGGGCACGACTCAATACTCAAAAGTCCACCGGTCTGTGGGCAGGCAGCTGGGTCGGGCGTCGGGACTCTCCACTCGATTTCGCTTGGTCGAGTGAGGGCGGCAAGTGTTTGTGGGTAATGTTGGGCAATACGCCTGTAATCAAGGCCAGGGGCTTCGACGCGTTGCGGGAAAAGTTCCTCGTCGCAATCCAAAGGTGGCGAGGCCGAGCGTCGACCATGTCTCTTCGTGGTCGAGTTCTAGTCGCAAACCAGTTCCTGGCACCTAGACTGTGGTACACATTTCAAGTGCTGCCCCCACCTCCTGCGCTTCTCAACCGGCTTCAGGGGGAACTGGCAAATTTTGTATGGGCCGGCCGGAGACACTGGACGCGTCTGCGCGACCTCTGTGCCCCCGTCCATCTTGGAGGACTCGGCCTGGTCCACCTGGCGTCGAAGGTGGCCATGTTCCGAGTCGTTTATGCACACCGATTTCTTTCCAACTTAGAAGATCACCCCTGTCACGTCATGACTCGGCATTTCCTTGGCAAGTTTTGCCGATTAGGTCTTGGCTGGCAGGTTTTGTTTCACCCCAAAATCGGTGGGCCTGCGGCTCGTAACACCTCCGAGTTTCTCCAAACCGTGCTCAAAGCTTGGTTCTCCCTGAAACCAAAGCCCGAGAATTTCCCGTCAACGAACTGCGGAATGCGAGACGTTCCCCTGACAGAAACTTCGCTTCTCCCAAGGGCCACTTCTCCCTTCATTCCCTCATGGGCTTTGCTGGGTTGTAAAACGCTCGGGGACCTACTCAATGGTTCAGAGTGGACCGACGTCGACCGGTTGGAGGGCTTTGCCGAACAATCTGGTCGAGCTCGCCAAGCTCTTGGCGTCAACGGGAACAGGATCCGAGCCTTCTGCCATCTACGTTTTCGTGGCGTGAAAGATGTTCTGGGTCCTGAACCCTGGCCCCCAAATCTGTTGTATCGTCGCCCGTTGACCGGCGAGTGGGTCTCCCTGCTCCCTCAACAGCACAGGCGGTCGATCCTGCGTGACATCATGGTCAACTCCCTCCGCCTAGACGGTTCTCTAGAGGGACACTGGTCGCACGATCGAGTCAATTGGAGAGCTCTCGTTCGCTCACCCTCCCTTGGATTCGATTCCGAGGTCGTGTGGCGTTTCAACAAGAACCGTCTGGCAGATCCTATCTTCTTGTTCCACGCAGGGTTGGCCGCCTCTCGCCTGTGCCCCTGGTGCCAGGTCGAGGGTTCGGCTTGGCACATGATAGTGTCCTGTCGCCGGGCCGTGCAAATGTGGCGCCTGGCTGATTTGCTAATCAGAAACTTACTGGGTCGCCGTGGATTGTCTGCTCGGGAGCTCTATGTCGGGTTCAGTCCCGACAATACCTCCACCTCCAACCAAATCGATTTGGCCAATTTTGTTCTCGTGTTGGCCAAGAGCACAGTCTACAGGCTACTTGTAAGCTTCTTCAAAGAGGACCGCGAGCCTGCGCTCTACGATCATGTCCTGAAAGCTCGTCTAAAGTCTCGCATCATCAAGGAGTACGCTTGGTACCTTGGTCGCGGAGCGATCGATGGCTTCATGGCAAAGTGGTGCGATAGGGGGGCGCTCTGCTCCATTGAAAATGGCGAGATTCTTTTTAGTCAAGCGCTTACACAGTAAAGCCAAATGTCTTTAGTCTTCGACCGGTAGGGTTTGTTTTTCCAAACCCAAACTTTGTTTTCATTCTTTCCTCCAATATCGACGGGAAGGAAGCAGGCCCTCAGCCTGCATCCTAAAGTGCAATTTTAAGTTGGATTTCTGTTCCATTCCTTGTAACTATCCCCTATTGATTCCGTCAGATTGAAGAGACTTGTTTCATGTTTTTGAGTTAACATATCCTTCTGGACATAGTTTTCTCTCCCCTATCGGTTTTATATAATAATAATAATAATAATAATAATAATAATAATAATAATAATAATAATAATAATAACACACACACACACACACACACACACACACACACACACACACACACACACACACACACACACACACACACACACACACACACACACACACACACACACACACACACACACACACACACACACACACACACACACACACACACACACGCACACACACACACACACACACACACACACACACACACACACACACACACACACACACACACACACACACACACACACACACACACACACACACACACACACACACACACACACACACACACACACACACACACACACACATACACACACACTCCACGATCTGGATCCATTATTAATATTCAGTTGAAAAAAACGAAACAAAACACTATCATAAACTAATGTCTAACACAAACCAAGTATCTAACTGTTGTTATGATTTTACAATATCTCTTGAATATCTCTTGTAACTAAGGTTTGTCCATGTGCAATGTGGGCGGGGCTTATCGCAGCGCGGTGACGTCAACTGGTACACAAGTTGGAACCCGACCGCTCATATATACTCGCTTGTTTCGGTATGCCGTCAAGAGTTATACCACACATCGATTGGCAAAATATTAATATATTGTTACTAGCAATAGTACGTTATGCCAGTTAAATATTGAATCAAATTTTTAATTTGTTTGGAAAGCGTGTTCAACGAAAATGGTAATATGTTCAGTTGTATTGTTGCAACAGTGTCAAAGTTAATGGTTCGAAGATAGGCTACACTTATTACGATTTTCAAAAGATCCATTGACGTGCAATGAATGGGTTCAAAGGTGCCAACGTCAAGACCAAATTAATTTAGCGTCTGTAAGAATATCTCTTCAGACCATTTACTTTGGAATGAATACTTTGCATTGGATTGGAACCTGCATCAGCAGATCAAATGTTCACTGAAACAAGCTCGGAAAATGAACTTGGTACTACACAATCCACAGAGAAAGGGGACATTAAAAAGCTAGTCAGAAAAGTTAATCGCGAAAAGAGAGAACTGGTTGACGATGCCACCTGCAATCACCTGCAAGAAAACTTATGGGTGTATTTATCGATTGATATAATTTACCCCATTCAGTCATATAATTGATTAACGTACTAAAGACACCGTGAAGCAAACCATTGTACTCTACTCGTACGATTTCGATAAGTTGTTTTGTTTGTATTCACCCAGCAATGATGAAAATAAATCTAACAGTAGGTACGTGCCAGATTCTATAGCGCTATAGAATCTGGCACGTACCTACTGTTAGATTTATTTTCATCATTGCTCGGATGACGTCAGGAGTGTCGAAGGGAGGCTAAAAGATTGACCGGCTCGAGGAGTTCACGTCAAAACATCGAGGAATAAACATCAACCGGGGTTCGAGGAGTGAGTGACTACGCATGAAAGAGGATTAAGCATACAAGAGCGGAAGAGAGAAGTAGAAGGAAGACAACAAGAACGATACCGGGATCCGAACGAGGGGCGAGCCAGGGCCTGTGGAATGACCGGTTGCTGTACCAAACCATAAACAAGGGTAGGATGATGTTCTAGGAAATTGTCTTTTTTTTAAATTAAGTCGAATCCACGCACGCCAAACACTCAATGCAACAGTTTAAGGAATTAATAATAATAATAATAATAATAATAATAATGCCTTTATTTACAACAGAATACAAATGATTCCACCAGTGTAAATATAATAAAACCTGAAAATAAGTACATAATATTGTCGTTAGTATAGTCACATAAAAAAATCAATAATTAGATATAACAGTAAACATTACATAACAAGTTTTACACAAACATTGCCAACAACGCAGCCCTATAAATAGGCCTGCCGAGTCATAGGTAAAAGTGACAGAATTACGTTGGAACGAAATCTTCTAAAACAGGTATCGAATAAATGAAGTAAAATACTGGAGTTATTTATCAAAGAGTTAAAATCAGCCTGAAGCCTTCGAAGAGGAGAATACTTTAAAACATCTATCCTATTTTGAGATATATAGAATGTCGGATGGCTTCTAGTTGGTCTAGGTGGTACAAAGAAATCTAAATGGCTGAGCAGTGGGGTGTCAAATAGATTATTGGCTATTTTATACAAAAACGATAAATCCAGTAGCTTTTGCCTGTTTTCCAGTGTCATTATCTTATTATTAAAACAATGCGTCAAATAATCCCTCCTGTGAAATTCAACTTTAAAATGTTTAAAACACATCATCTTTATGTACGCCTTCTGTACTTTCTCTATACTCTCAATCTTGGTGACGTGATAAGGGCTCCAGACAGCGCTGGCATACTCCACCTGTGGCCGAACCAGGGCAACATACAAAGCTCTTGTGGTTGACATTTTGAAATGTTTAATACAGTTCCGCCTTAGGAGGCCAAGCAGCTTATATGCTTTTGGAGTAATGGAATCTAGATGTTTATTGAAAGACAAGTCGTAAGTCATCACCACACCAAGATCTCGAATAGATTGCACTCTTTCTAAGGCCACATCATTTAAGATGTAGTGAAATGAAATTACATGTTTTCTTTTATTGGTGAACGTAATTATTTTGCATTTATCAACATTAAGGTCAAGCTTCCACACCGAACACCATTCAGATAGACAATCGATATCTTTTTGAAGAAGTAAACAGTCACGTACGGTACCCACCGGGCGATAAATCTTTAAATCGTCTGCATACATAAGACATTTAGAAGATTTAATGCAAGCAGGTATATCATTGACGTATAAGGTAAACAGTAAAGGACCTAAAATAGACCCTTGAGGGACCCCTGATGTAACAATCTCAGAATGAGATATTCCATCGTCAATAACAACCACCTGCGTTCGCCCACTCAAGTAACTTGTCAATAAGTTAAAAAGTGGACCACACACACCATACCCACTGATCTTATGAAGAAGAAGTGTGTGGTTAACACTATCGAACGCCTTTGTAAAGTCGGTGTAAACAGCGTCGGTTTGTTTTTTACTATTAATAAATAATACTGTGAAATGCGATGCACTGATTTAATAGTCTTTGAAATAACATATTACGCCCTTAAAATAACAAGATATTGTGAAGAAAAGGGGTTGACTGAGCCCCAAGGCAGATGTTGTTGCCTTGATTGGCTTGGGGAGCGTAGCTGATGTTAAGCTATGGGACCCAGTTTTCCCCACATTTAGGGTAGAAGTCTAAGAACAATATACGTATCTCTTATTTATTGGAATCTGTCTATTTAATGGTGTCCACCCTGCATGATCCATGACCCACAAAATACCGATCCTGGTCAAGATTAGGGGAAAACTGGGTCCCATAGCTTAACATCAGCTACGCTCCCCAAGCCAATCAAGGCAACAACATCTGCCTGCCTTGGGGCTCAGTCAACCCCTTTTCTTCACAATATCTTGTTATTTTAAGGGCGTAATATGTTGTTTCAAAGACTATTAAATCAGTGCATCGCATTTCACAGTATGGGGGTGGGGGCTGGGGGGGCAAAAATATACTATTGAGTATTGACCCCCTGAAGTTTCTAGGGGGGGCAAGCGCCCCCCCGTTTAAGCGCGTTTAAACTCACATCTCTCCGAATTCTCATTAGTATTTATACAATTGGAAGAAGGCGTAATTATGTTTAAAATTACATAAAAAACAAACAATTACACCTTAGAATTGTATGTAAATTCGTGGAGAAAAAACTGGTGAATCAAAAACTCAATTCACTCGTTTACTTTGCTCGTTTGGTGAGTCAAAACTGGTGTCTCAAAAAATAAATTACATCTTCAAATTGTTTTATACCATGAGAATTCGTGGAGAAAAGTGTGCTTAAACTGGTGAGTTGCTGTGTCCTATAATTACCATAACATTTTGTAGAGGAGTGTATTAGAGAATTTGAATGTAAAAGTGTAGAGTTCTGGGTGACAGTGACAGCTTACCGGTTCTCGCCTCCAGGACAGTCGCGTCATGTACACGGGACGGTCTGTCCTGGTCTCGCAGAGAGAGCTCTTAATTTACAGGTCTGTCTTGAATTGAAAATAAGAATGCAGTTCTAACTTTTGTTGCGTTTCCACAGATATAAGCGATATACGTAACAATGGGTGCAGCAAAAATCGCGTTTTACTGTAACTGCAATGATTGAGCTGTTATATTACAGGTGATTGTTATACGACTGATTTAGGCCGTCTGGGCCCGGTGACGGATACATCCAGACTGACTCTGCTAGTTGTGCAAGGCGACGAAAGGAGACCCCCCCCCATATATATATATATATATATATATATATCGTTTGATAACCATGAGTGTCACTGGTCACTGCCATCGTCAAGTCGACGTGGTATTTTCCGTTTTCTGGAAAAGTTTGGCTCTTCTAAATCAAGCAAATATCCGTCACGACGTAATAGCCTACCTAGATTTCCGTTGTTACTGTGTCAATCTTAGATTGTGCCACTTAAAAATAGAGGGAAGTGCTGCAAAATTTTGATTTCACTGATCATCAACGACGTGAAATAATGTTTCAAACTAGAGACGTTTTGACAGAAATCTATTGGCTTTTCCAGCCCCATCTCCCTTGGCTATCAAGTGAACGTCTTGCAAACACGTTATAATAGTTTGATAGTAAGACTCGAGTATAGTTAACGATTTGATACGTAAACACCACCATCGTGTTGGGTAAAATGGCCACCCACAAGGGGTTGAGAATCGTCAGCTTGAAATTACTTGAATTGCTAATCTATTTGGCGAATTTCGAATGAAAGTTATAAGTTCGCGCATCAACATGCGTCTCGTATTTTCTCTATGCGTTGTATTGAATCTCGGGTTGGGGGGGGGGGGGGGGGGGGGGCGCTAACCCCCAAGCCTCCGTTGTCGGCGCCTATGCTTCGTAATTTGTAATGTGGTAGTCGAGTCAGGTTACAGTACAAGCAATATCACAACACAAAATAACAATACAAAGAAAGCCTTCTCTGATTCATGGTGCGGTGCCCCGTGTTATTACAGTTTACCTACAGCCAAACCTATACGTATATATACACAAGCACCAATGTTACTTTTAACGTACGACAACATGGCGTAGAGGTAGGTTGGCGCAAGGTGGACCCACCCACCCACCCACCCTCGGAAGGTACCGGTGCCATGGCACCTGTCAGGGTATAGGTCAAGCCGTCACTGCGCAGACATGACCTGTATGTGCCCTGCCAGTGCGCAGACATGACTCGTGTGCACTGCCAGTGCGCAGACATGACCTGTATGTGCACTGCCAGTGCGCAGTGTCCTCGCTGTGACGCGGCTCCACTGATGAACGAGTTATATATTTTTTGTTTCAACCTATCGGTTTTAATAATAGACTGTTATGAGGCAGCAGATCGTGAGAGTTTAATAATAGACTGTTATGAGGCAGCAGATCGTGAGAGTTTAATAATATACTCTTATGAGGCAGCAGATCGTGAGAGTTTAATAATAGACTGTTATGAGGCAGCAGATCGTGAGAGTTTAATAATAGACTGTTATGAGGCAGCAGATCGTGAGAGTTTAATAATATACTCTTATGAGGCAGCAGATCGTGAGAGTTTAATAATAGACTGTTATGAGGCAGCAGATCGTGAGAGTTTAATAATATACTCTTATGAGGCAGCAGATCGTGAGAGTTTAATAATAGACTCTTATGAGGCAGCAGATCGTGAGAGTTTAATAATAGACTCTTATGAGGCAGCAGATCGTGAGAGTTTAATAAAAGACTCTTATGAGGCAGCAGATCGTGAGAGTTTAATAATAGACTCTTATGAGGCAGCAGATCGTGAGAGTTTAATAATATACTCTTATGAGGCAGCAGATCGTGAGAGTTTAATAATAGACTCTTATGAGGCAGCAGATCGTGAGAGTTTAATAATAGACTGTTATGAGGCAGCAGATCGTGAGAGTTTAATAATATACTCTTATGAGGCAGCAGATCGTGAGAGTTTAATAATAGACTGTTATGAGGCAGCAGATCGTGAGAGTTTAATAATATACTCTTATGAGGCAGCAGATCGTGAGAGTTTAATAATAGACTCTTATGAGGCAGCAGATCGTGAGAGTTTAATAATAGACTGTTATGAGGCAGCAGATCGTGAGAGTTTAATAATAGACTCTTATGAGGCAGCAGATCGTGAGAGTTTAATAATAGACTCTTATGAGGCAGCAGATCGTGAGAGTTTAATAATAGACTCTTATGAGGCAGCAGATCGTGAGAGTTTAATAATATACTCTTATGAGGCAGCAGATCGTGAGAGTTTAATAATAGACTCTTACGAGGCAGCAGATCGTGAGAGTTTAATAATAGACTCTTATGAGGCAGCAGATAGTGAGAGTTTAATAATAGACTGTTATGAGGCAGCAGGGGGACCAGCAGATCGTGAGAGTTTAATAATATACTCTTATACGAGGCAGCATATCGTGAGAGTTTAATAATAGACTCTTATGAGGCAGCAGATCGTGAGAGTTTAATAATAGACTCTTATGAGGCAGCAGATCGTGAGAGTTTAATAATATACTCTTATGAGGCAGCAGATCGTGAGAGTTTAATAATAGACTCTTATGAGGCAGCAGATCGTGAGAGTTTAATAATAGACTCTTATGAGGCAGCAGATCGTGAGAGTTTAATAATATACTCTTATGAGGCAGCAGATCGTGAGAGTTTAATAATAGACTCTTATGAGGCAGCAGATCGTGAGAGTTTAATAAAAGACTCTTATGAGGCAGCAGATCGTGAGAGTTTAATAATAGACTCTTATACGAGGCAGCAGATCGTGAGAGTTTAATAATAGACTCTTATGAGGCAGCAGATCTTGAGAGTTTAATAATAGACTTTTATGAGGCAGCAGATCGTGAGAGTTTAATAATAGACTCTTGAGGCAGCAGATCGTGAGAGTTTAATAATAGACTGTTATGAGGCAGCAGATCGTGAGAGTTTAATAATAGACTCTTATGAGGCAGCAGATCGTGAGAGTTTAATAAAAGACTCTTATGAGGCAGCAGATCGTGAGAGTTTAATAATAGACTGTTATGAGGCAGCAGATCGTGAGAGTTTAATAATAGACTCTTATACGAGGCAGCATATCGTGAGAGTTTAATAATAGACTCTTATGAGGCAGCAGATCTTGAGAGTTTAATAATAGACTTTTATGAGGCAGCAGATCGTGAGAGTTTAATAATAGACTCTTATGAGGCAGCAGATCGTGAGAGTTTAATAATAGACTCTTATGAGGCAGCAGATCGTGAGAGTTTAATAATAGACTCTTACGAGGCAGCAGATCGTGAGAGTTTAATGATAGACTCTTATGAGGCAGCAGATCGTGAGAGTTTAATGATAGACTCTTATGAGGCAGCAGATCGTGAGAGTTTAATAATAGACTCTTATGAGGCAGCAGATCGCGAGAGTTTAATTAATGTTTTCTGTTCGTATATTTAAAACAATGTTTAATCGAAATTGTGCGTAAATAACCTGCATTCTACTTTGGATCTGGGTCCACAGATAACGATTCATTCATTTCATTCATTACGTTTGCATTAAATACGATAATACAATAATATCATATTATCATAATCCAAACGCAATTCATTTTGCAAATATTTTTCCGTTATCTGTAGACCCTGAATCTGTCTGGTGTATCTTCCCACAATTTCGATTTTAAAGTTGATTATACAAACAGAAAACATTTTATGATCAAGCAGTCATGAACGTACATTTAAAGTCGCTCCACAGCAACTTTGGGGCTGGGGACGTCACAGATGGGCGTGTTGGAGCGAATCAGCGGGCGGCTTTCACCAATACTCACATTTCGTTGGCCAAGCCTCACTCATCTGTGACGTCCCCAGCCCCAAAGTCGATATGACGTGGTAAAATAATAACTGAGCACGATACAGACCTAACCACAGTGGCCGCCATCGTAATTTGTAATTGGGATCGGAATTGTACATTTTGGCTTTTGCAATTACAAACAACTTACTTATTGCGTCATAAGAACTAGGCCTATATGACGTAGACTATGTATTGTAATGTAATTCAAGATTTCCGGGTTGCGATACTGACAGTTTTGGGTAGGGCGTTCTCATGCTTACAACATAACCGAGTCCATTAGTGCCAACGTCATTTTCTACTTCTCTCATTCTTCCATCAACTTGAAACAGGTGCATTAGGGATAATCTACGACCCTGGGTCGGTTATCTGTAACAGTGGCCAATATATCGCGTGCTCTCTACTAAGCGGTTATCTGTAACAGTGGCCAACATGGCGCGTGCTCTCTACTAAGCGGTTATCTGTAACAGTGGCCAATATGGCGCGTGCTCATCTACTAAGTGGTTATCTGTAACAGTGGCCAACATGGCGCGTGCTCTCTACTAAGCGGTTATCTGTAACAGTGGCCAACATGGCGCGTGTTCTCTACTAAGCGGTTATCTGTAACAGTGGCCAATATGGCGCGTGCTCTCTACTAAGCGGTTATCTGTAACAGTGGCCAATATGGCGCGTGCTCTCTACTAAGCGGTTATCTGTAACAGTGGCCAATATGGCGCGTG